>VZTY01014394.1:0-19248 GCA_013400935.1 Turnix velox | reverse complement strand
TTCACCAGTGGGATAAAAGGAACTTGCAATCACTCCTACACCAGTGGGATAAATGGATCCAAAAATCCCTCATTCACCAGAAGGATAAAGGGATCCAGCAATCCTTTATTCACCAGTGGGATCCTTCATTCACCAGTGGGATAAATAAATCCTACAACTCTTCATTCACCAGTGGGATAAAAGGAACCCACAATCCCTCATTCACTAGTAGGATAAATGGATCCAAAAATCCCTCATTCACCAGTGGGATAAAAGGATCCTGCAGGCACAGGATCCCAGAACCATTGAGAAATCAGCTTTAAGAGCTTGAAAAAAAGGACTCCATGGTTGATCCCAGACCTTCAGCAGAACCAGCCTTCAATCCAAAGTGCAAGTACAAAGCCCTCAGCCCACCCCCCAAAACTCTAGAGTCCATCCCTTTTAGGCTTTAGCCCAAGTTTTTCTGATTTTGAAGCCTTGGAGACACGTCTCTCCCACTCCCATGCAGCCTGTGCAGGACACGGGTGACAAACATCAACAGCACAATTCCTGGTTTCATTCTAAGTCCAAAAAAAAAAGCTAAAACTGACTCAAAATATTGCACAGACAAACCCAGCAGAGGAGGTGCCACAGGGACACTGAGCCAGTCTTTGAAGGGGGACAGGGAGAGGGGCTTAAAATGTCACCAGTGAAAAAGAAATCTGCCTCCTCTCCCTCCCAAGGGATTGACAGACAGCTCAGGAAAAGAAAAAATTAAAAAAAAATAAACCAACTTTGGTTAAAACATAAACAGATTTACAGTAAACAATTGCATTGCCCTTATAAAAATGGAAAATAAAAACAAAAACATCACCAAAACACACAGAAAAAAGAGGGGGGGGCTCTCAGCAGCAATATGGGGAAAGGCCAAGCAGGCAGCACAAGGGTGTGGGATGCAGAGGGGCTGGGGGTTGGGGTGGAAGGGGTCCCAGCCCCCTTTATTTGAACAAACCCAAGAACCTGGTTGGGGGTTTTTGCTACTGCTGCAGGGATTTCTCTGCTGTGGTGGGGGGATCTGTGTCTGTGTAGAACTGAGAGATCTGATCTTTGTACATCTGAGCCACCACCGGGCGTTTCAGCTTCATCGTGGGGCCTGTGAGGGGAAAAAGAAAAAGGTTTAAGTCCAAGGGAACAACGTGGGGACAGGAATCTGTGTTAGAGTGAAGCAAAGATGAAGGAAGGAGGACAATTAAGGAATTTTCCCCTAAGTTTCAATTTGTGGTTAAATCCTAAAGTTGGAAAGGACCTTTAAAGACCACCAAGTGGCACCCCATGGAGTGACAGGGACATCCTGCAGCTTCCCAACATCCTTTCCATTCTACCTCCTCCAAACGTGGCTGTCCCCTTCTTTCTCACTCTGCTCCACTCTTCTGGCAGTGGCATTTGGGACCAATTAACATTTTTAGTTGGTTTTTTGGCCTATCACATAGTTCTTACCCCACTTCTTTATGAGTCTGAGGAGTAGTAAGCCAAATAGAACCATAGACTGAGTTGGTAGGGACCTTCAGATGCCACCTAGTGCCACCCCATGGAGTGACAGGGACATCCTGCACTAGATGAGGTTGCTCAGAGTCTCAGCAAGCCTGGATGTGGTTGTCTCTAGGCTTGATAGGGTCTCCACCACCTCTCTGGGCAACCTGGGCCAGTGTCTCCCCACCCTCATTGGCAAGAACTTCCTCCTTGTGTCTAATCGAACCCTAGAATCATAGGGTTGGAAGGGACCTTCCAAGACACCTTCTAGCCCATCCCCTGCAGTGAAGGGAAGAACCTCCAAAGGCCATCTAGTGCCACCCCCTGCAGTGACAGGGACATCCTGCCCTAGATGAGGCTGCTCAGAGCCTCAGCAAGCCTGGTCTTGGATGTCTCCAGGCTTGATGGGACCTCTACCACCTCTCTGAGCAACCTCTTCCAGTGTCTCCCCACCTTCATGGTGAAATAAAACCCCCCTTCCTCCCCAGAAACTGCAAAACACTCTGAAAACACAGAACCAGGGGGAAGCTCTGCTGAGCTCAGCTCCAAGTGGGAATTCATCCCACCCTCTGAGCCACAGAAAAGCCACAGTGCGTAGCTGTGTCTTCAGGGGATCTAGGTTGTGTTGTCCACTCACCCCCCAAGCTGAGGTGACCCCCCCCAAACTCACCCAGCTCCCCACCAAAGACTGAGAAATCCTTTTCCAGAAGGACCCACTTCTGGACTTTCTGGGCATTGGAGACAGCTCTTTCATTGACAGCTGAAATTCCCTTCTGGATGGCAGCATAGATGGCCTTGTCTTTGCTGCTGATGATTTCAGAGACCCTGGTGGCCTTGCTGCCCAGCTTCTGGCAGAACTCCACAGCTTCTGGGGTCAGCTCATCCCCTGGCTCACCTGTCTCCATGTTGACATTGCACTGATGGGACAAGTCACAACAGGACATCTCATTAATGCTAGAAACTTGATTGCCTTCACGTTAATGAGTTGCACAGACAAGGGAATCAACCATAGAATAGTTTGGGTTGGAAGGGACCTTCAAGATCATTTAATTCCAACCTCCCTGCCATGGGCAGGGACACCTCCCACTGTTTCACTGTTATGGACTTGATTTTCTATTAGATTTTATTCTAAATTCTACTGGAAACTCCAAAAAGTTATTTCAAGGTCCCACACAGGAGACCTTAAAAAAATCAGAATGTAAATTTAATCTTGAGTATCTCTTTCTCCACCCTCATGCCCACAAGGAAATTTATTGAGCACTGAGATTTGCCTCTTTGATGCAAACTGGAGTTTCCTGTGAAAACTCACATCTCTGCCTGCTCCACAGATGTGTCAACACCAAGGAGAGAGCTGGGTACAGCACTCACATCCCAAATTCTTCCTGAATTAACCCAAATTAATAACTTTTTTTTTTTTCCTGGACCTATTTTCTAGACCACAGCATCCCCCTCTCTCCACCTCAACCCACAACAGCATAAGTGGGAGACACTGGTACAGCTCTAGAAAAAGACTCAAAGTGTAAAAATTCTCTTCCTCAATAGAACAAAACCAAATTATTGCAAACTCATCATCTTAAATTTCTCAGCACAGGTGGATTTTCACATCCTGGCCTGCATTACCTTCAGGGTCAGGAGCATGGAGAGGAATTTAGCTCTGTCTCCCACCAACATGGCATTGCTGATGATGGGAACAGCTTCTTTGACAGCATCTTCGATGGGAATGGGAGGGACATTCTCACCTCCTGCCGTGATGATGAGCTCTGGAAGACAGTCAAAGCTCCATCAGGGATGAGAGTTTTTTCCTCACCCTTCACAAGATCACAGAATCAAACAGAACCACGAAATACCAGGGATTGGAAGGGACTTCAAGAGATCACCCAGTCCAATCCCCCAGACAGAGCAGGAACACTCAGAGCAGGTCACACAGGAAGGCATCCAGAAGGGTCTTGAATGTCTCCAGAGAAGGAGACCCCACACCCTCCCTGGGCAGCCTGTGTCTACTGGTTGCTGGGAACCAGAACCTGGAGAAGGCAGCAAGCCAGAAGGACTGCAGTGAGGCTGGGACTGGTCAGAGTGGTGTCACAAAGCCTGCTGATATCACAACAGCTTTGCCTCTTGGAGGCTCAGCCATCAAAGGTTGCTCTAAGTGGAAGAATCAGCATCAAAAAACAAACCTAAGAAGCATTATCGACTTCTGGTGGAATCAGAGGATTTCTTCCTTGCTCTGCAAACACCCAGAGGGGTTTCAGATGGCATCTCACCCCCTGTCACACTGTGTCACACACTTGGTGGCAGCAAGTGCTACAGCCATAAACACATTACAAAATCCAGAAGAAATAGAATCAAAGAATGGATTGGGTTGGAAAGGACCTTAAAGATCATCGAGTTCCACCCCCCCTGCCATGGGCAGGGACACCTCCCACCACACCAGGTTGCTCAGTGCTTTGTGGGAGCCTCTTTTCCATAGACCCCTGTACTGCAGAGAGGGGACAAGCTCCATGTTCAAGTGGCCTGTCCTATTCCTCACAGCACTCCACTCTTCTCAGGCACCTAGAGCTGAACCTGTGGTGTTCAATTATCACAATTTTCTGCATATTCACAGATCCTTTTGCAGCTTATCTGCAATGTGAGTGTTAACTGGTATCATAGAATGGTTTGGGTTTGAAGGGACCTTCAAGATCATTCAGTTCCAACCCCCCTGCCATGGGCAGGGACACCTCCCACCACACCAGGTTGCTCAGTGCCTCATCCAGCCTGGCCTTAAACACATCCAGGGATTGAGGGGGCATCCACAGCCACTCTGGGAAACCTCTTCCACTCTCTCACCGCCCTCACAGTAAGGAATTTCTTCTCTCCAGCCTAAATCCAGGGAGGGCACATCCACAATCATTATGTTGAGTCAACTTCTCAAGTCACTTCTCCTGTGCAACCTCAAGGCCAAGTAGGAGGATGTGGTACCTTTAATTCTGCCTGTGATGAAGAGGAATCCATCCTTGTCATGCTTGCCCACGTCACCAGAGTGCAGCCAGCCCTCCTCATCGATGGCCTCTCTGGTTTTGTCTTCCATGTTGAGGTAGCCCATGAAGATGTGTCTCCCCGAGAAGCAGATCTCCCCAACGCCATCTTTGTCGGGGTTATGGATCAGCGTCCGGCAGCCTGGCATTTCCCTCCCACAGCTCAAAGAGAACACACAAAAATATATACATTAAAAAAAACCACAAATTTAAAAATCAAGAGTTTTGCAGCAGGGAGATTCCAGCAGTCCCCTCTCATGCCGAAGAGTCTGAAGAATCACAGAATCCCAGAATGTCAGGGATTGGAAGGGACCTCAAAAGATCTGGTCCCATCTCACTGCCAGAGCAGGAACACCCAGACCAGGTCCCACAGGAAGGTGTCCAGGTGGGGTTTGAATGTCTCCACAGAAGGAGACCCCACACCCTCTCTGGGCAGCCTGGGACACTCTTCTCTCACCCTCACCCCCACAAAGTTTCTCCTCCTATTTCTGTGGAACCTCCTGTGTTCCAGCTGCACCCATTGCCCCTTGTCCTGTCCCTGGGTGTCACTGGGAAGAGCCTGGCTCCATCCTCCTCACACTCCCCCTTTCTATATTTCTCCCCATGCCCGAGCTCACCCCTCAGTCTCCTCTTCTCCAAGCTGAAGAGCCCCAGCTCCCTCAGCCTTTCCTCAGCAGGGAGATGTTTCTCCAGCCCCTTCATCATCTCTGTGTCTCTGTGCTGGACTCTCTCCAGCACTTCCCTGTCCTGGTGGCTTTTTATTACAACGGCTTGAGCAAGGAACTGAGAAAAGGCATCTGAATGTGTAAGGGGAAGATCAGTGCTCACACACCTGGTGGTTTCTACCCTTTGTTCTCAAACACCTGAGCTTGGAATGAGAAGATTTACGTCCTTGGCACAAGCTTCTGCTGCTATTTTTCACCAGCAGAGCCTGGCTGGCTTTATTAATTCCACACTAAAGCCAACTGAAGGGTAGAGCTATAGAATAATAGAATAGTTTGGGTTGGAAGGGACCTTAAAGATCATCAAGTTCCAACCCCCCTGCCATAGCAGGGACACCTACTAGATCAGGCTGGTCAGTGCCTCATCCAGCCTGGCCTTAAACACCTCCAGGGATTGAGGGGGCATCCACAACCTCTCTGGGAAACCTCTTCCACTGTCTCACCGCCCTCACAGTGAAGAACTTCTTTCTTCTCTCCAGCCTGAATCTCCCCTTTTCCAATTTACATCCATCACTCCTAGTCCTTCCATCACATATCCTATCAATAAGTCCTCCCCCAGCCTTTCTGCAGCCCCCTTCAGGTACTGATAACCTACTCTGAGGTCCCCCCTGAGCCTTCTCTTCTCCAGGCTGAACAACCCCAACTCCTTCAGACTTCATAAGGTTGTTGCTCCAGCCTCTAAAGAGTTTACCAACTCTTTCTTCTTCCCATGAACGCTCTGCTTCTTCCTCAGTTTCTAGACAACCCAGGTTAAACAACAAGACTCCTCATCTGCAACCAAAGAACTGCCTCCCTCATGACTTTTTACCAGCAGCAAGACTTGGGATGAGCTGCAGAGAGCAAGATGGGCACACTGGATGCAGGAGAAACCTTAAACAACTCTTCCTCCCAAGCACCAAAGCTCTTACCTGGTGAGCTTGAAGGCATGAGGCAGGGATCCTGTGTGTGGCCCCGAGCTCTCACTCATGCCATACATCTCCAGCACGGGGATGTTGAGGCTTAGGAAAAATTCCAAGGTCTCCCTGGTGATGGGAGCAGCCCCTGTGTAGCACTTGGTGCATCTGTCCAGCCCAATGGCCTTTCTCACCTTCTTGTAAACCAAGTGTCTGGCCAAGCGGAAATTCACCGGCACCTCTGAGTGCCTGGAGGAGAAAAAGAAGGTTACATGGTCTCAGTCATTTCATCTGCTTCCTATTTTACTTCATCCATTAAAAAAAGAAATAAATAAATTGCTATCCTCCTTCTAGCTTTTGCTGCTCAACCCCTGTACCAACAGTGAGAGGTGTCCCTGCCCATGGCAGGGGGGTTGGAACTTGATGATCTTCAAGGTCCCTTCCAACCCAAACCATTCTATGATTCCACCTCCAACCTCTGCCCCAATTCCCCCCAGCCTCTGTTCCACCAGTGAGAGGTGTTCCTGCCTATGGCAGGGGGGTTGGAACTAGATTATCTTTAAGGTCCTTCCAACCCAAACCATTCTGTGATTCCAACTACAACCTCTGCTANGGTTGGAACTAGATGATCTTCAAGGTCCCTTCCAACCTAAACCATTCCATGATTCCACCTCCAACCCCTGCCCCAAAAGTCAGGTGTTTCTGCCTATGGCAGGGGGATTGGAACTAGATTATCTTTAAGGTCCTTCCAACCCAAACCATTCTGTGATTCCAACTACAACCTCTGCTACAACAGTCAGAGGTGTCCCTGCCTATGGCATGGGAGGTTGGAACTCAGTTATCTTCAAGGTCCCTTCCAACTCAAACTATTTTATGATTCTATAAATCATAAAATGCTCCAACTACAACCTCTGATCCAACAGTCAGAGGTGTCCTTGCCTATGGCAGGAGGGTTGGAACTAGATGATCTTTGATGTCCCTTCCAACCCAAATTGTTCTATGATTCTCTGATTCCACCTACAACCTCTACACCCACCTACAACCCCTGCTCCAACTGTCAGAGGTGTACCTGCCTATAGCAGGGGAGTTGGAACCACATAATCTTGAAGGTCCTTTCCAACCCAAACCATTCTGACTCTATGATTCCACCTACAACCTCTGGCTTTGACCATCTCCAAATCTGCTGTGTTTCATAGAATGTAATGCCTGATCTGACTGTAAAGTTCTCCAAAAATTCCCCCATATTCCCTAAGAGAAGTTCATAATTACCCATTCATCCTCTTGAGGTTGGTCTGCAGCCCCACTCCCTTGGCCCAAGTGGCCACTTTCCTTCTCAGGGTTGAGGATTTTGCCCCTACTGACTTCATCTTCTCTTCCATTTTCTCCCAGACACGAGGAACTCCCAAGAAAGCAGTGGGCCTCACCTCCCTCAGGGTGTCCACCAAGGTGCCCTGAACCAAGAAGAATTCAAAGAGGCTTTCAAGAAGGGCTTCACTACACACTCTGGGTCAGCACTGGGCACTAGATGAGGCCAGGAACCCCAGGAAGGTGTTTGGAGAAGACAAATTGACAGGGTGCCAAGAGAAGAATCCCCCTCAGGACAGATTTAGCAGCAGTGACATTATGCAATGTGGACAGAGCAATGATAAAGCTCTTGCTCAACCAAGCTGTTGGGGCAGAGAGCTTGTGTCAGGCGAGACACTCCGACCTCCTGGTTGTGAAGTGCTGGATCAGCTCATCCTGGATTGCAACGTGGAGCCAAAAGGCAAAGGTTAGAGAGGCTGCCCTGGGTCAATCCAACAGTGCCTTCACCAGGAGGAGATGGGGGTGAGGAGATAACCAGCCACAAGCAATATGGGCACAAAAATCTGGATAATTTTTTTAGGTTTTAGGGGGTTTCTTACCTTTAATGCATCTGGTTGAGCGAAGAAAACCTGGGCACCAAATGCCATGGCTGACCAAATGTCACACATCTGGGCAGCAATGTGGCTGAGGGGCAGGTAACTGACCACCAGCTCCTGCTTCTCTTTGGCATCTGTCAGCTGGATGAAGCTTCCTGCCACTGCTGCTGTCCATGTCAGCTGCAACAACAACCCACACTGCTGTCAAGGGACAGCTCTCCCAAGCAGGGACAACCACAACCCCAAAAAAACCTCTACAGTTTCCTTCATCTTAACAATATTCATCAGATTCCAAAAATAATTTAGTTTCCTCCATCTTACCAATAGCAGGTGTGGTTTTTAAACAGATCCCAAATAAATTCTACAGTTTCCTCCATCTTTACAACATTCAGCAGATTCCAACAAAGCTCTACAGTTTCTTACATCTTAACAACATAAGGGCTGTTTTTTCAGCAGATCCCTAAAACACTCTACAGTTTCCATCTTAACATTCAGCAGATCCCAAAAAAGCTCTACAGTTTCTTCCATCTTAACAACATCAGGGGTGGTTTTTTAGCAGATCCCAAAAACAACTCTACAGTTTCCATCTTAACATTCAGCAGATCCCAAAGAAACTCTACAGGTTCCTACATCTTAACAACATTCAACAGATCCAAATAATCTCTAGTTTCCTCTACCTTAACAACATTCAGCAGATCCCAAAAAAGCTCTACAATTTCCTCCATCTTTACAACATTCAGATCCCAAAAAAGCTCTAGTTTCTTCCACCTTAACAACATTCAGCAGATGCAAAAAACACTCTACAGGTTCCTACATCTTAACATTCAGCAGATCCCAAAAAAGCTCTACAATTTCCTCCATCTTTACAACATTCAGCAGATCCCAAGAAACTCTAGTTTCCTCCACCTTAACAACTTTCAGGGATGATTTTTCAGCAGATCCCAAAAATCTCTACAGTTTCTTCCATCTTAACAACATTCAGCAGATCCCAGAAAAACTCTACAGTTTCCTCCACCTTAACAACTTTCAGGGATGATTTTTCAGCAGATCCCAAAAATCTCTACAGTTTCTTTCATCTTAACAACACCAGGGGTGGTTTTTCAGCTTTTCCCTTCCCTCAGACTCCCCCTTCCAGCCCCACAAAGGTCAAAGAAGGGGAGATTTTAGACAAAAAGGTTCTTACATTGTCATGACTGAGCATCACCCCCTTGGGCTGCCCTGTTGTCCCCGAGGTGTAGATGAGGGTACAGCACTGGTTTGGCTTCTGGGATTGAATGATTTTCTGGAGCAGATCATCTGGATAGTCTTTGCCAAGCTCCATGAACTCACTCCACTAGGTAGAGAAGAACATTTCAGGTTATCATTCTCATGAGAAATTAAACATGAAGAGGAGGAAAACTCCTCCTGAGCTGTGTTCAGACCTTGGGTAGAGGCTGTAAATCAGCACCATCAGCCCCACAATGTTATCTGGCAGGGTGAGGAGCAGAAAGGGAGGTAAGTTCACCCTGAGAGGTCACTAGCACTGCAGACACCCCGTTATTCACTGGGTGTAACTGGTGGGTGGCAGAGCTCAGCAGGGTGACAATCACCCTCTCTTACAACACAGATTATCCAGGCTGGAGCAACAGTTGGCATCTGCTGCTTCAGCAAGGCAAGTGATTGCCACCAAAACCAGCATGAGGTGACCTGGTGACAGGCCCAAGAGAAGGTGGTGTGAGCCATCAGCTGGGATGTGCAAACCTTTAAAGACTGGTACTTACAGAGTATAGATTTGGCCTCTTCTCTTTTAGCTCTTCCCCATACTGGATAATGGCCTTCAGATGAGGTAGTTTATCCTGAATCTGGGTTAAAAAGGGGAGATTAATGAGAAAATCTTGCTTCTTCCTTTTAAGCCTGAGTAACTCCCACTTCATGTGCTGCTGAACAAGTTATGCTAAACAAAGCATAAGCTCATCTGATTTGGGTTGAGAGGGACCCCAAAGCCCACCCACTGCCACCTCTCACCAGTCCAGGTTGCTCCAAGCCCTGTCCAACCTGGCCTCGAACCCCTCCAGGACTGGGACAACTTCTTTGGGCAATCTGTGCCAGGGGTTCACCCCCTTGCAGCAAAGAATTTATTCCTCAGATCTCACTTAAATCCCCTTTTTCTCTGTTTAAAACCCTTCCCCCTTGTCCTAACATAGTAGGTTCCATTAGTTGACTTCTGCCTTCAGATCCAACCCTTACCACCCTGCTGTCAATAGGATTTTAAAAGGTTATTTACCTCTAAGATTTTCTGCAGCTGTTTCTGGTTTTCCACAACCACCACGTTGGCTCTGCAGTTCTCTGCTACATAATGACAGGCCTCGGGAGAGTTTGTAGTGTAGATACCAACAGCAAACCCACTGCAAAAGAAAAAAGGGGAGGGGAACCAAGCAGAAAAGCAAGACACAGAATTAGAAGCTGAGCATATTTTTAATCCCAAAAATTAGCAAGCAGGCTTTTGGATTCACCCACTGTTCGTCTCATTTTGAGAGAAGGACCTGGCTAAAACCCAATTTAAAAGATTTGGGTTTTTTGATCTCATTAATTCATAACAAAAGGAGAATTTAGGCTCTAGCTGTCTTCATTGAAATCAAATACAAGCAGTTGCTTTTTGCAGTTTGCTTTGTTGGGTTGTTGAGGGCATTTTAAAATAAAACCCTGTTTTTTCCATGAGGGCTGAAGTTATTATCCAAATCCTAAAGAAAAACGTGTGTCAAGAGAGACACCCCTCACTCTTACCCAGCAAGAATGGCTCCGATGTCAGCAATAAACCACTCTGCAGAGTTAAATCCCAAGATGCACACACCATGGAAACGCTTCAGCCCCAGCTGTAGAGGAGACAGGACATGACCACAACCTTGTTTTTTTCCTCTGAAGAACACATTTTACAGATCTCTGCTCCAACACAATGCCAAGGGAAGAGCTCACACTTGTGGAGTGTTCAGGTGTTTCCCCATCCCTTCAAGACTCACCCACACTTGGAGGATTATCAGATCTCCAGACACCTGTTGGCTCATGGCCACTTCAGCAATTGAACCAACTCAACATGAATCATAGAATAGTTTGGGTTGGAAGGGCCCTTAAAGATCATGGAGTTCCACCCCCCCTGCCATGGGCAGAGACACCTCCCACTAGATCAGGCTGCTCAGTGCCTTGTCCAGCCTGGTCTTGAACACCTCCAGAGAGGGGGCATCCACAACCTCTCTGGGCAACCTCTTCCAGTGTTTCACCACCCTCACTGGAAAGAATTTCTTTCTTATGTCAAGTCTAAATCTACCCCCTTCCAATTTACATCCATTGTTTCTGGTCCTCCCATCCGATATCATATTAAAAAGTCCTTCCCCTGACTTTCTGTAGGACCCCCTCAGGTACTGATAAGTTACTATAAGGTCCCCCTGAGCCTTCTCTTCTCAAGGCTGAACAACCCCAACTCCTTCAGCCTGGAGAACTGAAGACCAGCTTACCTTCAGAAAGCTTTTTGCTGCTTTACAGCACTCCTCATAGTACATTCTGTAGGTCAGTTTAATCCACTGGCCACCCTTTTTGGAGGCAAGGGCGTAATAATCTGCGTATTTCAGAGAAGCTTCTTGGAAGAACTCAGGAACTGTCTTTGGTGTCTCACTGCCAATGCCCTTCTCCTCTATCCTCAGCTTGACCTCTCCATCTGGTTGTGTTGTCCACAGGCCAGAGGCTGCTTTGAAAGAAAAGAGATCAACATCCCCAGGTTGGAAATTGTTTGCTGCCACAACAGAAACTTAACCACAAGCATCAAACATGAGGGAGCAAATGCTGCTCTACCCCCTCCCACAGTTTGATAAACTCCTCTCTCACATCATTAATGAGTTTTTGCACACCACAGGAATTAAAAACTTCTCCCTACTTACTTTTGGAACCCAGTGCATCCATCCTGTATCTTGTATTCTTACATCCTGTGTCTGGCTCAGGGTCAAGGACCTCAGAAGTTCTGCAAAGCAAAAACAACCAGCCCTGGATTTAGCACAAGGGTTGCAGGATGCTCACTCTGTCTCCTAATTCTCATTATCCTTGGAAGAAGAACATTGAGATGTTGGAGAGGGTCCAGAGGAGACCACCAAGATGATGAGAGGGTTGGAGCAGCTCCCTTGTGAGGTCAGACTGAAGGAGTTGGGGTTGTTGAGCCTGGAGAAGAGAAGGCTCAGGGGGGACCTCAGAGGAGCTTCTCAATACCTGAAGGGGGCTACAGAAAGGCTGGGGAGGAGTTTTGAATACGGTCCAGGATGGCAGGACTAGGGGCAATGGATGCAAATTGGAAGAGAGGATGTTTAGGATGGAGAGAAGAAGTTCTTTGCTGTGAGGGTGGTGAGACATGGAAGAGGTTGCCCAGAGAGGCTGTGGATGCCCCCTCAATCCCTGGAGGTGTTTAAGGCCAGGCTGGATGAGGCACTGAGCAACCTGGTGTGGTGGGAGGTGTCCCTGCCCATGGCAGGGGGGTTGGAAGTGGATGATCATGAAGGTCCCTTCCAACCCAAACTATTCTATGATATCAGATAACACCCACATTACAGATAAGCTGCAGAAGGATCCATAAATATGCAGAAAACAGTGATAATTTAACACAGCTCTAGCTGCCTGAGAAGAGCAGAGAGCTGTGAGGAGCAGGACAGGCCACTTGAAGATGGAGCTTGTCCCCTCTCTGCAGTACAAGGGTCTAATGAAGGGATCCCCCCACAAAACAGGAATCCAGCCTTCACTGTTTCCCTGCAGGAGCCCCCAGAGATTTCCTGCAGAGGCCAAACCAGCTGGAGAGCAGGAAATGGATTTAGCAGGAAATCTATTCTGCAGTATTCTCAATAAAGTCAGTGCATCCAGCCCCATCAGTAGTCTGTTTGGAAATGGGAACAGGCCTGTCCCCCACCTTCCTCAGCCACACTCCTCACCAGGAGCTTCTCCTGTGGCACAAGCCCCTTTTTGCCACCAGCTTGGTCAGATTTAGTGGGACATCAGCCACCCATGCTTGCAGAACACGGTTCTCCCTCTGCCTCTGACTCTCACATGATGAAGATAAGGAATAAGTCACATGTGTCACTTCAGACCACAAGTTGGAAGCCAGATCCTGCAGGTGTCCCTACAGGAGATACTGGAAGAGGTTGCCCAGAGAGGCTGTGGATGCCCCCTCAATCCCTGGAGGTGTTTAAGGCCAGGCTGGATGAGGCACTGAGCAACCTGGTGTAGTGGGAGGTGTCCCTGCTCATGGCAGGGGGGTTGGAACTGGATGATCTTGAAGGTCCCTTCAACCCAATCATTCTATGATATCACATAACACCCACATTACAGACAAGCTGCAGAAGGTTCCATAAATATGCAGAAAACAGTGATAATTAAACACCCAGTTCCCATGCTCTGTCTGTGAATGGCATCCAACCCTTCAACTTACAGGAAGGTGGACACTTGTTTCCCCCACCACCAACACAGAACTAAAGTCCAAGGTTGAGGTGACCCCAGTGTCCCTCCTGCCTTGCCTTTTGCTCCAGAAAAATCAACCAAGGTGTTGGTTTTTATCAAGCCAGTGCCAGGTTTTTACTCTACCTCGTGGTGATGGCTGGTGCCAGCCCCCTCTGCAGCACCTTCTCTTGGGTCTTCTAGAAGGGCTGTGCATCCCTGATGTCACAACAGCCCCATGGAAGGGCAGCTTTGGAACAAAAAGAACCCAAATATCCCCACTACAGGCAGGAGCTCCTCTGGTAGGACTGGTGCAGGAAGGTTCCCCAAGCCCCACATCTTCTCTTTCCACCAGATCCAAGAGAAACAAAGGCAGCACATGGCACTGAGGGATTTTGAGCCAAAGAGGTAAAGAATTTCCTCCTGGTTTATGTTTTCTCTGAATTTCAACTACGAGAGCTCTGAGCACACAGCAAGATTTAAGACTGTGCTGTCCAAAAGCAGAACTGTTTTTCCTATCTGCTCTGCATGCCAGAAACCAGAGGGAAGTAAATAATTTTTTTTCAGCATTTCTCCCCAAAAGGATTGCAAGATATTCCTACTGTGTGTTTTTTCCACATCAAGGGTGTTTTTTAACACACATTAATCCTCAGCTGCAATAGTTCCAGTTTCTCCACCCTCTTTTACGATCAGAACATGCAAATTAACCAGTAACACCAGCAAAAAAAAACCCCAATTTCTTCACTCCCAGTGACTCAAATCATCTTTTTTCTCTCCTATTACTACATGCAATTCAAATGCAACCTGAAATAGAATTGATCACTAGTCCTTTGCATCCATCACTCCTAATCCTGCCATCCTGGTCCCTACTAAAAGTCCTACCTCAGCCTTTCTGTAGCCCCCCTCAGGTACTGAGAAGCTCTTCTGAGGTCTCACCTGAGCCTTCTCTTCTCCAGGCTCACTAGTTCAAATTAAACAGTGGCTGCTTCAAACTCAGCTATGTACAGCAAGCACATCTAATTTAATTTCTCATCTTTCCAAATTTGTAAATTTTTCAAGACTGCAGATTCAGCTTTTGGCATTTTTGGAAGGTAGGAACAAGTGTTTGAAATTTCTTCCCCTAAGAAATATATTAATTAACTCAGTAAATGTGACAGAAAGTGGTGAGACAGTGGATATTTGCAACACAGTCCTTTAGCACACAGTTTTGGTTTCTCTGTCATTTCCAGGAAGAGGGGAGATTTAAGCTGGAGATAAGAAAGAAGTTCTTTCCTGTGAGGGTGGTGAGACACTGGAAGAGGTTGTGGATGCCCCCCCAATTCCTGGAGGTGCTGAGCCTGGAGAAGAGAAGGCTCAGGGGGGAACTCAGAGGAGCTTTCTAATACCTTGAGGGGGATACAGAAAGGCTGGGGTAGGACTTTTTAATAGGGTCCAGGATGGCAGGACTAGGAGGAATGGATACAAATTGGAAGAGGGGAGATTTAGGATGAAGAGAAAAAAGAAATTCTTTAGCATGAGGGCGGTGAGAGAGTGGAAGAGGTTGCCCAGAGAGGCTGTGGATGTCCCCTCAATCCCTGGAGGTGTTCAAGGCCAGGCTGGATGAGGCACTGAGCAACCTGGTGTGGTGGGAGGTGTCCCTGCCCATGGCAGGGGGTTGGAACTAGATGATTTTGAAGGTCCCTTCCAACCCAAACCATTCTAGGATTCCATAATACAAACTATACCTTACAAATACAGATCATATATAGACTTAAATAGCACAGACCTTGCTGAAGAGTTGAGCTGAACATCATCCAGAGACACCTCGCAGCTCCGGAGAGGATTCGAATTACAAGAAGCCGCGGGGACCGGTTCAGCCAGTGCCATCCGAGCGTCTGACTCACACAGCATCGTCCCTACAAAACCAGGTTCGGGTTAAAAATCAAAACACAACCCGAGACGGCAGAGCAAAAACCAGCTTCTCCTGCTGCAGGTACCCAGCTGGTGCAACCCTGGAGCAGACACGGCTCCCAGCGGCTGGATTTACATGAAATACAGGAAATTCTGAGAGCATCACTCCAAAATACCCACGGAGGGGGGGTGATACAGCCACCCCCGCGGCTGTAAAGGATGGTGGCAACTTGACAGAGCACAAATTCACAAATTGAAGTTTTACACTCCCTTTTTCATCCTAAATATCCCCATCTCAGCTCTCAAACCCACTCCCCCACCCCATCCCAAACCCTCACCCCAACACCACAAGTGAGTCCAGCCATACCCCGCATCGCCTTTGTCCAGTCTCTCCACTGCAGGAGGAGAAAGAGAAGGGGAAGAAGGAAGAGGAGGAGGATGATGTGTAATACCCTTTATTTTTAAACTAGCGCCCAGGAGGCAGATCTGGAGCATCTCTTATGTCATGTGCTGCCTGCTTTGCAATTGGAAGCAGCTCCTCACCCCACACGCTGCAGCCGCTCACGGAAGAAGCCCCAACCCCACACCCGGGATTCAGGGTCCTCCCTAGGGGAGGGACAACTCTGGAGATTTAATTTCTTCCCGGGGAAAAAAAAAAAAGAAAAAAAAAGAATTATTTATATATCAATTAAAAAAAAAATCAGCTCTTTGGCAACCGTTGTGTTGTCAGTACTTTGTTGTCAGGGGGTTTCATCACCTACAGAGCATTTTGCAGCAAGGAAAGACACGTCATTTTTATTTAGGGTTTGTGTTTGTCACAAGCCTTTGATGCTTCCGCCTCAAGAGGGGGAGGTTTGATGTTTCAGGGCACTTTTAACTGGTTGCGGAAGGACCCCGTTGTCACCTTTTATCTTTTTTTAAGATTGCAGCATCCTGCTTTGCAGCTATTTAACGCAGGAATGCAAAGATAGGGTTTGTTAAGAGGAAAGAGCTTTTTAATTAACTCGGGTGGACACAAATCACAGTCTTCAGCCTCTGAGGGATGGCGAGAGGGGTGATCAGACACCACAGAAGTGGGCAGAGATGCCACCAGTCCTGGAGAGAACATTCCCCTCCTATAAGGCAAGGACACGTCACTGCTCAGCCCAGGGCAGCCACACAGACTTGTGAAACCAGGGTTCAGTCTCTCCTCCCCATCCTGGAGGGACTCAAACCCATATCTGGAGGTTCCCAGAGAACCTGGTGGGCATGGAAGGGCATATGGCCATTCTGGGAAATCTCCTGGTGCCCTCCTGAAGCAGGAGAGAAGGGGAGAACACAAGGAAGAGCCACCTCAAGGTTCTTCTCCTCCCTACTCTGCCTTGGTGAGACCACATCTGGAATATTGTGTCCAGTTCTGGTCCCCTCAAGGGACAGGAAACTACTGGACAGAGTCCAGCACAGAGCAAAAAAGATGATGAAGGGGTTGGAGAAACATCTCCCTGCTGAGGAAAGGCTGAGGGAACTGGGGCTCTTCAGCTTGGAGGAGACTGAGGGGTGAGCTCAGGCATGGGGAGAAATATGGAAAGGGGGAGTGTGAGGAGGATGGAGCCAGGCTCTTCTCAGGGACACCCAGGGACAGGACAAGGGGCAATGGGTGCAGCTGGAACACAGGAGGTTCCACAGAAACAGGAGGAGAAACTTTGTGGGGGTGAGGGTGAGAGAAGAGTGTCCCAGGCTGCCCAGAGAGGGTGTGGGGTCTCCTTCTCTGGAGACATTCAAACCCCACCTGGACACTTTCTGTGGGACCTGGTCTGGGTGATCCTGCTCCAGGATGGGACTAGATGACCTCTCCAGGTTCCTTCCAATCCCTGATATTCTGTGATTCTGTGACCTAGAGCTGCAGGAGGAAAGTTGGGCTGCCATCAGGAGCTGGCAGCACCGAACAAAGCTGCCCACAGGCTGACCCCCGTGGAATGTGAGGCTCTGAATTTTGAACAAATGGTTTCTCCAGATCACAGAGGGATGTTTTCGGTGAATTCCCCGGCAGTGTGACTCAGCCCCAGGCTCGGGTTTAATTTCCTCTTTCTTAAGCCACCAGTGGCATCAGTGCACCATGGTGACGGCTGAGGGGTGGGGAAAGTGATCCCAGAGACGTGTCACCAGTGGCTTTGTCCCTTCCACCTTCGCTGGAGCAGCCCTCAGAGTCAGAGTCACCTCACAGTGTCCCACCGGGGGGGGGTTACTGGGACCAAATGTCCCTTCACATCCCCCTCATTGTCCCACTGGAAATACTGGGAGCACACATCCTCTGGCATCCCCCTCAGTATCCCACCGGGACTGCATGTCCTCTCGTATTCCACTTAACATCTCACTGGGCACACTGGGACCACATGTCCCTTCACATCCCTCTCAGCATCCCACTTGAGACCATGTTCCCTTCACCCTCATGCCCCACTCAGCATCCCACTGGGGGACATGGGACCAGAGGTGTCCCCTCACCCTCACATCCCCCTCAGTGTCCCACCGTTGGACACTGGGACCACATGTCACTTCACATCCCCCTCAGCATCCCACTGGGGGCACTAAGACCCCTTGTCCCTTCAGTGTCCCACTGTGGACAATGGGGCCACATCCCCTCTCATCTCCCTGTGTCCCATTGGGGGAACTGGGACCAGTTGTCCCCGCACCCTCACATCCCCCTCAATGTCCCACTGTTGGACACTGGGACCACGTCTCCTCACCCTCACATCCCTTTCAGCGTCCTAGTGGAGACACTGGGACCAGACGTCCTCCCACCTTAACATCCCCCTCAGTGTCTGTCCCACTGTGGAACACTGGGGCCACACGTTCCCTCTCATCCCCCTCAGTGTCCCACTGGGGGCACTGGCACCAGATGTCTCCTTACCCTCCCATCCTCCTCAGCATCCCACTGGGGGCACTGGGACTACACATCCCCTCAACCTCATATCCCCCTCAGTGTCCCACTGGGGGTACTGGGACTACACATCCCCCTCAATGTCCCACTGGGACCACATGTACCCTTAACCTTACACCCCCCTCAGCATCCCACGGGGGGACATGGGACCAGATGTCCCATCACCCTCACATCCCCCTCAGAGTCCCACTGTGGGACACTGGGACCACATGTCCCCTCACAGCCCCTTCACTGTCTGACTAGAGACACTGGGACCACATGTCCCCTCACAGCCCCTTCACTGTCTGACTAGAGACACTGGGACCACATGTCCCCTTAAATCTCCTTCCGTCAGTGTCCCATTGGGACCCGATGTCCCCTTACACCCCCCTCACTGTCCCACAGGGGTACCCCTCAGCACCCTGCCCTAAACCCACCAGTGGCCACGATTTAACCAAATCCTTTAAATTTTGCACCACTCCCAGAGCTCAGAAGCTGCAGGGAGGACTCATTTCGCAACAAAACCCCCAAAACATCCCTCCAGAGAGTGGCTCAAAGCCCCATCGATCCCCGAGCAGCCACACAAAGGGGAGCCCATAGAGACAGGGGGGACCCCATAGAGAAAAGGGGGAACCCGTAGAGATGAGGGGGAGCTCATAGAGAAAAGGGGGAGTCCATAGAGACAGTGGGGACACCGGGGACACGCCGGTAGCCGGTTACCCCCACCCTGGGTTTCCCACACCCTGAAAAGACACTAAACCCCCCATTTTCCATCACTCCCCACACACACTTTATCCCTATCCCAAGCGGAAGGCGGGAGCCCCTGACGCAGGCGCCGTTACCTCACGGGAGCGCGCGGAGACTCCCCCTCCCCTCCCGGCCCGCGCGGGAACGGCTGTGGCGCGCGCCGCCACGTGCGACCCGCCTTTAGGGCGCAAGCGGCGGGAAAGGGGCGGGGCCTCGCCTCGAGACCCGCGCGGGCTCCCCATTGGTCCCGCGGGT
>VZTY01014393.1:11927-32251 GCA_013400935.1 Turnix velox | reverse complement strand
GGGCCACCAACCACTTCCCAACAGAGGGCAGCAGCAATTGCTTTTGATTTGACACAAAATTTTTTTGTGAAGTAACACTATGAAAGTTTTTAGTTGAACTATCCTTAAGCTTCATCAAAAAATCTGGCATTATATTGGGTAGTTTGGCTGATGGCTGGACAACTATCCAGCTTTGGGAAACTGGGATGTTTTTGGCAGTTGAAATCAGCTGAAAGAAATAAACAAATTTTGGAAGGATTTAGTTTTATCTCCTTGTGGGTGCAAATTAAGGATGTCTATAATTTATCAGTTTGAGCCATGCTTTTCTACTTTCCTGTGTTCTTGTGAAAGCAGTTTTAAAAAGTGAGCAGTCATTTAAACCTTTATAACAGAGGATCAAGGGCTCCTGAGAAGCCAGTGGTCTCATTAGCTCAATAGAAGATCACACTGAGCAGGGTACCAGCTTTTAAGTGCTGCAGCACCTGAAGTTGGAGGTGTGTATGGGATGAAAATTGACTTTCATCATATTTCAGCTCATTATAAACTTGGTCTCACCAACCACATGGATGCTTTGTGCATTGCAAGGACCTTGTTTATGGCACTGAGGCAAACAAAAAGTTTTCAGAGTCCATTGTCTTTACTGATGATGAAAAAGCACTGCATTTACTTAAAAGAATTTTAGGTTGCTATGATAAAACAGTGTTTGCCTAGGGAGATAAAGCATGGGAATTTTACCTTTGAATGATATCTCTTTTTCTTTCCTTGATAGTCATTGAGTTCCTCTTAGCCTTTGAAAGCAGCCTAAAGTTGACCAGGATTACACAATCCTGGAACCAAATTCAGCTAAAAGAGGAAGTGTCTACTTTGCAAGTTACTGCAGAATGACATGTTGTAAGTATCCATCTCTGAGACGTGTTTGTCTGATGGTAGTAGTACTTGGGGACACATATGTCAAAGTAGGATGCTTTACTTGCTGAATTAATCTGCACTAGAATAATTCAGGTTGAAGGGGACCTTCAGAGTTCATCTAGTCCAAACCCTATGCCATGAGTTGGGACATCTTGCAATATATCAGATTGCCCAGAGTCCTATCTGACCTGATTTTGAATGCTTCAATGAGACATCTATCCCCTTTCTGGGCAACCTGTGCCAGTATCTTACCACCCTAATTTCTAAAACCATCCTCTTTCAGTTTAAAACTGTTATTACCTATCCTGTTACCTTCCTATCCTATCAACAAGTAACCTGCCCCAGTCTTTGCTGTAGGCACCCTTTAAGTACTGAAAGGATGCAATAAGGTCTCCGTGGAGCCCCCTCCTCTTCACAGCTTCTCACAGTGAAGAAAGCTTAAGCATAGGAAAAGCTGCTTCTTGGTATTTTGATTTACAGTATTTTCAGATCAACTGTAATTATCTCTTCTGAGGAAGAGAAAGGGGTTTTCTGTTTTGGGAAGCAGTTGTATATTTGCCATCATTGGTTTAAAACAAAGGGAAAAAAAGGAAAAAAGAAATCCAAAAGCAAAATTACACTATTCTAACATGATTAATTGAAAAAAGGACAGATGAATTATACTACAGGATGGGTTGAACCCCATTGAATACAGGTAGCTGGGAACTCACACCCAGACATGCTTTCAATTGCACTTGAAGTTGCAGAATTGCACTTGTGTTTGCAGAATAAGTTTATTTTAACCATTTGTCCTTTACTAGTTGTGAAATCATCTACTAACCAAGACTTATTTGTTCTGCTAGGGTTAAAAGGCAGATTTTAATATGACGCAGAGAACAGAAAGCATATTATCTTAGCAAGGAGCTAAGGAAAGCATCTTCATTGTTACCAATTGTGCGATTTTCATAGAAGGCATCATTCAATCAGTGTGAATGAACTGAGATGTTACTGAACTGACCTGGACATCATGTTCTGTAAGATGTCACTTGGCTTGTAATAGTCTCAGCTGAGTCAACAGTCACAGCTGAAACTGGAACCATATGGCTTAAGGAGACATTGGATTTCTGTATCAGTTGAATCTGAAGCTGTCACAAACAAATATTTTTATAGCTTTTCTGTTTGAATTGTGGTTGAATGATGACCACTGTACAAGCAACCACTTCCAAGAAGATATAACGACAAGATTCCTAAATTTGAACATCTGCTTCACTCACCTCTATGTTCATTTGTTCAGGACTTTTTCTCTCTCCTTGGAGGTTCAAACTTTCTTGCTATTGCCACTTAAAATGATTCTGGTGAATTTGATGAATCTGTTCTCAGATTTTTGATTAAGCAAATGGAAATAGAAGATCAACCTTCTGCTGTGAAGGACTCCAGTACTTGTGGATGTATTACATGTTTAGAATGATGGGATAGGTATTAAAAAGCGAACCACATTTTTCCATTTAAGGTGTTTTATTATCAATTTAAACTCTAGTTCAGAGTTATTCAAAGTATATTCACTGATGGATTTTTAGTTGTCTACTAGCTCAGCTAGTGGAGACTACTTTTACATGGGACTTGTAGGATGGGGAACAGCAAGGTGTTAGTGGTGCATTAGCACAACATATTCTGAAAAACATTTTTTTCAGGTAACTTTTGATCATGTGATTTAACCAATAGTTTCTTTGATGCTATATAATTACTGTTCTTGTCAGATCAGATTAAAATCATTATCAGCCACAGTGATTTTTTGGCTGTTGCTGTTAGGGTCAAGTGTTGACTACAGACTGTAAATCTGCTAAACGTACCACAATTTCAGAGCTTGGTGAGTGGCAGTTATTCCTCTTAGGCTTAGGTTAATCACACAAAATTACTTTTGCTAATGTGGAGATTATCTTTAATAATCCTATTAGATATCCAGTATTCATATTGTCACACACTTTTGTGCACAGAAAACTACCAATTTTTAACATCCTGTTCTAGTGTTACAGTTTGTATTTTTACTGGACATGCAAGAGGAAATACTAAAACCATAATGTAATTGAGATTTAGGTTCTAGTTCTTACTTTCCTTTATTCCTCCTGTTCCCTTTCCTACATTGATAGTTTCTGGTATCTTTTGATGAGACATGTACAGTGCATTTCAAAGCCACACAAACATCTCTTTCATGGTCTTTTGTCCCATCTTAGGAAGCACATAGCTGTTAGTTCCTTTGTGAATTGTGTCTGTCCATTAGTAGATGGAGAAAAATGTAAAAAAAATGTCTAGAGTAGTTATGAAGGTAAGGAAAAAACCAGATGCACTGTCCTATAACCTGTATTTCATATTCCCCTAGTTGCTTTACAACTATCATATTGTGTTTGTAAACAATTGCACAGAGAGGCATGAAAGCATTAAAATAAGGTGTGACCTTGGATCTATCTTCATTAGGTGTAGCGTAAACCTTAGACCTTCAGGTGTAGCATAGATTTAGATTTAGACCTGTTTCCATTAGTGTGCAGCATAACTTTCATATCTCCTTTGCTACTCTGGCTGTCAAAATTATTCCTTAATAGCATTCCTTAGCGACTTAAAATTAATCTAAAATACCTGTCAGTGACAGAAAAAAATAAATTATTTAACAGCA
Source organism: Turnix velox (assembly GCA_013400935.1). Taxonomy (NCBI): domain Eukaryota; kingdom Metazoa; phylum Chordata; class Aves; order Charadriiformes; family Turnicidae; genus Turnix; species Turnix velox. The sequence continues at coordinate 28,716 of VZTY01014393.1, read as the reverse complement.
GATAAAAATGTAAGAGCTACCTTAAGCTAAATGTTACCCACATATAGGCTGCTATATCAGAATTGTGAAGCACGGCTTTGAATCATCATGCAGTCTTGATTAGAAAGTGGTTCTTTCTCCATATACTAATCTGTTCTGGAGTGAGAAGGAAAAGACTTATGCTGCAAGCATAAATCTTGTGCATTTAAACTAGCTCAGGCTATGACTCTGCATTAAAAAGTAGGCAATTAAAGATTTCATTTTTCAGATTTCTTCAGTTTGCCATTTTATGTTTAACTTACGAAAACCTGCTTGCTCTCTCACTAGCAAGCTACCTTTTTAAAAACGTTCTGCTTTCCTGCATGGCCATTTCTAGACTTTCAAATTCATGTCTGTTCCTCTTAAATGCCATGATGGAAATAAAGCCTTGAGGCTTTCTCAAAGACAGTACTAAATACCACACTATTGTGTAAATATAAAATCAGTAGTTTAACAGGATTCTAGTACCACAAAGCTTTGAGAAAGATGAAGCACTTACTGGGTTAGTCCCATATTAGAAAACAAATCATACTTGGAAAGCACATGAGGTTCCACATTGTTGAGAATCAGAGTGTCATGGCAAGCACTGTTCTGTCAGGACTTGGGTCTGCCTCTTGGTTCACTTACTGTGAAATTTTCCAGTTGTTATGTTCAAGTCAACTGTGGAATTAACTTTCCTTCTGATACTTAGTTTAAAGGAAAAAAATGCCACACTTACTTAGTAAATGCTTAACCAAGTAGCACTGATAGTGACTAAGTGCACTTTCTTTCAGAACTGATTATTGTCATTCACTCCAAATCAGAGTTGCAGTTGTGGGCACCATAGAAACAACAGAAAACAACTTCTTCAGTAATAACTAATAATGTAGGTAATTTGGATAGACTACTTAGGCAGTTTGGAATAAATGAAATAAATAATAAAACTGAATTAAAGATATGGATTCTGTTTCTCTACATTCTATTTCAGAGATTAACTTTCCTTGTCCCTTTTTATTACCTTTTCTGTCATGTGTGGTTAATTATATTTAAAACAGTTAGTGTTTGATAAACATTACCGGAGAGTAAAAGACAAATTGAGTTCAATGTAAAATGCATTTATTATATGTTACAATGTTTATAAACATGTTTCTGTGACTTTAAATTCAGTTTAAAAGCTAGGCAAGTCTCTGGGCAAAAAGGAGGTGTGCATCAGAGGATGAACTGTCCTTATAAAATTGCAAATATGGTTGCACTAGGCTAAGCTAATCACTTCTGAGGCAAATGAGCAGCAGACTTGGAATATTAAAAGTAGCTTCTGGCCATAGTCTGTGGTTCAGCTGAGGAGAAACAAGGCTGGGAAAGAGCTATGAAAAAGCATCACGACAAGATCAGATGGAAAGAAAAAGGCAAGGTACTTCAGCCTGATCTAGTGGGAGGTGTCCCTGCCTATGGCAGGGGGGTTGGAACTCGATGATCTTTAAGGTCCCTTCCAACCCGAACGATTCTATGATTCCTAGAGCAGTACAGACAACTTGGTTATTTGGGGTTGACAGGTCTGGGACCTGTGGCTACCAAGGCTGAAAAAGATGAAACTAACTGAGAACAGGAGTAAGAGAATTTAAAAGCAACATAAAAGCAATTAAAAGTAACACTGAAAAATATTCTGCTGGGTGATGAAAGGACTCTTGGAAGAACAACTGCATGACATACATAGACTATGAATGCAAGGTTTGCCTTGTATAACTTATGCAATTTAGACTAAGTTGTTAATGAAAGGCCAAAAGGAATGAGCTTGGCTGAAAAATCATCTCAGCCACTTAGACTTCCACAAAAGCAGCCGGAGGAAAATGGATGTCCATCCTGAGGTGGGGACCGTGCAATGCCAGATAGTGGGGAGGTGATGTTGCCTCATTATATTTCACAGTGAGATTAACCAGCCATTTATCAGGGAGTTGTCTTCAGCAGAGCAGACAACCCTGGATGACAGCTCATCTGTTTTTCTTGTTTCAAGATTAACTTTCTTGACGCAATAATTTTTAAAACCTCTTAAGTTTAAGAAAGCCACATGCACTTGTTTGTGGTCTTGTTATTTGCCCTTTCAGTATTTTCTCAGGTACTAACAAATAAATAGTTTCATAATACAAGCACTGTTGTCATATTCTATATGTCAATGACCTCAGGCTGGTAACCAAGGTTAACGTTGTAACCACTGTAGTAGTGTTGGCATTATACCTGGCAGGACCCAACACTAGGAAGAACCAAGGTGAACAGAGAAAAGCTGTGCTTTCATTTATGTATTTTGTTTTTCAGTTGAACCAATTAAGAGAATGTAATTTTGCCCCAGCTTTCTGACCGTGTACCACTAAGAAGCATGCTTTATCCTGCTTCTGACGTCTTTGAGACTCTTGTTTTAGTGCCTTTCTCAGCCTTCAGTACCCTGCACAAGTCAAACACATAATTATCACCCTAATCCTGATCTCTGCTGAGCTCACACCCAGTAATTTTCAGGATTTTCTTTGTAAAATCTCTGAATTTGGTTGTTAAAGCTTATTCCTTTCTACCAGTTACAAACATCTCTATTCCTTCCTCAAGACCTGCACAAAGGCTTTGTGTAGATACTGTGTGGGAATCAGTCGAATCTTGGTGGAAATATCATGGATGTTTCACTGGGTTTCTAGCAATGGAGGAAATGCCCTATGGGGCTAGACTAGTCTCTCATGGGGGCAACTGCAAATGCTGTTTAGGGAGAATTCACAAATCTAGCTGTTTTCTGACATCTGTTCCACTTGTGTTTCTCTGATATCCTTATTGATATATCATTGTGTGAGAGATGTTAGAGGGGAAAGTCCTGGTCTGTTCCTTTAGTACTTCTACAATACCAGCTCAAACCTTTTGCCTCAGCACCTTCCTGTGACATCAGATTTTGTAAGTTCACCCCAACCCATGAAAGAAAACACCCGTTTATACGTCTATCCACCCAGTCCTTCAAATACTAGAACTACAGATCATCCACAGAAAATAGTAGGGGATAAGTCATGCATTCAACTTTTTGTCTGTTTTCATGATCTTGTAAGCTTTGCTTGTATGCCCCCTCAGTGTTTTCACTTCTTGCAAGTCAGCTGATGTTTCCCTTTCATCATTCTTGTTGGTCTTCTGTGTTGCTTTTTTATCTCTGCCACTTCCTTCCCAAGATATGGACAGTGGGGTTGTAAAAGGTGCTTGAGATGAAAACTCAGTCAGGTTTTGCATCAAGACAGACTGGTGCTTTCTGTTTTGCTTTACTGCCCTTCTGGGTAAAGAAGATAAACCATCAGCTGTTCTGTGCTGCAGTGTGAAAACTTATGTCTGGGCCATTTCCCAGATTTTGAAGCCGTGCCTTGATGGTTCTTTCCAGAAGTGCCCCTGAAATGCCCTGGGGAATCTTGATTCTGACCTAAGCATGTGAACTCTTGATTCTTTTTGAAAGCTGCAGATAGGATCTACTTACTCTTACTGCTAAATAGAGTCTGACTCATCCTTCCTGATGGCTAAAGGGCTGATCCCCTAGTAGGTTATTTTGGTGCTGTCACAGGGTACAGCGAATGACTCCCCAGAATACTCTTTTTGGTGGCTGCTTGCACTGCTGAGTAGGGAGGGAAATGTCTCATTTCTGGCAATGAAAACTTGACTGAACATCAACACCCACTACATATTTTGATTCCACATTTTATTTCATTAAATGTTTAATTCCTTTGCATCACAGGCTGTTTTCTACATTAACAATTCACTTTAATACCAATTTCTTTTGAAACAGACAGATTTTGAGAAGTAACTACTAAGGCTGAAATAGTTTACAGGACCAGAAACTGAAACTCAGTCATTTCTGTGAAATTTTCTTTAATGTTCATCCACAAATATATGTGGGTGTTTTATTTAGAAAAGCATCTTATTCCCAGAGCCACATTATGGCGAAGTCAGAATATACTTTTTAGTGAGGCTGCTAAGGAGTTTCTGAAACTTTGTCCCAAATGGTCCCCAAGATTCTCTCTCTCCTACTTCCTGCCATGGTCCAATTCTGTTCTTGTTGGAGGGAGATGCTGGGAATGGTCCTTTCTGACTTGGGAAACAAGCAGAGGTGCCAGCTGTGGGGAGGCCTGTGTGGCTTTTTAGTGAGTGTTATTTGTAAAGGTTATTATTAATTTAATTGAGGATATTGCTGTTGTAGAATTTCAACCCACACAAATGTAATGGGAAGAGAGGGTATGAGAGCATCTTAAAAGGAGTCGTTTTGGATACAATTTGTTTTGAGGAATAAATGGTCTGAAGCCATACCTCTGCTGGGCTACATACTGTACCTCTTGTGACTTTTGCCACCTTTTGTGACTCAGACTTTTTTTTTTCATGTTATTTCAGTTCTAGCTTTCTCAAGCATGATATGGCTCTTCTCAGTTTGTCAGACTTCTCTGTCTCAAAAGTTAAGTGTGATCTTTCCATTTGGTAGCTATGAGACAGGTTTTAGCTGTCAATTCCATGCTGCATTTTAAAATTTTACTGCAAATTTTTCAAAGAGACCCTCAGTACCTGACTCTTCTCAGAAAAAAATTAAAATAAACATCAAGTTGACAAGAAAGTTTCTTGTGCCTCTTGGCTCCTCTTTGCCATCTTTAATGGGAATGTACTAAATTAGGAGCTGCTACCATTTGCCCTATTTTGTTCCTTCCCATCAGTCTTTTATCATGCTAGTGCCAAAGATGCTGCTAACTCCATGGCATTTTGTAAAGTCAGCTTCCATGTTAAATGCAACTGTCAGTACAAAAGGCTGTGCCTGCCTTTTCCTCAAGAAGCCCTCATAACTCTTTAGTTTATAACAGGATTTTGATGTCTAGAATAGGAGGTGCACTGGGTGTTAGGAGAGCCTCTTATGTGTCACACAGAATTCTGACCAGCATTTAGGGAACTATAAGCTGTTAATTGCAATTTCCGTTCTATCTCTTTCAGTTCTCATGATAATTTTAGCAACTGCACAGGAACGATTCTTTTGGCACAGGCTCTCAGTATCCCTTGTTTCCAGCCTACCAGCCCCAGCAGCTGTACTGAATGAGGTGAAGGAAAAGGATACTGAATAGAAGAGGTTTCTCCATGGCAAGGGGTATAGATTATAGCTATAACTTATCCTTTTTAGCCACAAAGCTAAGCCAAATTTAAAAACAGGTTTGAAGTCTTCTCTTGGCCTGCCCTTAGGCACTATTTTGAGCTGTCTCATACTTGGAAGCAGTTGGAGCTCTATACTGAGCTGCTGTGCTAACAACCAACCAGCACAGCTAGTTCTGAAGGCTGTTAGTTATGATGGTAGAGATCTGAGACTACAGATTTTAGTGGTTATTCCTGATAATGAGATATCAGTTGGCTCTTTTCAGTCATTTAGTCAAAATAATCTTGAAATTGTGAAGCTAGTGAAACACTGGAACAGGTTACCTAGAGAGATTGTGGATGCCCCAGCTCTGGAGGTGTTTAAGGCCAGGCTGGACAAGGCACTGAGCAGCCTGATGTAGTGGGAGGTGTCCCTGCCTATGGCAGAGGGGTTGGAACTCGATGATCTTGAAGGTCCCTTCCAACCCGAACTATTCTATGATTCTCTAAGAGAAGGTGCCTCTTATTGGGCATGATATGTGATATTCAATGTCATGAATATGGTTTGTTTGGATGGACGCTCAAGGAGACCCATTTAGGGCTGGTGATCCTCTTGTTTTTAACAAAGAGTTAAATATGTTTATTTTAAAAGTCTAATAGGTATACACTATCTGCAACTTTCTGATTATACTAATTCCCAGCATGTTCTTAGTGCCTTACTTCCTACATGTCATCTTGATCCTGAAATTTAAGTAGTGGAAAAACACCTATACATGAAGAAACACATGCAGGTGTACTGATTAAAAGCTGTGTCATTGCCCATAGTTAAAGCCACAAAAAACAAATAAGAAGCTGTAAATCCTCCAATGTGAAATTTAAGAAGTATGATCTCTTTGAAGGTGATTGATGATCTTGCTTACCCGTGGGAATAAAATTGACAAACTTCTTGGGGTTTTAGACAAAAGCTTAATAGCTTGCAGATGAAGCTTCCATCTGGAAGCTGTAATCTGGTAGATGGGGATTTCCACAGGTGAAGTAAATTTGCTGGCATGCCTGAATGCTGTAGGGGCTTTAAATGAGATCAGGCAGCTTTCTAAAATGTTATTTTACTCTATCCTTTGTAAATGTCCTTTGCCTTCTTAGTGCAAGTAAGCCTAAAAGTGCAAAGTTGTCTCTTTCTGGCATTTGTTATGCAAATTGAAGATAGCTCTGTAATGCCTGTATGAAGTTGCAGTGTTTTGAGTGTCTTACATTAAGGATGATAAAATGGAAGGTCATGAGCCAAATAACAGTGCAGACATGTGACTAAGGATTCAGTGGTACCTGGGCTATTGGTTCAACATGGCTTTTTTAGTGGGATGTTCAACACTACATCAATAAAACTTCTGTCTGAATGATTAATTGAGAGAGGGCTGTGTGCCCTGCTTTAGTTCAGTGTATATACTTGAAGCTTCAGCATGTGGTGCAGACATAGTCTCACTGCCTCGGATGCCAGCCACAGTGCTTCCCACTGGAAATAAGACATGGTTAAAACCTTGTTAGGCTGCAGCTTGTAATTTATCTCAGGTTGGATTTTTCCTGAATATAAGAGTAAAATTTTCTGAAGAGTCCATTATGGAAGAAATGTGTTGATTTGACCATGTCAGTAACCAAGTACTCAATTCTTACACTCTTGGGACTGAGAAGACCAGCTGTCTCTTTTCTTTGGACATAGGAGATGCTTATTGATGGGTAGGAAATAGGACTTTAAATTGGCAGTCAGTTTTGTGATTTCTAAAAAGGGGTATTAAAATCTTCTGAGGGAAAAAATGGTGAAAAAAATCTTTCAAGGAGGACTTTTGAGGGTGTCTCTCTCTTTCTTCATCTTCACTACTTGAAAGTTTCCAAAAGCCAAATAGACTATTTATTTGTTTGATTTGGACATCTCCCTACTGTTCTGTTTATGGGTTTTTTTGCTTTCTTTGCCAGTTTTATCCTCTTTTGTTTATCTTCTCTTCTGCCTCACTTACTTTGTTACCTAGGATGATGATATCAAACTCTTTCCCATTTTCTGTTCTCTAGCAGCCAGTTTTGGAAAGCTGAATATGAGAAGAAAATGACAACATATGAATAAAACTGCCTGCTTATTTGAGCAGTCACCACTCCACGGGTTACAGAATTGTATTTTTGAACAGTGGTAAATACATTCACCAAATCTAATTCCTTGAATAGTTTTTGTTCACTGAGAGATGTTCCACCTGTTTGCTGTTAGAAAAACATAAACCTGTTAAATTTCCACTTCTTTATTAGTTGCTTGCCTGTGAAATAAAAATGATCATACAGCTGAAGCATTGCAACAAATAAAATGCAACTTCAGTACTGTTCATTGGTGAGACCAAGCAGATGAATTTCAATGTAGCCAAATCCTTCACAGGTTTACAGTCTCACAGTCTTCTTGTGAAGAGTATTGGTCTCATTGCACAAATCAAGATGCAGTTCTTAAATGGTTATCTCCCCAAGCTCTTACATCTGTGTACCAGTGTGTGAGCTGTTTGGCTGTGTTCTCTCAGGACACTTGTATTATTGACTGTGTTAACCACATGTGTGGGTGACACTTGACAGAGCTAGAAGCTATGTGGATTCTGAACTGCATTGATGATGTCTTAGAGGGAGGCTGAATAACTAACCCCTCCTTATTACCTCATGTATTTCATATTAATACATAAAATGTGCATGGCTTTATTCTCCACTGACAATACCATATGTTGCTTTCTGTAAGCCAAGACCCCACATTTATGTCTATATCGCACATGAGGCTCCACCTCTCAGAGAACTAATTGTTGCCTGTAGTAAGTGCTCTAGTAAAGGCAGAATGCCTAGTTGCCTGCATCAAGATGCGTATTCATGCCATCTGCTTCCAGCATGTCAGCAGAAGTGCTGAGGCAGGAGCTATGGCTCCCTAGGTAGTAAGCAGTACCTGCTAAGTAAATAGTGCTAGTGAGCAAACATTAGTGCTGATCCTAATAGGCGAAAGTGCAGAATTTCAGTTTGCTCTAGCCTCTGTTTCAGAGCAAATTAAATGGAGCTGAGACAAAGCTTGGGAATGGCTGAGGGAGGTGTTGCTCCTAAGGCCATTCCTGGCAGCCAGTATGAATGTGTCTGCACTAGCTGTGATTCCCTGCCTTATTTAGTTCACCAGTATGGTGCCAGCACTACTTGTGCCACATGCACACTTGGTGCTCAACAACTGCTTCTTCCATGGAGAATAAAGCTGTTGTCTTACCTATGGAACTCCTGTGCTCCTTCAGATAAATGTCCCAGGTCTCTGTCAAGTAGAAATGAACCTTTCACGTGTCTTGACAGAGGCTGTTCTAGCAGCTCCTTACTCTGCACTGAGTTATTCTCCACATTAAGGCACTCCTTATGGCCATCCACATCAAAATTTTGGATATAAATGAGAGATTTATATAGGGGGAGATCAGCCATTACCACCTGGCACAGATGAGCTTGGGCTCCACCACAGCAGTAGGTGAGCTGCATCAGCATCTCTAGGCACTGTTGTGTACTATCTTCCCCTTGGGGATAAATTTGGCTAAATTATTGTTCCTTGTATTGTCATTCTTGCTGCCTTTGTTTTAAAAATATGTGTAGTATTAACTTTTCAGTCACTAGGGTCCGCTCCATGATGGCCATGATTTTCTGTAGATGATAGATAGTGACCTTGCAATGACACTGGCCAGCAACATTGACACTCTTGGGTGAGCACCATCTGCCTCTGGGGATTTGACTGCATGCAAGTTATCTCAAGTGTCCCTAACTGAAGTTCCCACAATGCCCTTCTCCTCTCAGCCTGTGCAGATACCTGCAAAGCCTAGAGGGTATGATTCACATGTGGCAACTGCTGCAAAAAACCATGATGGTTAGTATGGCATTTTCTGTGTTGTCTGTCATTTTGTTGTCTCTCCCATCCAAGTTATGCCTGTAGGTATCTCTTTCTACTTTGCTACCCTTACTACCCTTTATATCCTTCGCTAATGTTAACTGCAGCTGGCCTAAGTGCTTGAGCAGTGCTTTTTTGTTCCTGTTTATGTAAATTCCCTGTCCATATTTCAGTTCATTAGGATGGTCCTTGTACAGCCAAACGGGTTGTCAGCTGGAGTTTCCTATGCTCCTGCACAAGGGACTAGATCAGGCATGAGTTCTCAGCAAGTTCTCTTTAGAAACCCATTAGTTCTTCTGGGGAATCTTCCACTTCACGGCTGCTTCCCAAAGACTGTTTCCTGAACACATAATTCTTCTCATCCAAGGTCCTAATTCTGCACTCCTCTGCATCTGTCACTTCATGGCTGCTACAGCCGAATCAGCACTCCATGACTGTTCTCACCCCTGCTTCTACCCTGATCCTCAGCAGGAGCTCAAGCCAGAATTAAGCAGAAGGCCATGACTTTCCCCCTCTTCCATTTGTACTCTAACAGCCTCCTGGACTGCCTGCCCTTAGATAGCAAGGACAAAGCCTCCAGAGGGGGAGATTTTGAGATTGCAGAAGGCCTCAGTCCCTGCCTTCTTCTGGACAGCAGTCTGTAGCACACTCCTACCACAACATCCTCCAGGTTTCTCCACAGTGATCTTGACCCAGAAACAATTGGCGGAGAGACTCTCTGGTTTGTTACTGGGCACTATGTACTCAAGTAGCTCCTTAGGGTGCCATGATGCTCCTTGCTCTTTTCTGCCTGTCTTTCCTAAATATCCTGTAGCCACCCACGGCCTTATTTCAGTCACATGCCCCAGAAAGTCTCAGTGACTCTGATGGTAAAGACTCAGCAACTGTGTCTGGTGGTGCAGCTGCTCCCTCTTATTGCCAGGTGCTGTGCACTCATGTACCTGTGCTGTGCACCTGAGAGAAGTTTCTGGATGTCTGCCTTTCTGATGCAAGCAAAAATGGAATGGGAACAAGTCTGCATTATTTAGACCCATAATTTGTCACTGTAGACAGAGACAGGTGCATGAAATTTCCATTCTTAGTGAATACAGCCCAGTACCTTGCAAAGCCTTGAGAAAGAGATGCTGTGTGTTCAACTCCCACCCTTGCACCTTATCCTGGAGCAGCATCACAAGCTCCTGGTACATCCAGCGTTGCAGGGTAGTGTCAGATTCTAAGCAAGAGTCCTCACAGAACTCATAGAGGCTTTTAAAAAATCAGTGGCATCATTTAATGATGAATATAAGTGACTGTTCAATGCTTCCAACTGATGGCATTAACCCTCCCCTGAGATTAGCACATACATCAATTGCTTTGAAGGGGTCAAGAATCACTATTAATGCAATTTTCATGAGTGCTTAATGTTATAGCTGAAATTAGCACTGTGGCAGGTGCAATGCTGGTCAGGGAATTTGTTAAAATCCATAGAGGGATTTCCATAAAACACTTCACGGAGGACTTATTTTAAAAACGTAGCAGCTTTTAATACTTGCAGCCTCACAAAACAGATTTTAAAAAATATCTGTCTACATTGGTGGAAACAGGACTTTTGAAGTACAGATACAGAAGGAAAGAGGCAAGGAGGCAAATGAAAGTCAGTTTGTTGTTTCCCTGCCATGTAAAATGTTGGTTTTCATCTTTGCATGCCAGGATGATATGATGGCACATATCAGTTGACGTTAGGCACTCTCTGTTCATATTTTGCTTTTGCAGAGGGAATTGCTGTGGTCCAATTTCCTTTTCAAACTTGCTCTCCCTCACTTTAAAGCTCTCTTCAAAAAGTCACCAAACAAGTTTTGACGGATCCACCATCTGTCAGATCCAGAGGGTAAGACCAACTGAATGAGTCAGTAACTGAATTCCTCCCAGCCTGTTTCAGTTTGTAAATAGTGTTCTGCTCGGGGGCGATGCAATGTCAGGGCTGATGGCAAAACCAGCTTTTCACCAGCCTCTTTAAGACATATGGCTTCTGCTTCTTATGACTTTAATTTGACGCTTAGCTTTTGCTTTGATGAGGTCAGAGCTTACAAAGTACTGAACTCACGATGGGTCAGCTGCTCCTTTTATAGGAAGGCAGAATAGCCTGTAGTCATATGTAAGCCTAAAAGGCTTTACAATTTATTTTCCAGTTTTATTTCATTAAATGATGGACAACTGATGTGCTGGTCTTATATAGAATCATATAATCCATTGAAGGATTTGGTTTAGAAGCACTGTGCACCTTTTAGGGAAATAGACTCTCACAAATCAAATTTGTTTAGTGAACAATAAAACTGTGAAAACTAAAACTGATGGTTCTGCATGTGGTTCCCTTTTTCTTGTGTTTGTATTTCATGTGCTCCAGGTGCTGCTGTTGGAAGAGAGGGGCATTCTCTGATCCCAGGGTTCTGAGCTGAAGGAGAAACAGCTTGTTTTTTTCAGCCCATCTGCAGCAATTGAGGTTTCTGTTCATCAGACAGACACACAGCTCTGTGTTGGCACACATTTGTTTGAAGATCTGGTGTATCAGGAGAGGTATTTCTCTGGTATCCTGTGTGTAGTGGTGTGCCAGGGGCTCGATTTATATGTTCATGAGTGGCGTAACTAAGTAGCTGTAACTTTTATAGGGCACTATAGCTTGATTCATTAAGTCCAACCATTAACCTAGCACTGTCAAGACTACCTCTACATGTCTCCTAGCAATATGTCTGCTCATCTTTTAAATACCTCCAGGGTGGTGATTCAACTGCTTCCCTGGACAGCCTGTTCCAATGTTTGACAACCCTTTCTGTGAAGTAATTTTTCCTAATATCTAAACCTCTCCTGGCATGGCTTGAGGCCATTTCATCTTTACTTGGTGAGAGAAGAGACCAGCCCCCACCTCACTACAATCTCCTCCTGGCTACACATCCCCATCTCCCTCCCAGTTCAATGTTCTTGAACATTTTTTCCAATCCGGATTATTCTTTGAATCTATGACAAGGATTGTAACCCAGAAAACCATTACAGAATCATAGAATCATAGAATAGTTCAGGTTGGAAGGGACCTTAAAGATCAACAAGTTCCAACCTCCCACTACATCAGGCTGTGCAGTGCCTTGTCCAGCCTGGCCTTAAACACCTCCAGAGAGGGGGCATCCTCAACCTCTCTGGGCAACCTGTTCTAGTGTTTCACCACCCTCACTGTAAAGTATTTCTTTCTTATATCTAGCCTGAATCTACCTCCTTCCAATTTACATCCATTATTCCTAGTCCTCCCACCACATATCTTATTATGTCTAGTACAGAGTTGTAACAATTACAAGCTGTATGAAACTAAAAATCCAAGTAAAATTCAAAATGATACAATACTGGAAGTTCACATAAAATTCAAAAGTCTTTCTTCTCCTTTCATGTAGCACCACCACTGGCTTTCAGGATTTGTTGGGCCCTGATTTTTTAAAGCTGTGCATCCAAAAGGGCTGCCCAGATCTCACCTCTGGCTGCCTGTGTGGAGGCAAGTGTGTAGCTCTCAGTTTAATGGCTGCAGAGCTGCTCAGGGCACACGTGGATCCAGCAGCACACTCCCACACGGGCTGCTGCTGACTCTGTCAGAGACTCTGTTTCAGTCAAATATCATTAGATCTTTCGTTTGACAGCCAAAGGCAGACAGGAACCATGCTCCTGCCAAAAATACAGTCCCTGCTCTAAAAGCATGAAAAAAAAGATGGAGATCTTAAAAATAGAGAGAAAAATTTAACTTCAGAAAACACGTGTTTCTTACAGTTGCATTTTCAATGGACCTGAAGTGGTTTTGCTGGAGTTAATATATTTAGCATGAGAGAGAGAGCAATTATGCAAAATATGACCTCAAATGATTACGTTGTTGAAATTACATGGGATTAAAACATCCTGCAGTGTGAAGTCTCAGGCACCCTTAGCTGTACTGCTGCCAGTGCTGCCTGCCAGGCAGGGAATGCAGCACCCACAGCTTTGTGGGCTTCTGCCTGCAGCCACCATCCTCCAAGCCTTTGCCACTGCTAATCCATAACTCTTCTTACTTGTTAAGCAATTTAACTCATGACACTTGACCAGCAGGATTAAACCCGTGGTGCCAGTTGGTTCCTTATGAATAAATTTTGACATTAATTTTGAAAGGATTTCACAGAGGAGGTAAATAGAGTTTACCTCAGTCTGTAGATTCAGATAACCGAGGCAGAAGGTAAATAATTGTCATCTTGCTGCCAGGAGCTGAAGACCCATAAGAGAGAGTTCAGTTGGGGATAGCTTGTGTATATGAAGGGTAGGGCCTAACCAGGATCTGTGTGTATAAAGGAAACCCAAAGCAAACACCAACAGGATGACAAATAAAGTTGCACTGTAAGCTAAGAGATAGACACAATCAGACAAGTTAACAAAATGATGCTGTCAAGGCAGTGAAAATGGATGGAGAAGGAATGTCATGGGAGAAGCAGAAAAATACAGAATGTGTCTGAAAGTATTTTTCTAAAGAGATAAAACAATGTTATGAGAATAGGATGAACTTTGGGACAAGAGGGAACAAAGCTGGCAAACTGATCTGATCTAGGATCAGGATTTCTTTCTTGTCAGAAGGCAGAAACACTTTTCTTATAAAATACTTTTCTTTTAAAATGGTACGTAATCAGATTTCTGATAAAGTATAATTATGCATAAAGGTTCTCAATCTTGAGAGCTGCATGGAAGCTTAACTGATGAGAAGAGTTCTTGGCATCACTCTCAGTGTTCTTCCTGGGTTTCAGATATTACATACCATATTTGCTAATCTTTTTTTTTGGAAATTCAGTGAACTGATTTCCCTCAGCCCAATGCAGTGGTATTTCTCAATTTACATGGCAACTCTGCCTCTGGTAAAATAATAATGCATCAGAGCAGGTTGCTTACTGGAGTTTAAGGCATCATGACATCAATGAACAAGAAATTAACTTAGGAGCCTAAACTCACTAAAATTCTCTTTTTTATTAAATGCAGCAATGGCTTGGTGTAAAGAGTATAATCAGCACTAATAAAGTTGCAACTTCTCCTGCCATAGAGTCAGGTCCTTTACTGCCTCACTGTCCACCTACTTTCTTGGCTCCTACATTCTTCTCTGCACAGCAATCCAGTTTCCTGTAAGAATCCATCTTTTCCCCTTTTAACTCACAAGCATCTTGGAAGGTAAGAGAGACTTAAACCTCCCCTTGGCTGATGCACATATGAGATTTGGATTTCCAGTGTGCTGGATGAGGCTATCACACAAAAGACCTACAGCATCTCTCTCCGTGGCTAGACGGAACCAAAGTCCCCAGGTGCTTTAGGCATGGATCCACCTGCTTCTGAGTGCCAATGGAGGCACAGGAGTTGACTTCCAGCTCTGCAAGCCTGGGGGAGTTCTGGGCACATGCACAAAGCACTCAATAGTTTTCTGGAAGTCATCTTCTGATATATGTCATGTAGCAACTATATGAAAGCAGTAAAATACTTTAATTATTCCTGCTCTCTGCCAAAATGCAAAAAGATGAAATTCATAAAGCTGGACCAGTTCTCTGATCTAGTTTACAGCATCAATTTGCAAACAACTATACAAATGCACCTTACAGGAAAGAATGAGGCAGTGCTGAGAATCTAACCCATGTTTCAATTAAACTTTTGATCTGTTGCAAGCATAATGCCATGCCTTAAAACCACACAAATTGTTCTTTGGACCCAAACCTCCTAATACCTATTACATTTGGCATGAGTGTAAAATCATTTATAACTCAATTATTAATCAAGAAATCCAGTCCTACAGAGAGATGATCACAATAATGAAAATTTACATACAAACCAAATTATCCCTCTTTCCTATGAAGTCAGTCTCATAGTACATCTCACAGCTGAACTTCTTTGTTGTGTTTCTTCCAGGAATACTTTTAAGAGATAAGCTTGACAGCATGATCTGATGAGAAATAATGCCTGTTGGTGATTGTGTTGTGCCAGCAATGGGGGAAAAAAAAAGCTTTTTGTTATCTCTCTGGAGTCTCTCTTAACTGTAAGATACAGGATGCCACCTGCTTCTCAGAAGGATGTTAAAAAGACAGGTTGTTTTTGTGACAGCCAGCTGTTGTGACAATATTCCATAAAGACATTCTTTCTTGCTGGCTAGGAATCTGCTCTACTGTGAATATTTTCTGCTTCATAGAGAATTGCCCAGGTTGGAAGAGACCTTTCAGATTATTGAGTCCAATCACCAACCTAACTGTGACAAGAACCATTGCTAAACGGTATCTTCAAGCTCTATGTCTACCAATTTCTAAATACCTCCAGGGATAGTGCCTCTACCACTTCCCTGGGCAGCCTCTTCCAATGTTTAATAGCACTCTGAGTGTAGAAATTTTTCCTAACATCCAGCCTAACCATCCTGTGGCACAACAGGAGGCCACTTCTTATCCTGTTACCTGTTCCTTGGGAGAAGAGACCAACCCCTACCTCTATCCTCTTTTAGGTAGCTGTAGGGAGCAACGAGGTCTCCCCTCACCCTCCTTTTCTCCAGGCTAAACAATCCCAGCTCCCTCAGCCACTCGTCATATGACTTGTGCTTCAGACCCTTCACCAACTTAATTGCTCTTTTCTGGGCACCGTGGCACTGTTCTCTACCTTTGTTAGTTGTCGCTTGTATGTAAAATGTATCGACTACCCTGCTTGTCAGGCAAGATGTAGATCTCTGGAACATGACAGCTCTCTCTCCCAAAGGTGTTGCAGGGGTGTAACCAATTCTGCTGGTGGCCAGGGGACATTTTCTTGTAGCACAACATAACTTCCATTTCTGATGCTACAGAGCAGGGTTGGGCCCTAATGGTCTGTGTAAGGAAAGCTCTGTGCCAATTGCACCACGTCATCCAAATCTTGATCAACTAGATGTTGATTAACTAGATTTACTACATAGACAACTGCTAACATAATTAATTTGGGTGGCTATGGCTCACTGCTTTATTTAGTGAGCATTATCTGGACCAGAGAATATCAGCATTTCACAGCTTGCTTTGAGGCAAAGCACCAGAGAGGCCACCTTGGACTTTGCTCCCTTTTCTAAAATTATAAAATTCATATGGCTGTGACTATTACTGCCCCTACAAGGTGTGGGCTGACAATAAATTACCCCATTAACTACCAAAATTCTCCATCTTCTGGCTGTCCCCCAGACGAAAGATCTTTAAAATCAGGATTTAGCTGGAACACAAGAGATTCCACATAAATATAAGAAAAAACTTTTTCACAGTGAGGGTGACAGAACACTGGAACTGGCTGCCCAGAGAGGCGGTGGAATCTCCTTCTCTGGAGACATTCAAAACCCATCTGGACGCGTTCCTGAGTGACCTGGTCTAGGTGTTCCTGCTCTGGCAGGAGGATTGGACTAGATGATCTCTTGAGGTCCCTTCCAGTCCCTGATATTCTGCGATTCTGTGATTCTGATTCTGTGATTTAGGAGCGAGACAACATTCGGATGCGACTTCCTTTTTTCCCAGCCTCCTCCTGACCCTCCTTCCTGCACTCGCCACCAGGCGGCGACCCTCGACAAACAGTCCTTACAGGCGGAATTATCAAACTCTCCTTGAGGTATAAACACGAGAAGCTCCAAACTTTTCTTTTGTAGGGTAGTAAATACTGGAAATATCTCCCCGGGCTTGTGGGGCTCCGCTGATGCAGCCCCCCCACTCCGCCGCTGGCCAGCACCTCGCCTAGCAGACGCGGTGCTGGCGAACGGCGGAG
>VZTY01014393.1:0-11892 GCA_013400935.1 Turnix velox | reverse complement strand
CGTGGCGTCGCGGCGCTGAGTGCGCAAGCGCGGAGGGATACGGCTGCGCACTGCTGCGCGCCACGGAGTGTGTAAGGGGAGGGAAAGGGGGAGGCCGCTGTCCCCGCCCGCCTCCGCCTCCGGCTCCGCCTGGGCGCTGGGAGAGGCGGCCGCGGCGGGTAACTTCCCCTCAAGTCCGTCCGGTGGCGGTGGTGGGGAGTATGCGACCCGGCTGAGCGCGGCCCGAGAGGGGCGGGCGGGGGCGAGGACAAGAGCCGTAGCCAAGAGTCGCCCGGCAGCCGCCCGCCTCAAGCGCTCACCCCTCCCTCCCCCCTTCCTTCTTGCCCTCCCCCCGGGTTGGGGCGGGAGCTGCCACGGCCGTCCCATGTCCCGCAAGGCCAGCGACAATGTGGAGTACACGCTGCGAAGCCTGAGCAACCTGATGGGGGAGAAGCGGCGGCGGCAGGCGGACGGGGCCGCCAGCTCAGGCTCGGCGGCGGCGGGCGAGCGGAGCCTCATCGCCGCCGAGTCCTGCTCCAGCCTCAACAGCGCGGCGTCGGGCGGCGAGCTGGAGCGGGCGGCCCGGCGGCAGTTCCAGCAGGACGAGACCCCCGGCTTCGTCTACGTGGTGTCGGTCTTCTCCGCCCTGGGGGGGTTCCTGTTCGGCTACGACACCGGCGTGGTGTCGGGCGCCCTGCTTCTCCTCAAGAAGGAGCTCAACCTGGACGCCCTCTGGCAGGAGCTGCTCGTCTCCGGCACGGTGGGGGCCGCCGCCCTCTCCGCCCTGGCCGGCGGCGTCCTCAACGGGCTGTGCGGCCGGCGGCCCTGCATCCTGCTGGCCAGCGGCCTCTTCACGGCGGGGGCCGGAGTCCTGGCCGCCGCCCGCGACAAGGAGACCCTGCTGGGGGGACGCGTGGTGGTAGGGCTGGGCATCGGTGAGTGCCGCGCCGCCCCGACGTCTCCTCTCCCTTTCCTGCGGCCGCTCTGCTCCCTGGGAGGGACCCCAGCGCTTGTCCCAGCGGGGAAAAGCTTTCCCTGGGCGCGGGTGTAACCAATCCTGTCCGCAGCTCGCCCGTGTGAGGGAGTCCGCAAAGAACAGGCGAAACTTGGGGTTTCTTGAAGCCCTGGGCTGCTAGCAGGGGGAATGCAGGGCCGGGCCGAGGTGGGGAAAGGGCTTTGCCGTGCGTGGAGAGCAGCTTCTGTGCTTCCCGGGGCAGTGCGGTCCCTTGGGGGATAGGGCTGTAGTTTTCGTGCGGGCAGAAAGATCGCGCGTCTTTAGCGCCGATCCATCTTCAGGGTGGTCTGTCCGCAGCTCACACCGCGAGCTGTGGAGGCGGCACTAGGCAGTGAGGAGCGAGGGAGGAGATGGTCCCTGTCATTCTGACCTATAATTGCTCTCTTCGGGTTCCCCGAACAGCTTTGCTTTTTCTTTTGTTGGCAGCTAAAGGAGGTCTTTTGGGACAAAAGGAGGTAGCGATCTTTGCTCAAATGACATTTCGCTTCCTTTGGAAGGCTTTGCGTTTCCGTCATTAGCGTTCTACGGAACCGAACATGAATTGTGCTCCTAGGCTGCCTTCGTATCTGCCTTGCAGAACTTGCAAGCAGTAGGTTCTGGTAGAACTTTATAGTTGTCCCAAAGAACTTGAAGTAATGAGGAATGTTTTCTCTAATCTTTGAGGCTGGTTTCCGTGGCAGCTATATCCTCAATAGCCCCAGAATTTTGGTTGCACTTCAGCTGTCATCCTGACAGGCTCTAATTTCAATGGAGCACATTATCCAGGATGTATGAGGTTGTTCAGAGTCCTTTGACTATAGTATGTACAGAAAAGAAAAAAATCCAAACCCTTTCTTACCACGATCTTGTAGTCTTATCTAACAGCATGAGGACAAATTCAGAATTAGACTTTTCCTCCGCATAGCAAAGTTATGTCTCCTAGCCACTGAATATTTTTTTAATTCTGTGGTGTGTTACAGGCACACTTGCTGTGATGCAGTTTGTGGTCTTACTGAGGAAGAAAGTTAGTGAGTCATAACAAGAGTTGTCAGAAATAAAGCTGGCTCCATCCTCAAAAGAACTCATGCTGATTTCCCTGTTCTGGAAGGGACATCACCTTCAGGCTGCAGTTTTCCTACCCTGAGTTAGGTAGTTGTTTTTGATTTTTCAAGTACTACTATCCAGCTTCTTTTTTTAGTTAAA
Source organism: Turnix velox (assembly GCA_013400935.1). Classification (NCBI taxonomy): domain Eukaryota; kingdom Metazoa; phylum Chordata; class Aves; order Charadriiformes; family Turnicidae; genus Turnix; species Turnix velox. Next base: position 9,716 of record VZTY01014393.1, on the reverse strand, counting down.
AATTCAGACTGCAGGATGCTGATAGTATTTAATGTAATGTTCCTGAGGAAAGAAAACTGGATTTCAGTTTGAACCGAAAGGTATTTTGATGGCAAGATATAGTGCATATACTGAATACTTAGTATTCAGGTACTAAAAATATAAAATTTTATGTCTTTTTATGTTTGTAAAGCTTCTTGCATCCTTTGTTGACCATAGCTGGTTACACTGGCAACTTCAGGAGAAAGAGACAGGAAAAAGATGGTTGGTTTTCTTGCCTCTTGTGTATGTGTGTCTTGTAGAGAGATACATAGGTGTATTGGAATTACCTTACATTGCTGCAGATAAATGACATTGATGTTGTTGGAGGAATATGAGACATGGATCTTAATAAGATTAATATATAAACCACAGAAACAGAAATTGAGCTAGAGGCTGTTCTTTTGTACAGCTCTGTCTCTTGTGTGTTCTGGGGTGAGAGATCTCTCTTTGGTTCCTTTCTACATCAGGGGCAGAGATGGTGCTTCTGCTGGGGCTCCAGAGAGCTGGAGTAATGAGTGAGAAATGTTATACAGATTTTGGAACACAAAGACACTAATTTAAATTTGAAAAATAAGGTGTTATCTTGTTTTTGTCAAAGGTTGCTCTTCTTTATGTTCATGGCCAGAAACAAAGCATTACCTTAAATTGCTTCCACTGAAGCATCACAAGAGACTCCAAGAATCTCCAAGTCTATACTAACAAGGTTTATTTTACAAAATTAAAAATTATTATGTAGTTCGAATCTTGTCTCATACAGTAAACTGCAACAATCTGTACGTTAAAACCCCCACCAGAGGGAGCCTGGATAACTTAATGAAGGCATGGGAAATTGGTGGAACTTTTAACCAGTTTCTTCCCTTTCTTCTCTTGGATCTTTCCGACTGTCATTTTACTGCCCACAGTGAGGAAGAACTTTCTAGCGCTGGTGCAAGGAGGTCAGTCTGTCAGGTGTCACTTCAGTGACAGTTCAAACTGCTTAAATGTGAGGGTGTGGTGCTGTACTGTTAGGAAATACTTTCCTACCTAAAAACTTCATAACTGTGTATAATTTTATACATTTTGAGGTCTCTTTCCTGTAGTGCTCTGACAATTATGCATCAAGATATCTAAAGAAATAGATGTTCACTTGCATTCAATAAATGAATTACTGTGTTATGGGCTGTCCTAGGGAGCTGTAAAAGCAAAAGCAGTGATGGTTCCCTATGGACTTTGTTCCATCCTTGCTGCTACAGTGTGGATTGTGTTAATTTTGGCTGTGTAAGAAAACAGCCATTTTTCTCGTGACTGTGATTTATGTAGGGCTATGGTTAAACTTTCATGGATGCAAAATACAGAAGGTATGCAGAAATAAGGATCATGTCTCACTTGCCTGTCTCATTTGTTTCTTGCCATTTTCCATAGAACTGTTTTGAGATAGAAAAGCTTTCCTTCTCTCCCCAGCAATTACAGAAGGAGATGTTTCTGGAAAATAAAGACCTTCTCTCAAGGACAAGCTGAAGTCCTCTTTTAATGCAAATGTTGACTAGGTTTTTACGGTTGGAAACAACGTTCTCTTTCCCCCTCCCCTAATGAAAATAAAAAATTACAGGGAATGCAAAAAAAAAAAAAAAAGGAAATTACCTTCAGCATAAGCTTAGAAACTAATCTCTGAATTTCAAAATACATAGTTCATAACAACATAACAATTTCAGGGAAAATTGCTTAAGGATAAGTTTGTGGTTGTCATTCCCTTCCCTGTTCCTGCTCCATCCTGAGCAGCTCTGCTGCCCCTGACTTGAGCAATTTGGCTGAGTCCTTGTCAGGAATGCAGCATCTGTACAGCTATTCATTGCAGCAGATGTGGGCGAAATTCAGATGTTTAGGAAATTGAATCCTATGCACTTTGTGAAACTTAGCTACGAAAAATGTTATTGGTACAAAATGTGTTTGAGCCTTTTGCGTCTGCTAATGCCAATGGTCTTTGCCTGTTGCTGAAGGGTGACCAACCACACCTAGTAGGGGACTGAGTGTCGTTGTGGTTTTCCCTTGTGTTGGCTGATGTAGTTTGTGTGCTTGTCAGGAAAGCGAAGGTTTTGACTTGGCTCATCTTTGGTCTATCCTATTGAAATCTGAGAACAGGGCAAGAGGTGAAGCACTGAAGATTCAAGCTGGATATGGCTGTAGATGAGAGAGAATTCTCCTGACAACCTGCCACTGTCAGAAGAGAGATGAAGAATGAGTAAACACTGGGTCTAAACATGATGGAAACTAGAAAAGATAATCAGGAATAGTTTGCAAAGTCACTTCTTTCTTGGACTCTAATCAGTCCAATGCCCTAATTTTCCAATCTTTCAAAGTCTATTGGCCAAACCTATTTGGATCTGTTTCCATGACTTGCTAGTCAGCACTGGGAGCAGTACATCCTCTCTCATCAGAGGATGCTGAAGGTTTTAAGCCTGAAGCTGATGTTTGTGGGTGTTGGTGTGATATTTCAGGTAGAGTGTTGTTCAGATAACCATTTTGAGAACATTGATGTACCCTCTGTGGAAGGAAAACAGTTTCACAGTGTTCAGGAAGTAACAGAATTAAGCTTGCTTGTGCAGAGTTGATCTCTATCTTAATGTACAATCATTATCTATATGATTAGATTCTCCTGCCTTGTTCAGCATGCAGAATAGATGATGCTCAATTAATTAGCAAGTCTTTAGTGTTTTGTTCCCTTATTTTCGATGTGTGCTTTAGGTGTTATTAATGCACATGCCACCCAAGCCCCTATGGAAGCAGAATTACTCCTTAGGACTATGTATGTGTGCACTCAGTTACCAACTGGGTCTACAATGCAGTGGACACCTGATGTGTTTGGTGCCTTGTTTCCTCTCTGACCTCTCCCTGTCTTTGCTGGTACCCAATGTTCCTTCACCTGCTTCTCAGTGCTTGCTTTGTACTCAAAATGTCTGTAGTAATTTATCTTTTCTTAAAGTCTGTATTTGAATGTGACATCTGTAGTGTTCCTGGTAGCATCTTTTTACTGCATATGTAGGTCATTTTCTGTGCAGAGGAAACAAAATTGTGAACAGAATTAGGCAGTGCTGGCATATGGTTGAGGGCTCTCCTGATGGGACTGGCTTCTACTGATAGTAGCAAATAACAGAAATAACCAAATTTAACCAAAGGACTTGAATAGTGTCATACCAGCTCTTTATTGTCTTTATAGTGGTTATGTAAAAGTCTACTGTGTCAGCTGTCTACCATATATGCTGTGAAAATAGTGGAAAATAACTAGCATGACCTGGTGCTTATTAAAGTTGAGGGTTTATGTGCTGGATTTTAAAAATTTTATCGACTTTTTTTTTTTTGGGTGACTGACTGAGCTTTTTCAAGTGCTGTGTATTTTTATCTTGGAAAAAAATTACAGGTTAAGCTTCTCTGTACCCCCACCCTCCAACCCCCATGGGAAGCTGTAACCTTCAAACTATTTTTATCAGTGAGTGTCCACAACATTTTTCTTTCTAAAGGAGTTTATACTTCTTAGAAGGGAAAGTCACCCTCAGCCCCCAAATACACTGTGCTGTTTCTGGCAGATGCATGTAATTTTCAGTCCAGAGATTCAGAGGCTGTATTTTTCTCCAGAGACAGTGGTTTGTTGGTATAAACTTGCAGAAGGAAGAGAGGGGAATGGACTCCAGTACTGCTGCTGACCAGAGATGCTCACCCAGGTTTTTCATATCAGTAGCTGCTGCCATTACTGTGTGCCCAGGGCTGGATCTCTGCATCTTAAGAATTTGATCTCTTCTTGTGCAAAAGCATCTGGGAGGATACTTTTACCAGTATCAGATGTACATTCAGGTTACCAGAAGCACATTCAGATGAAGAACTTACCTTTTGAAGTCCTCTGATTGTGTATTGGACAGTGCTATTCACAGTTCATTATTTAGTCAACAAGCACCGATTCTATTATTGTTTAGTCTGGTAGCATAATACCGAAAGATCAGTATTCTATTAATCAATATTACTATATTGGGCTAATATTTAATGACCAGACTTATGTATTTTTGCTGTTTGGTTTAACAAAAAAATCCAAACAAACAAACAAAAAAATCCCATAGTTGGTAAACTTTGGCATTGATTTTCTGTCTCTAAAACATGAGAATCTTCTAAAATAATTTTCCCTGTACTTGTTTGAACTGTTCTACCAAGACACGATTCCTGTTGTATTTTAAGTAGTTTTGTTCATTTTAGAAAACATACAAGGCATCTCTGTCTGTGTGTGACATAAAATTGAAATTTATCACCCTCCTACGTTATAGAAAAAGGCAACTTGAGGGACACTTGCAGTGATAAACACAAGTGTTTCCTTACCTATCTTGAAAAATTCATGTGGGCATCAGAGGCAGGTTTATTTTCAAAAAGCTTTATTTGCTGCATGAACAAGAGACCAGTGGCATCCACTTACCAGGATGATAAAAACAGCAGAACCTTCAGCTGTAACTGTTTAATGAACTTGTTTTTCTGTAGCTTATACCTGTCCCATCAGCAGGGGCACAAAGCAGGGCATCTGAACAGACCTCAAGAAGTAGATCTGAAATGCTGTCTCCTGCTGTGCTCTGTCAAGATATGCACTGAACTTTTTATTCTCAACATACTGCTAGTACTTTGACAATTGCATCCTGAGAGGTGATGATAAATGTAAAAATACTGAAAGATGAGGCTGAAAAAAATGGGGTTTGTAATTGTTGTAAGTGGGTTTTTTAGAATATATTGTATCGCTATATTAATTTATTTTAAGATGTAGCATTGTTAGGGATTATTCAATTGAAGTATGATAAGCTTTTGAGATGCAAATCCTACAGAAGTCCTGAAAATTGATGGTTTCTGCTTAGTGACTGGACTGGAACTGGATGAGTGTGGCTGTGCTGCATGCTGGTACCACAGAGGTAAAATGGGATGGTGGATTGCATAGTTTTGCATTGAATTGTATTGAATGGGACTTTTGCATTGTTTTATGGGTCTTCACTGGTGAAAAACAGTTTTCATATCTGACCCGTACAATCTGTGTTGCTGGTATGAAGCTTGTGAAGAGGCTGGGCATGGTGGCACAGTCAGTAGAGCTGCTGAAAGCCTAAAACCAGCAACTGCTTGGGGGGAGGAGGAAAAATATGTATGTTTATTAATACACATAACTCTTTTCCTTGTCCTTCAGTTGTCCCTTATGGGACAGTATGTCTCTCCATACCTGGAGATGGGCCTTCCAGTTGTGTAGATGCAGGAGCTGTCACTCCAGCTTCTTCACATGCGTTTCTCTTCACCTCCCCTCCGCGCCTGATTTTTCCAATGAAATTCAGCGAGGGAGTAGCTCTCTGGAGAAGGTTTGTCCTTTGTGACTAATTTGAAAGGCTTCTTGGTTCTCATCAGAACTGATGTTTTCCAGAAGCACCTGCCACTGACCTTGGGGTTTGTCCTTTCCTAGCTCATCAATGAGATCTGCTCCTTCTGCTCCTGAGTGATGAGGCAATTTCAAGATGAAAGTATTTTCCAGGCAGTGTGGAAAACACCAGTGATGCCTGATGCTTTTAGCACACAGGCTGACAGATATTCTGCAAGCCTGAATGGTCTTAAGGGGGAGGTGAGGTGGGGTTTCCCTGGGAAGCAATTGCTTCAGGCCTCAGATCTAGAACTTTCTGATCTCTACGCAAGGCAGTTTGTTTGTGGAAAGGTCTGAGTTTTCACAGGTCTCATGTCAGTTGGTAACATCAAGGAGCTCTAATCAAATCAACAAGCGCATACAACTGTGTACTCGATTGTCTCTGAGGCAGTAATGAAGTGGTTGCTGATCTCCAGACACTACAAATGAGAACAGAAGATGCCATAAATGGGGGGAGGACTGCTTTGTAAACAAGACCATGTACCCAAAATTAGATTCACCTGGCAATTGCCCATATTTTCATAGTGTAAACAAAATAGCTTTAGAATCATGTAGCATAAATGGTAGCCCTAAGGGAAGAGTTTTTCAGCCTTTTCTCAGAAGTGGGAGTTTCTGCAGGCTAACCTTTTCTGTCTGCTTTTCTGTTTCCCTTTTCTTTTGGTCAGGAGCCTTGTGGGCACGGTTTTCTATGCTGCTGTTTCTCTTGCAAGCTTTCAGGGAAGCAAACCCAGTAATTGTGGGTTTAATGTGCCTATGAGCATAATCACTTTGGAAAAGATTCTTTTCTGGAAGGAAGCTCTAGGAATGCCTTTGTGTTTAGCCATGTCTGTGTTTTTCTGTTGTACCCTGGAAATCCAGGGGATTGTGTTCCAAGTTGGAAAGAGCAAAAGAGCCTGCCTAGTATTACACACATTGTCTGTGCTGTGGAGCGTGTGGTTCCCTCTCTGAGGGAAACACCTAAAGTGTTTGCATCCCTAATGAGTAGACAGATAAAGGATTTTTGGGTTATTTTTTGGTGTGTTTTTTTTCTTTTCCCAACTTATTGATTCTTCATGCTTGCTCAGTCATAAAAACATGAACATGGCCTTAAAGTCATTAAAGGACTTCATGCTGTTAGCACAGAATCACAGAATGTCAGGGATTGGAAGGGACCTCAAGAGATCATCTGGTGCTGTCTCCTTTCTAGGAACACCTAGATCAGGTCCTACAGGCAATGCATCAGGGTGGGTTTTGATTGCCTCTGAGATGGGGACACCACAACCTCTGGGCAGCCTGTTCCAGTGCTCTGTCACCCTCACTGTGAGGTAGTTTTTTCTCATATTTATGTGAAGCCTCTTATTTTCCAGCTTGCACCCATTGCCCCTTGACCTATTATTGGAGGTGGAGTAGCAGAGCAGTGCTGCTGTGCCCAGAGGAGAAGGAAGGGAGAAGGTGCCACCAGTGTCATCCTCTTCCCATTCCTGGTGATGCAGCACAGCCTCCAAAGCAAGACAAGAGCAGATGGTGGAAACAGGGAGCTCCTGTTCTTTGCCCTCTGTTTTTCTTCCTGTAACTTACCATTGGTTCTTGTTCAAAGCATGTAGTAGTAGTACTACAGTATTTGGTAGTTTTCTATGATGTTGTGGGTGTTCTAGGCAACATTATAAAGGATTCAAACAGTATAGCCTGGTACTTTTATATAGCTCTAATGCTGGAGGAACTGGCAGCACTTAACCTGGTGAAATCACAGTTGTTGTTTTACTGTCTCTTCGGCAGCACACACACAAATGGATAGGCACTCAGGATTCCATAATTTCTTTAAGGAAGACTGAGGTGACAATTGTCTCTGAGCATACTGTGGTTTTCTTTTGTGCTTCTGAACAGGTAGCTTGTGCTACTTGTGCTTCGTACTCCTCCAACCAGTGGCAAAGTTCATGAAGTAATTATGGAAGAAAAAAATAAAGTTATTGCCTTAAAGAGGCCTGGAGTAAGGTGGAAGCAGAAGCTATATTGAAGCTAATAAACAGTTAAATATTACTTATTTCTGAGCTTCATACAGGAAATGTTGTAGGCAACTAAAGGTATTGATGAAATTTATGACAATGAGGCTGGAGCAATTTCAGAAATCTAGAAAGATAACTGAAGCACACAGACTACATGAGGTGTTGGAAGCAGGGAATATTTTTGCTGCTTGTTAGAACATCTGTCTGGAGTACAATTGGGAACATGGGAGTGCTGGGATCCCAAGTTCTAATTCAGTTGATGGAGTTTGGTATTTCAGAATCCCTATGTTAGATGCCTTGAGTTAGAGCTAGCACTCTTTTGTAATATTCTTGTCTAAGGTGATAGTAGGAGTGAAGTGATGTTGTTTTTTTGTGCCATTAAGGGTCAGATCAATGTGCTTTATTTGTTATTCCTAGCTGTATTAGGACTTGGTCTGCATAAATGCTACTTTGAAATTAATTTTCTGTTTGCAGCTGTTCACCTGGGAAGTTTTGTTTAGTGTGTGAGGTTAAGGAGATAAAATTGAAGGGGCTTCCTACTAAGTACATGCTCTTGATTGGTTAATTTTCTTTAGGGCTGTGATAGATAATTAGTGAGAGTCTACCATCTGAGGTAGGCTGTGAAGTAACGTGCACTAGAGCTGGTGAGCATGGAAGAAGTACTGGTTAAGACCAAAGCTGAGTGTACTTTAAGTGTGTACTTTAAGCATGTTCTTCAGCAAATGTTTGCATGTAAGTGACCTTCTTTGTTTGTTCCCAGGTCCTTGATTATTGAACTGTTGAGGTCAGTAGTGGCTATGTCAGCACAGGAATAGGGAATCTGCCTGAGGGGAAAAGGTAAGCCTGGAATATCCAGTTCAGCACCTAAGTCTCTTGCCTGGTAGACTCCCTACTCCTGCATTATTCACAGGCACTGCTGACCTCACCAGTCCTGATTCACATTGGAACAGCTTGGTAAGAATTAAAAAGCCAGAACCACCCTGACACCTTCAGGATCTTGGAGAAAGGTGTGGAAAACACTAAATGGTGTACACAGGCACTCATGATCTTTTAGCTCAGGAATTCAATCTCTTGAGTAGTATTTTGAACTGAATACTGTGGTCTTGTTTTATGTTGTATGTAGTTCTTGGGTAGGAGGAGAAGTAAGGCTCAGAATGTAGATCCTTTCTCTTTTGATGATTGACTGGCCTGTTCCTGGAAAAAAACACTGGTGCATGTAGCAGAAAACTGGCCACACATTGAATAGAGCACAAATACACAAATAATTCTCTTTTAGTGATTGTGAAGGTGCTTCACTAAATTCTTTGGAAGCTTAGCTGAGAAGGTATTATTTGTATTAAAATCTAACTTTGGTGCAGGGTGCAATAGTTGTCTATGTGATTACCTCTGCATCTTATGTCCAGATGACTTAGGGCTTCCCCCTCTTCCTCCCTGACTCTAACCTGCAGTTTAACTAGCTAGAGTAAACAGAATGTTACCATGTTCAACAGCATATATGCTTCTGAAAAAACTGTAGTTCTAGGGCATAGTTTTTAGATCGGGCTCTGTTTTTATTAATGTTTTGCTTTCTGTCGTGCCTGCTGATGGTGACTTTCAAGTAAGAAAAGTTTCAGCTTTGATTCTACCTATTCCTACCTATTTCTGAATCTTCCTTCCCTGGAATCAAAAGCTGTCTGTTCTATCAGTCTGAAGGGTCTCTCCCCAATTCAAAGTTAATTGCTTTGCCTGACACCCAAGTACTATCGTGGTGATTAATCATTAGCCTCTTAGGTGTGGAGTGCTCCCTTGCACTGAAGGAAGCAGTTCTCTGAGCTTATAAGCACAGTGGAACAGAAAAGATTTTTCCTTACAGCTCTAGACCAGCAGGCCTGTCTCCACTGTAATGCCCATGGTATCTTTAGTAAAATGTGATCACCTGTTTAATCTGTTCAGAAGATAACTCAGTTATTCACACTGTAATTGTGAAACTTCTAAGGGACTCAGTGCATGTGGTTTTACTTTCCTAGAATTTCAAAGTGTTTCTGGCTGGCTTAATAGAGCCTCTGTTCATGGTCATATGCTCCCTTCGATCTTGCATCCATGGGGATAGATTTGTCCTTGTGACTATTTTATGTGGGTTGCTGGGGCATAAATCCCTATGGCTGGCTGGCTGTTGATTGGATGAGGGTGAGCTTGCCCTATCTGTTAGATTTTCGGTTAATTCTGCTTTTCTTCCTGAAGGCTCTTTCAGGAATACATGAAGTTATACTGTGCATACTGGGTGTGATGGGGACTTCTTATGGTCCTCTTGGTTAGAATCATAGAATAGTTCA
>VZTY01014392.1:1823-22469 GCA_013400935.1 Turnix velox | reverse complement strand
CAAACCATTCTATGATTACTTCTGTGTCCCATTCTCACCTTTCCCAGACAAACCAAAACTGAATGTGGAGGATGAGAAGTGATGGAAAAGAGCTATCCCAAGAGTTGGGCACAGCCTTGATCCAGGGCACAAGTAGGTGGAATCATAGAGTGTGTTTGGTTGGGAGGGACCTCCAAAGACCATCCAGTGCCACCTCCTGCAGTGACAGGGACATCCTGCTCTAGGTGAGGTTGCTCAGAGCCTCAGCAAGCCTGGCCTTCCTTCAGAAGCCCAGCAGGTACCCATCAGAACTAACTGCCTCCTATTTAAGTGGCTGCTCACCACCAGCACAAGGGGCCCTTGATCCTAATTGTCACCCTTGGGTGTCATAATTATGTAAATGAGGAACAATCATTTTTCTCTTCCTGATGCAAACAGCTACTGCTGGCTCTGCCACACCGTTAGGTGTCATCCAGCTCATGCTGATTCCCATGACACACATGCCCTGGACAACTCTGGAGAGCCTCCAGGGACCTCATGGTTGCAAAGAGCCCCAGGATCCTGAAATGAATCCAAGATTCACCTGGAAAAAGGATTACAGCCATGGGAAGCAAGGAGCTACATCAGGCTGCAGAGGGACATCAGTTTATTTCCGTTGCTGCTGAGGAGTTTGAGGCTGCAGGGGCACCATGATTCCTCCTGGGCACCTTCTTTGGGTCTGTGCTCCTGCCAAGCTCTGATGCCAGACCAAAACAAAGCCACACTGTGTTTCCTCCCAGTTACAGACTGGTTTCCAGAGCAGTATCAGGTTCACTGCTGCCACTCTGAGTTCAAGGCAAAGCTGCTGCCAGCTACAGCCTTCCCAAAAGTACTCCAAAAGTCTTCTGTACCACCATCCTCACCAGAAAAAAAAAACCCAGAAAGCCCCTGAGAAGATCCTTTCCCTATTTAAATTCAGCCAGTACCCTTGCTGCCACCCAAACTTTGAATTGCAGATGTACCACTGTCATCCTTGTCCATGCCAGACCTCAGCTGGATCTGCCCACAGCCAAGATTCAGACAGACTGGACCCTCCTGAGGTTTCACAGGATGTCTCCAGTGTGGATCATCACAGCCAAGAAACAGAGACAAATGAAAACTGCCACCAACACCCTGGTCCTGCATGGGGAGAAGTGACATCCTGGCCACTGGACAGTGATTTAAAAATTAATCTCCACTCCCTTCCAACCCAAGTATCACATGGATAAATGTGCTCCATTTATCCTGAAGATGAACAGGACCTGAAGGTTTAAGTCTTAGAATCATAGAATCATAGAATAGTTTGGGTTGGAAGGGACCTCAAAGATCATTGAGTTCCAACCCCCCTGCCATGGGCAGGGACACCTCCCACTAGACCAGGTTGCTCAATGGCTCATCCAGCCTGGCCTTAAACACCTCCAGGGATTGAGGGGGCATCCACAACCTCTCTGGGCAACCTCTTCCATGGTCTCACCACCCTCACAGCAAAGAACTTCTTCCTTATCTTCAGCCTAAATCTCTGCTCTTCCAATTTACATGTGTTACTCCTAGTCCTGCCATCCTGGACCCTATTAAAAAGTCCTACCCCAGCCTTTCTGTAGCCCCCTGAATGGAGTATTTAGAAGCTACTGTGAGGTCCCCCCTGAGCCTTCTCTTCTCCAGGCTGAACAAAACCCAACTCCTTCAGCTTGTTCCCATAAGGGAGGTGCTCCAGCCCTCTCATCATCTTTGTGGCCTCTTCTGGACCTGCTCCAACAAGCCAAAACTCAGGTAGCATCACAATACAAAGCCACCCTTTGCTGCAGTCACCCAGGACCTACAGAGCCTACCCCAGTGCTCATGCTGCTGAGCAAGGAGCTCTCATGTGCTCCTGTGTAGAAAGAGGAGACTGGTTTGAGCAGTGGGGAACGTGCCTGCTAATGGAGGCCACGGGCAGTGACCCAAGAGCTGCCCCACAGCCAGGTCTGAGGTCAGTCATGCGGAAGAACATCCTGCTTTAATGATAATTGGTGCCTGCTCTGACCTTCACCATCCCCAAATTGAGATGCATTTGAAGCTTGCGAAAGGTTTGACCCTCCTTCATTTGAACCCTCCAAGCCTCTGCAGCCAAGTAGTTTGGTTTTTTTTTTGTCATCTACACCTAAGAATGGGATCTTCAGCTCATACAAAGAAAGGCAGGACTTTGGTTCAAGGCTCAGCAGATCAAGCCCAACTTTTATGAACCCAAAGGAGAGAAATCCCAGGACAGAAAGCTTGTCCACCCACACAAACAGGAGACACCCTGCCCCAAAAAGGCCCCGTGGATGTTGTGGGATGGCAAACCCTGGTGTGAGGAGTTTTTCCTGCAGCAGCCAGAGCACACTCACACACACACACACACACACACACACAATGCAGACTCTGTGCCAGCCTCTGGCTCTGCTCAGCTGCCACCTGATCTACTGTGAAGCAAGAGCTGCAGGGATTGACTGTACTCCAGCATGAGCCCTGCCAGGACAACATTAACCCTTCAGATTCATTTAAAATCATAGTCTTGACTTGAAAGGGACCTTCAGAGGCCACCTAGTGTGTCTTCCACCCCCTGAAGTGACAGGGACATCCTGCATTAGATGAGGCTGCTCAGAGCCTCAGCAAGCCTGGCCTTGGATGTCTCCAGGGATGGGTCTTCCAACACTCCACTGGACAACCATTCCAGTGTCTCACCACCTTCATGGGGAAGAACTTCTTCCTCCTGTCTCATTTAACCCTGCCCTGCTCTAGTTTCAAACCACTGCCCCTCATCCTGTGGCTACAGATCCCATCTAAGAGCCTTCCTCCATCTTGGAGAGCCTTCAAGCACTGGAAGGGTGTTGCAAGGTCTCCTTGGGATCCTTCTCTTTTCCAGCCTCAACTGGCCCAGCTCTCTCAGCCTGTCCTCACAGCAGAAGTGGCTCCAACCCTTGATCATCCTGGTGGCCCCTCTCCAACAGGTCCACATCCTTATGCTGAGGGCTCCAGAGCTGGAGGTGGTGACTCCAGGTGGGGTCTCACCAGAGATGCCCAAACCCTCAGCAAGCCTGGCCTTGAATGTCTCCATGGACATCTAAACCTACCAGAGATGCTTTGGCCGTGTCTGAAACAGCAGCTATAAAACTGCAAATGCACAATTATGATTTAATTCACTTGCAACCTCACACCCCATGAAAAATATATAAATATTCAGTTGAACCAAATGAAGCTGGCAAACACATCGCTGTTCAAGCCAGGAAAATATGGCTTTGAGTTAATTAGAATTAGGTTTTAAACTTAATTAAATTTATTCCAGGAGATCATCTCAGGGCCCTCTCATGCTTGGAGATGTAGGAACCATCAGAGCACCATCACCCCCAAACAACCAAACTCACTACTGGTGCTGCCTAAAACAACCAGATCATTCTTCACTCTACTGCAAATGAAGCTTCATTACTCTAATTACATTAATTCCTAATTGCTCAACCAATTTCTGCAGTTAAAGAAGAAAAGAGGGTGGCACCCACACGCCACTGACCTTAAGCCTTGATGTCTGAAGATGAAAGTAAGAAGGGAGGGAAGCTTGGGTTTGCTTTCAAGAAGGCACCACAGATGCAGACACTGAAGCTCCACCACAAAGTTTTGCCAAAACACCCCAATGGTTTTTGTGAAGAGAAACTAAAATCCATCACTTGTGGAATTCAGAACTTCCAATTAAAGTACACTTTTTCTTTGGCCAGAGAAAATGAAGCAAGTACAACCCTGATCACTGGTGAGGGAGGACACATCTCTGGTGGAGCAACCAGCCCAGCTGAGCTCAGTCTGTCCCCTTCAGGGGTCTGTCCTGGAGGAGCAGAGGGGTGGGGACAGGGAAATGGAGAAGAATTCACCAGGCTGAGAGGGAGGGAGGTGCTGTCTCCTCTTTGCCAGCTTTACCATCCCACTCCCTTCCTGAATTCCCACCGATCCAGAGAGAAAAAAACAAGGCAGAGGAGGAGAGAATCCCTACCTACAGCCCTCTCCCCCTCCATCTACTGCCCCCTTTCTCCATCATCTACTGCCCTTCGCTTCCCACGGGGCTCCTGAAGAGGTGGGTTTTGAGATTCAGAAAGCGATGCCCCTTACTCCAAAACCTCTCAAGAGGTTGTCAAGGGTCACAGACTCACTTTTCACCAGCATTGGCCACTCCTGCCCCTACACAGACTGTCCCCAGCCAGCTCCAGCTCTCTGCCCTGCCCCCAGCCTGGGAAATTAAAGAGATTTTTGGAAGGATGTGGCGATCAGAGAGGGCGAGCAACAAAGAGCCACAGCCAAACCTCCCCTTTCTTCCTCATCCCAACACTTGTGCTGAGGCCACCCATCACTGCCCAAGTACCATTTTTATAACCACATTTTGGTCCAATTCTAGGCAAAAGAGATTCATTTCCCCCACGCAGGAGGAGGATTTAAAGTATCAGTTCAAGTCTCCCTCATCCCCACCAGCAGGTTAGGAGAGGACAGCTTTCCTCCTCTTCCTCCTCCCCAGAAGGGAGCAGGTGAAGCAGGGAGGAAGCAGCACCCCATCCCCAAGGACCAACCTCCCAGTCCTACCTTTGGTGGCCCCTCGAAAATTCCGATGAGGAGCAGGCTGTGAGCGATCTCCTGCTGTTTTGACCCACGGAGGGCTGGCAGTGGGTGTCTCCGACCCTCCCCGGCAGCGGAGGTGGCTGTGGGAGAGGCTGAGAGAGCTTTACCTGCCCGGGGAGGACCAAGAGGGCTGGCTCCTGGAAGCCAAGCCTTGTTTTGAGGAGGAGACTTGGGTGTGTTTCGCCCTTCAGGGGAATCAAACAGGTTTCTCCGTTCGGAAAGGCACGGGCTCCCCTCCCCGAAAGCTCTCCTTTACATTCCTCACATTCTCCAGCAAGTGCCACCTCCCCCAGCCCTGTGCTGCTGTGGGACAGTGAGAAGCAGCCCCCAACTCTCACCCCACCGAGTTTCCTCCTCCTGCCCCACAAAAAGGGGCAGCAGGACCCCACTCTGCTCAGGTGCCACAAGTTCTGGAGTCTCAGGGCTGCTTCCACCAGTGGTATCCCAGTTAGCAGTGTAATTAGCACTCAACAGCGACTGTCTAGCTCGGACTAATTAAATGAGTGGTGATTATCGCTGCTCACTGCAGAGGAAATTGCCAGGAACTCTCACCTTCCCCGCTTTATTTCCCCTCCTAATTGCTGTGGTCACCAGGAGATCCCTGAGGCTCATTTTTGGGGAGTCTCCAAACGGACACAGCTCCTAAAGAGCAATGGCTGGGGATGAGAATTTAGAGCTGGTGAGAGCATCACCACAGCTTGGCAAGACGGTAGTGATGATGAAGCCCCAACCAAGTATCTCCCAGGACCTCTGAGAGAGGGGACACACTGGCACAGGATGCCCAAAGAGGTGATGGAAGTCCCATCAATGCCTGGAGACATTCAAAGCCAGGCTTGCTGAGGCTCTGAGCAACCTCATCTAGTGTAGGATTTCCCTATCACTTCAGGAGGTGGCACTTGATGGCCTTGGAAGGGCTCTTCCAACCCAAACAATTGATTTCATGATTCTGTGACCTCTCCCCATCTCTGTGCCCACCAGAATACATTCTCCCCTGCCCCCAGGAACCCATGAGAACCTCTCTGGAGATATTTAAGGCCAGGCTGGACAAGGCACTGAGCAGCCTGACCTTGTGAGAGGTGTTCCTGCCTATGGCAGAGGGGCTGGAACTTGATGATCTTGAAGGTCCCTTCCAACCCAAACTATTCTATGATTCCATAAAGCTGAGTCTGTAGCTGGAGACCAGCTCTCCTCACAGCTCCACCAAGGATCTGCTGTAGGACCACGGGCAAACCAGCAGCAAGGCTGGGATGGGATGTGCTGTAACAGGGCTGAGAACCCATCCCTGGCTCCCAGCAGCACAAGGGAGATAAGGTCTGAAAAGGCCTGATGTCAACGTTGTTGTTCCACTGCCAGATGCCAGATTGTTCTCTCTCATCTCCTGGAGATGCAACAGCAGGCTCAGCTGAGCTTTCCTCCCCACAAGCTGCTGCTGATGCCAGCTGAGATAAGAACCCAAGATCTAATAGTCACTGAACCACACCCTCAGCATGGAGCAGGCACCCAGGGGTGGCTCCAAATTTTTAAAGAGTTGTTTAAGAGCTTAAAATGCAGCCCTGTCCCTACCTCAGCAAAGCATCCTCTGCTTCAGGCTCCAGCTGACATCGTGGCTTTGCTTTCAGCAACCCCCTGACTCAGCCCATGGTTTGCTGAAGGTTGGGTCAGGTTCTTCCCTGAAATAATCGTGACTAACCACCCAAGCTTTCAGCTGCAATGGATTCCAAGCAAGCAGAGGAGACACTTTAGGGTCAAAAGGCTACACTGTTCCAACAATGAATCTTCAAAACTTAAAAAACAAACACCACCTACCAGGAGCACCTCAATAGTAAGGAAATGGACAAGGAAACCCTTAAAACACCACACACACAAGCTAGACACTGCTTTACAAGATGCAGACAAGAAGATCAGGAGGTGATCTCCATTTTGGTGACCTGGCACAAGCACAGCCAAATTTTTAGCTGCCCACCACCATCACTGCCTTCCTCAAAAGAAAAGAACCCAAAGACCTGCTTTTCCAATGGACTAAGAGGATGTAAGTGCAGTGTTGGGCAACATTTTGTTATGAGCTTGGAAAAGCAGGTCCAAGCGTAGGTACCAAGCTTCCAAAAGCAGGTGTGAAAGGCAGGGTGTGGTGGGGAGGCAGAGCAGCAGGGGGTGGATTCCTGAGCTGGCAGCTCCATCCCAATAAAGTGTGAGAAAGAGAGACATTCTGCAGAGCATGTGCCCAGTGAGAGCCAGAGAAACACCACACAAGGCACTTCTCCACACTCACTAAAGTCCCTTCATCCTCTCTGTTCAACCTCTTTGATGACCCCTAAAATCCCCACTGACCTCACACAGCTTTCCTCCATCTCAGGAGTCAGCTCCCTTCTTGCTCCAGTCTGAAATCCACGAGTCCCACACAGGGTTCTCAACGCTGTGCTGATTCTCCAGCAGCACTCCTGAGAGAAGGGCCAAAAGGAGACATTTTCTTTCATTTAATTTAGCACAGGCTGCCTATGTCCCATCCCTTTCCATCCCTGCATCATTTTGGCTGCTGAGACACATCACCACAAGCACCTCTCAAAGACACCAGCTGACACCTGTTCCACCACTCTCTATCCACCTCCTGATCTTCTTGGTGCTGCAAAACAGATCCTTTGGGACCAGCAAGACATGAAAATGACATCACACCAGGAAGCAGCAACCACAGAAACCACTCACAGCCTGGAGACAATGCCTGACAGCGAGAGATTTAAATAATTCATGCCACTTAGGTGAAATAAAAATTCAAAAGTAATTTAAAAGGAAGAAACAGAAGTGATTTGACCTTAGAGGATTATGCATGAGAGTGTAGCAAACACAAAGGGTGTTTGCACCCAAGAAATAAAACAGTTGAATTGAGGATTGAGCTGGAAAAGGACACTCCAAAGAGTTCAGGATTTGGGGGTGAGCAGGTTTGGGGGGGGGTTGGCAGAGCAAGGGGCGTGAGGTCCCCAGTTCTTGGAGACAGAAGCTGTCCCAAAGGGGATCCTTCAACCAAAGGTGAGGAATAAGAGCAGGAGACCCCCAACCAGCCCAGCAGCAGGTCTGATTTGGCCACGGGAGGAGAGCTGGTCTGGCTGCAAACCCAAATCTCTTCTCACCAGGGTAAATGGTCCTACTCTAATCTCCCTCCTGCCCTGAGCACACCACTACAACCTCCAGAAGTAGCCAGTTCCAAACCAGTCTAACTCCACAGTAAGTTCCTTTTCAGAGGTGCACGACACCTACACCTTTGGGAATGGGGATGGCTAAAAGGTAGGAAATAGCCCAACTCTCAAACTCCAGGCAGGGAACATTACAGGGAGGAGGCTGTGAGGAGCAGCACAGCAATTCTTATCCCATCCATGGGCTTCTGCCCTGAGGAACATGGCCTTCCTGACCAGTCCAGCTTGTACTTGGAACAATTACTACTCTCCTGAGTATTTTCTAGACATGAGAAGTTAAACATGATTCCTCAGCTCTGAACCCCCCTGGGAAAATATCCCTGTTTTTCCAATAACACTTTCTATTGGTGACTTTCTGTCCCCCATTGTGGCAGGGAAGGTGGAATGAGGGTGACTAACCCATCCATCCTTTGAGCCTTGGCCAAGGGGACAGCAAACCCAAGCTTCAGCAGAGACCTGAGCTGGGGTGCTTTGAGTGGAAGGGTGTAAAACAACTACACCCACATCTGTTACAAGGGAATCAAACTGGTTTTTCATGAGGTGTCATTAGGAAGAAGTGCCAAAACGCCAGAGCTCACCTCCCCAACAGCAGCCAAAAAGAGAGAGTGGTGAATCCTTGGCTGGATTAAAGTAATCTCACCTTTGGTCACACCTGCACAGGGCAGGAGCTCTCAGCACTGAGACAAAGCCATCCTGTCATAGAATCATGGAGTTGGGAGGCACCTGCCAAGGCCATCTAGTGCCACCCCCTGCAGTGACAGGGACATCCTGCACTAGATGAAATTGCTCAGAGCCTCAGCAAGCCTGGCCTTGAATGCCTCCTCGGTCTGCTGGAGCTTGGATGTATCGAGGGATGGGGCGTGCAACATTTCTCTGGGCATCATGGGCCAGGGTCTCATGGGCAAGAACTCCTTCCTCATGTCTCATCTAACCCTGCCCTGCTCTAGTTTCAAACCACTGCCCCTCATCCTGTGGCTACAGATCCCTCCAACTTGGAGACCCTTCAGGCACTGTGAGGCTGCTGTAAGGTCTCCTTGGGATCCTTCTCTTTTCCCCCTTCAACTGCCCCAGCTCTCTCAGCCTGTCCTCACAGCAGAGGTGGCTCCACCTCATGATCATCCTGGNATGGGCCAGTGTCTCATGGGCAAGAACTCCTTCCTCATGTCTCATCTAACCCTGCCCTGCTCTAGTTCCAAATCCCTGCCCTTTGTCCTGTGGCTACAGATCCATGCCCTGGCAAACAGCCCCTCCCCAGCTTTCCTGGAGCCCCTTCAGGCACTGGGATATGTCCTTGTGATCCTTCTCTTCTCCAGCCTCCACAGCCCCAGCTCTCTCAGTCTGTCCCGTGCTGGGCAAAAGAGAAGCTGTATTTAAGTGTCAGGCTGATGGCATTGCTCTGACAGTCAAACAGGCACCATCTGGTACCAGCAACACCCCAAACACGCTGTCGCAAGGAGGGAGATGCCTGTGTGCCAGCTCAGCAGCCTCCTCAGGGCTCTGAGACAAACAACCTGCTTCCCTACGCCCACGGGAAGGGCCAAGTTGCACCATCCCTCACCTCCGTGGGGTTGGGGCTTCCCAAAGGACTTGCACAAGCCTTGGTGAAACCCAGTAAACTGATGTCTCCAGCAGCAGAGTCCAGCCTACCCCCACCACGCCAGCTCTGTGGCACTGACAGGGCTGGAAATGAACACCAGGGCTGAGAGATCACTGTCACCAGTGGGTCTGAACAAAGCACACGAGGATTTACTGAGCCAAAAACACACCCAGTTTCACTAAAGGCTGCGTTTGAGCACTGCAAGGCACCACAGGTCCCTGGATTTATGAGGTGCTGAGGTTCTTCAGTGGTAGCCACACACTAGTGTGAGGCAAACATTATCCTCCACCTGAAACCCTTTCTGATATGCAAGATAAGAAGAGCAATTAATGAAAAATCAGGTCAGAAGTTACCTGCTATAACTGCAATCAAGCCATCCCTTTCTTTTCCTTTTTGGCACCGAGATGTGTCTGGGCAAGAGCTTTCCCCACAGTCCAAGGGGAAGACAGGTATTTCTTTGGCTGTAACACTCCTCCTGCAAGTGTCTAAGGGGAGAAATGGGGCTCTTGTCACCTTAACTCTACTTAGAAAAGCACTTTTATTCCTCTCCCTCTTTCCCTCCCTCTCCTTTCCCTAGGGTAAGCAACAGCAGCTATCTCCTTTATCTCTCCCACAGCCCTTCAAACCAAAACCAGTCTCAGGTCAGCAAAATCAGGAGCTGTGGCAAGGAAAAGGAAGGAAAGCAAAAGCAGAGATAAGAATTTTGACAAGAAGGCTCTAGGAAAGCCTTTGAAGTCCTCTGCAGCCCCTGTTGAGTGTTACTAAGAATGAAATACAGCAGCTGCATTTGGCTTGAGATATTGGGAAGGAGGGAAATTGAGTGGCAGCTTTGCTCACACACACACAGCAGTTGTGAAGAGAGAGAGAAATCCCAAGGCAGATCAGAAGGATCTCCTTGGCTTACCCAGAAAACACAAGACAGGACACACACAGGTGCTTATTAGGTTAAGAAAGTGGGAGGAGGAGGTGTGAGGAAGGACAGAAATAGGCTCTAGATTAAGGCTCCACCTGCTGTGGGCAGAGGTAGAGACACAACAAGGTCAGGTCCCACCACAGTGACAATCCCCCTTGGCTGGTTTTGGAAAACAGAAGCTGCTGGGTCTACCAGAAGAAATGCTGGGAACTGGTCTAATTATACTGGAAGTAGAGCCTCAAATCAAGCCTGGTGTGATGCAGCTTCAGGAAACTCCTCACCCTGGTGTCAGCAAACCCCTGTTCTGCCCACCTTGTGTCAGCCAAACCCTACTGCTGGGTGTTCAGACTTGAACTTCCAGTGCTTCCCATTGCCACAGCACCTCCTGCTTCTTCTCTTCACCTCTTACTTTGCCTTGTGTCCAAAGATACAAGGAGATGAGCAACTCTCCACCAGAACCACATCCAAGGGTTGAAAGAAGGCACTTTTTGGGGTTACCTGAAGCTGGAAGGCAGATCTGGGCAGAAAATGTTACCCAGAGGCCAAAAAGGGCCTTTACCTAGATTTTTTTTAATTTAACACCAACATAAAACCTTCCACAAAACAGCCAGAAGTTAAAATAACTCATCTTTAAGGAGCAGATGGAGATTCCAGATTAGATTAAGGCTCATGGAGTGAACACTTCCCTTTCTTTGGAGATTTGAAACATCAGAACTCTGAGGAAGCCAAGAACAGAGGGAAGCCCTAACTCTAACCTAAAAAAATCTCTTCATTTAAAAACAAAACAGAACTGAAGCCCTTGGAAAAATTATAGGGTAAAATACATTTTGTATAAATGTCAAGGCAAACAGGTTGGCTAAACGTGGCATTATGGTCACCACTAAGAAGGGTTTTTGCATGCTAAGGGATCAAAGCAAAGAAAAATAAAAATAAAAATCACTATTTTTAGCAAGAACATGTCAGACAAAGGGAGAGCTTTGGCCAGTTCTTAGGGGAAGAAGGTGAGCTCCAGAACAACAGCAGGTGCTGCCAAGATTTTTTTCCTCCCCAAAGGGAATGATTAAAATCCTGATTATGCCAAGATGATGGGAATGGGATCTGCCCTTTCAAAGATGGACCACAAAGTTAGGAAGTAATTTCTTCTTGATTTATTTGGGTTATTTTTGAATAGAAATATTCTCCTGAAAAAAAAAAAAAAAAAAAGAGGGCTTCCTTTCAAACCTTTCCTCAGATGCCTCAGCAAGAAGCCAACTGGGCCACCAAAAACCATCAGGAGATGGTGGCACAGCTCCTTTTTGGCATGAGCTCCTCCTTTCATGGCTCTTGGATGGAAAAAAGCCAAACCCCAGAGAGGAACCAGCCATGAGAAGAGGTGGCTGTTATCTCCAGAGCAACAAAACAAGAGGAGGGTGGAGAGAGGAACAGAAGGAATGTCAAAAGTGCTGGGTTGGGACAGAAGAGGGTAGAACAGGATGTTTATTCTTCCATCATCTATGAGGTTCAGCTGCTACTTCAAAACAAGAAGTCCCAATTTGAATTGTGAGCACAGCTCCTCCAAAAACCTTCATGAGGGTTTTTCTTCCACAACCCAGACAAAGCCACCTTGAGAAGAGTTAGGAAGAATCTCAGGGAAAACTCCCCAGTCCAGAGAATTAGTGAAATTTGCTTCAGTGTTCATGTTTAGATGTCAAGAATGACAGAAGATCAAGTAGGGAACAACTCATGAAGGACTTCTCAGGCCTTGGCCCTTTGAAGGTGGGGGTAGCTCTGCACAGTCCTGGTGATGGCTTCATCCAAGCTCACCACAGGTTTGTAGCCCATGTCCCTTTTGGCTCGCTCACAGCTGTAGTAGTGAAAGGTCCCAGCTAAAGCTACCCTCATGGGGGTGAAGGTGGCCTTGATGGTGACCAGGGGACTCAGCAGCCACAGCAGCAAGGAGAGGAGCAGGGCCAGGTAATAGGCCAGCCAGTAGGGGATGTGGTACTTGGGAGGGTCGTAGTTCAAGCCAGTCAAGATACGGGACATGAAAGCCCAGAAAGGAATTGGTTCATCATTTGTGATGTGAAAGGCCTGCAAGAGAGGGAGACAAAAAGAAAAAGCCAGATGGTAGAATCACTGGGGTTTCCACAGGTTTGTCTCTGTGGTGGCCCATCTCAGATGCATGCTGAGAATGTGTTTTCTTAAGGAACTGCTTTACAATAACCATCTAAAAAGTGGTCTTAAAAGTGATGAACTCCTCCTTTCCTACAAAAGATGGTTCCTTCTCACCCTCCAGAGGTTCAGATTATTCAAATCAACTAAAGGATGCACAGTACAGCATCCTAACTATAGCACACTGCATGCCCAGATCTTGTTGGTCCTTGAAAATCTGTAGGAATCCTAGAATGGCTTGTGTTGGAAAGGACCTTCAAGATCATCTAGTTCCAATCCCCCTGCCATGGGCAGAGTCACCTCCCACCTCACCAATGCCTCATCCAGCCTGGCCTTAAACACCTCCAGGGAGGGGGCTTTCTCCTCTTTTCACCTTTATCATAAAAACTGCTCACAGCTCCGTCCAGATTTCCTTTCATAAGGAGTTTTACAGCACAAAAACCCAGCATCAACTCCAGAGAAGGTACAAGAAGCCAAGCAAGGGTCAAGAGACACCCACTGCCCTCCCATCCCAAGGTCCTTCCCTACCTTCCCACGCAGGGGAGAGCCTTTCTGAAGGTTCTCTGCAGCCAGGATGTGTCCATGGACCACATTTTCCACATAGGTGAAGTCTACCAAGTTCTTTCCATCCCTAGAAGACAAAACCACATATTTCCATGCCACACCAATACTGCTGACTTCATATTATTCTCTTCCAAAAGGGCTTTGGAGGTTCAGCATCAATTTTAATGAAAGTTATAAAAATCACTGAGCTCACCCAATGATGAACTTCATTTTGCCACTCTTGGCAGCCTGGATGAGGATGGGAACCAGCTGAGGGTCTCTAGGACCAAAAATTCCATGGGGACGAATGGCAGTGGTGAGGAAATTGCTGTCTGGGTCATTTGCACTCAGCACTTCCTATCAGGGAAAGAAAAGATAATCAAAATGAGGAGGAAAAGGCTGGGAAGAAAAATGTGAGTTAGGAATACATCCATGATGGTGGCTAAATGGGGTGGATTTTCCCCCATCTCCTTTGGGAAGGCATCAGTGGAAGAATTACTGGCCATCCATAGCTTTACAAATGATCCTTCCTTTGATCCCATCTCTTTAATGGGAAAGATTTCCCTTTAATAAGGAAAACAGACAAAAAAATATCTGTTTTTGTAATGGAATACTTCATGAATTGACAGACAAAAGCCACCTTCCACCTATTTCTTTTAAGACCTTGGAAACCAGAGGAGCTTTGGAGGTTCCTTAACTCCACAAGTTCTTCATGGGAAGAGGGAAAAAAGGACAGCATTGCATTTGGAAAGCTCAGAGTATTCCCTGGACCAGCCCATAAGCATGGCCAGGGAAGAGGATGTGGGTCACTTAAATTCCAAGTCATAACCTCTTGCTCTCCTTCCCTGGAAGGGATAAATTAATTCACAGCCCCTTTGCCCTCCATGTGGAAAATGAGGGGGCTAAAATCAGGCAGATTTGCCCAAAAGAAGGGAAATTTCTATTTCAGTTGTGCTGAAGTCTCAGGTAGGTGTTGCTGTCGGTCTGGTGATTCTGCACAGAGTTTCTTTGCAAATGTAAGAACATGATGATTCTTTTTAATAAAAGAGGTTCTGGAGAACAACAAGAGATCTGTTTGGTTATGAAGAACCTGTTGTGTTCCCGGGACATGCCCTGCTTTCAGGAGGTCAGTTTTAAGCATCAAAAACTAAGAATGTTGTTGATGACAAATACCTTCTCCTGCAGGATCTTTGTCTCGGTGTAATAGTCGATGGGTTTTGTTGCATAAGGGAGGTCTTCTGAGCCATTTTTTATATCTGTGCCCTCAAAGACAACGCTGGCACTGCTGGTTAACACTAGTTTCTGCAACAGATGGGAGAGAAAAAACAGTTGTTTTAAGCCTAAAAGAAAAGGGTGATTATTTACAAAGGCTGAGTGGAGGCAATCAGTGTCTAATCAAGTGATTCTACAGATAATAAATTCAGTCTAGAGGAATATGGGTTACCAGAAGGTGATCTGAAACTCCAGGTAGAACTCCCAGTCTTTTAATTGAGTATGTTTAGTGCTAAAGGAGATGAAAAGGCAGGATGAGGCACTGAGCAACCTGATCTAGTGGGAGGTGTCCCTGCCTATGGCAAGGGGGGTTGGAACTCTAAGATCTTGAAGGTCCCTTCCAACCCAGACTATTCTATGATTCTATCTATGATTCTCTGAAAAGATTTCACCAAGCAAAGGGGAAATATCTCTAGGAAGATCCCAGTGCCCACTCGGCTCAACAAGCTTTAGCACTTCACACTCAAGGAGTGCTTTGTTTCAGATGGTTTTGCACATCTTCATGAGAACAATATGTTGGTAGATTAAATCAAATTAAAACTCTGATTTGGGATGTTTTAGTTGGATAAAAAAACTGCCTGAGTGGATTTAAAGCAGGAAGTCAGTGATGGACTTAAGTAAAGCAGAAAATGTGGCCTTAAACAAGACTGACACTCTAACAGAAAGATGATGGGATCCAACAAAAGTGGTCTCCACACTAGAGGAGGTTTTCTGTGGCTGAGTTTACACCAGACACAGAGTAGAGTCTCTCCCTCCTACTAATTTTCATAGAACAAGTAGGAATCCAGAATTTCAGAGAGACTTCCTGCTCTACCAAACTGGACTGAAAGTGGTCCCTGCTATAATTATTAAATCACATCTGGATCTCAGTGCCTATGTGCTTCTCCACCTCACCTGCACTCCAGCCTCTCTGCAGGCCTTGATGACTGCTCTGGTTCCCAAAAAATTCACTTTATAGAACAGCTCCCTGTTGTCACTGGAAGGAGCTGGTGATGCACAGTGAAACACCACAGACACACCTTGTAAAGCTGGAAGCAGGGCCTGGAAGATAAATCACATGAGACAGCAGTGAAGAGAAGGAAGTGGTGCCTAAGCAAAAAAGCATACAAAAGGAAATAAACCAGTTCTTTTTCTCATAAAAAATAAGCCCACTAAATTTCAACTTAAGTTCCTTTCAAGAAGCAGCAGGAATAGGATTAGTGTCCAGGATCTTCACAGCACCCTCTTCTCCTTGCTAGCCAAAAAAGCATCTTTTCCTTCCAGAGAAGAACTGAGAGAACCAGAGTGTTCCTAGGCTTAACCACTTTTAGGATGTAGGAAGCCAGGACTAGGAATAATGGATGCAAATTGGAAGAGGGGAGATTTAGGCTGGAGAGAAGAAAGAAGTTCTTCACTATGAGGGTGGTGAGACCCTGGAAAAGGTTGCTCCCTCAACCCCTGGAGGTGTTTAAAGCCAGCCTGGATGAGGCATTGAGCAACCTGGTGTGGTGGGAAGTGTCCCTGCCCATGGCAGGTGGGCTGGAACTAGATGATCTTGAAGGTCTCTTCCAACCCAAACCACTCTATGATTCACAGCAGGTTTGAGACTCAAAATTACCAGAGACAGGGGTTAGAAGAGTCAGGTTTAACAACCAGAGGTCCCCATGGCACTGTCTGAAGTGAGAGGCACAAGGCTCCCAGACAACACTTTCTCGTTGTGGGGGACACATCTCACCTTTTTGCCAAGGCTCAAGTGTGTGACTGAGTCACAGCAAGAGGGTTTAAGCATCCCTTAAGTGTGAGGGATTCTGCCTTCTCAAGCAGCTGAGGTTCATTAGGAAAGCACCCACTTGCAATTACCAACCATGATTGTGATTAGATGGTGCTTGAGCTAACAGCAATGCAAACCAGAACAAAGAAACAAGTTGCAGCTTCAAGCAGACATTAAATATGTTTCTTTAAATATTCCTACAGAAAGCTGCCCAGGGGGAAGTTGCAGGGGGTTAACTATATACCCTTTTACTCCACCTTTAGATGATGCAGAGCTCAGCAAGCTGAAAGAGGGAACATTTAACCAGTTGTCCCTCCCCACGTCACACAGTGATATTAGGCTGTACCTCTTTGTCACAGAGGTCTCCCAGGAAGAATTGCACCTTCTCATTGTCGAATCTCTTCTGAATATCAAAGACATTGACGTTGTAGCCCTTCTCCAGGAGCTTCTCCACCATGTGCTGGCCCAAGAACCCCGACCCTCCAATGACTGTGCAGCTCCTACCAGCCTGCAGGGACACAGAAGAGTCCTTTGGAGAGCAGACACACACAGGGCAAGCAAAAGGTTCTCAAATTCCTGAGGCCCTGATTGCTGGGATTTTTCAGTTTAATTGGAGAAATCTAAACTCTTGCACATATCTGTCCCATCACAATGAAGTTCAGAGAGGCCCACACAGCTCACATACTGGTCTATACTGGGCAGGACTCTGCCTCACAACCAAGTGGGTCACACAGGAGGGAATTAAAATGGGCCTGGCTCCAAAAACTCTGCCCCAATGGTAAAATAAATGATAAAACAGAACACAACATTTTGTACACATGGAATTCATTACAAACTGTCACCATCAGCAAGGACAAAAGCAGAGCATGTGACTAAAACTCTGGCTTCCCCAAGCCAAGCAAAGTAAAGGCAAGGCTTATCCTTCTAAGTTGCCACCAGCTCTTCCTTTCTTTTTATAAGCTTTTAAAAATCAGTGGGTAGAGTCACTAATTAACAGATTTCTGGCCTGGCCATTCAGTCTGACTGAGTCAGGCCGAGACTGAAGACTCTGCCATCAAGACAGAAGAGACACATGGTGGGGGGGGTGAGGAAGGTTTTGTACAAAGGTTGCTCTGTGCTGCCCAAAATAGGTTTGCTCCACACTGCTGCCACACAAAGCCCCAGCCCTACTGTTGGGGCTGAAGGGAACCTTAACCCAGTGAGACCACACAAAGATGACAATTGTTTTGAGGCTTCTAAGCATTTCATCCTGAAATGAAACCTCTCCTGGAAAGTGGCAACTACCCGCCACTGAAATAAGGGGAACTTCCTGCAGATCCTCAGTGACATGGTGAACAGTGACAGGCTGATTATACTAGTGTTTAAAAATTAGTCTGTTTGGGTTTGATAGATGCAAGAGAACATATAGGAAGATTCCTCTCCATCTATTTTCACCACATGAGTTCACATTCCCTTTGCACCTCAGCTTTCCAATTCTCTAACCCCCTTGACATCCCTCCCCTCTGCCACCTCCTCCCCTCACTAAGGCTTCAGCCTTCCCAGTTCCTCCTCAAAAGGCAGTTGTTCCCTTATTTTGATTTTTTTTTTAATTTTCCCCCGTTTTCTTTCTCAGATGGGAGCACCCAAACAGCAGGTTGGGCTCAGATCTGCTGAAGAAAAGTTCTACAGTAGGACAGCGACACCCTCTGCTGGTCCCTGAACATCAGGCTCATCTTCTTACATCTTACGCTTTTCTGGGCAATAAATTCTCTGCTCACCCACGTGAAGGGCAATATTCTAACTGCTGATGAGAAGCAGACAATTTAAACTGCCAAATGAACCAGCTCAATGACCAGTTTAATTACCTGTATTTGCACTAATTTGCCATTTTGAAAAACACAAGCATTAAACCATGCTAGCCATGATTATATCCATTCTAAGATATGGAAGGTCACCTATCTGCTGTGATGGGAAAGTACAACAGTTTGTTCATACCCTAACACAACCCTACACTGCTGTTTTTCAGTTTCTTTGTTTCCTAAATATCCAAGATTCACTGGTCTTCCATAAAATCTCTATAAATTAATGAGAAAATGCTCACAAGGTAAAATTTCTCTGTAAACAAAACCCACAGGCAATTGCAACAGAACAGCTTCATACACTGTAATCCTAAGAGTAAAGTCCAAACATCTCTGAGACAATCCAAATGTTACTCCCTCTATATTCTAAATTAAGTTAGAGGTGACAATAGCCCAGTAGAAGCTCTCCCAGAGTGACCAAGTCTCAAGCCCTAAGGATTTGGCAGCACTGATAACACCATGGGTATTCTTTGGAGGGGTTCTTGGGTCTCTTTGGAACAAAAGGCAGCAAATGACTCCTTGAAAAAAAATTACCACATTTTCCCCACCAATATTCTGCAGGGATTATTAATGCAGGAACAACTTCATGTCTTTACATGTAATACTCAAATATTTGCTTCATAAAACACCACTTCAACTCTCAACTTACTGATCTCAGCCTTGTGTCCATCTCCCAGCTGATCAGCCCTTGAAAAAAAAAAAAGAATATTATTTTAATCACTCTTTAAAGCAACCCATCAGCACAAATAAAACTGTTGCTTTATAAAAAGCACATTTCTAGCTACAGAAACCAGGGTTTGAAGCCATTGTGCTGAAGCAGAAGCTGTTTTTTCCCCCCATGTTTACTAGTCCTAAACTGGAGATTTCATTAAAATACACTCTTTCCCCCAGAAATAGAATTCCCAACTCAACTGGGAACCTACAGGTGGGGTAGGACTGAAAGAGAGAAATAGATGACAATGCCTATTTAGATTTATTTCTAAGACAAAGCCAAGCTGCACACTGAGGCTCCTGATGGCATTGTGGTCACTTCAAACCACAAAGCTGTGATAAACTGCTGCCTAAGGGACTGATTCAACTCTTTAATCCTAGTCAGTGCTTCAAGCTATGACATCCTACTTGAGCACTGAGAGGGATGAAGGATTTGACTGCCTGGAAATGGATAATCTTCTGGTTTGAAACCATCCTAGACAGAAAAAGTCTGACCCATCTCACCAAATTATGAGCCTTTTAAACAGTGAGACTACTTGAGTGGTAAAATTTCCAGATGATCTTTATCCCATAGACCTCCACTGGTTTCCCAGAAGCACCAGTGGGAAGAAGCAGTCCCAAGCTGAAAGCTTTGTTCTCACAGGTTCTGAGGGTGAATCAGCCTAAAGCTTTTGATATTTGGTGCCACTTTGTGCTTGTGTCACCCAAATGCAAGAGGTCACCTGCAGTTAAAGAGTCTGCAACAAAGTGGATTCAAATACCTGCATGCCACTTGCACTGGTGTAACATTAATAAAATAAATTTAATACACTCTACAACTATAATTATTTTCCAACAACGTTATCAACAATCCTCTGACAACAGAGATAGGATGCTTTTTTTTAATATAAGGCAAATTTCTACCAGTTTTTTTCATAAACAAATAGCTTTCAGTGTATCCACACAGCATGCCTATATAGATGTTATATATTTATTAGATGCTTATAGCTATCAAAACTGAAGATGACCAAGCTACTGAAGTAAATATTAAACAGCATGGTTAAGCAGTGTGGTCCATTTCTTGGATATGTGACCAGAGGATATATCTGGCTTCTGGGGACTCTTTAATATCTGTTTGGTGCATCTAGTTGTGCCTGCTGAGATGCAAGGCTGGTGTGGATGAATGTCCACCCTACAGGCAGAGGGATTTCCCCTCCCTGGAGGTATTTAAGGCCAAGTTGGATGAGGCATTGAGCAACCTGGTCTAGTGGGAGGTGTCCCTGACCATGGCAGGAGGTTTGGAACTAGATGATCTTTAAAGGTCCCTTCCAACCCACACAATTCTATGATTCTATAAGCTGAGAGCCAGGAACAGCAACCCCAACAGAGCCATAAAATGATCAGGGCCATGCCTTGGGCAAGGAAATAGTGCTGTAGGGCCTGCTCACTACAAGCTACAAAAGTTTCTCACTCTTCCTCATGCTTTCTTCCTGAAAACCCCACAGAAATAGCAAGGAAAATGTCAGACAAATAGCAAGGACTAGGACCTGCGCAGGCAGAAACACCACAACAGCTTGAAAACACAGGAACAGGCTGATCTACCCTCCAGCTGCCCCTTCACAGGGCTTCACCCTTACCCAAAATACCATTCATTAACTACTCAACATTATTAGAGCTTACAGGAAAGTTGGGGAGGAGGGATTTGCCAGAGCATGGAGCCACAGGATGAAGGGCAGTGGTCGGAAACCAGAGCAGGGCAGGGTTAGATGGGACAAGATGTTCTTCCCCATGAGGGTGGGGAGACACTGGAAGAAGATGCTCAGAGATGTGGTGGACCCCCCATCCCTGAAGACACCCAAGGCAAGGCGTGCTGAGGCTCTCAGCAGCCTCATTTAATGCAGGATGCCCCTGTCACTACAGGAGATAGCACTCAGTGCCTTCTGAAGTTCCCTTCCAACCTTTGTTTCTATGGTTATTGCCCTCCAACTCCCTTTCCCCACCTCACAGACCCCTCTACCAGGCCCTTCCTCCATGCAACTTCCCTCACAGGTCCCCGCAAGCCTCCCTCACCGGTCCCCGCAAGCCTCCCTCACCGG
>VZTY01014391.1:14499-46805 GCA_013400935.1 Turnix velox | reverse complement strand
TTGTTGAGGGTCAGCTCTGCATAAACAATAGGCTTGATGCTGTGTGCATTGTCGGTAGATAAATAGAGCAAAAACTTGAAGCCAAATGCAACATTGCCATCCCAACCCACTGTGATCTCCATTTCAGGAGATCTATCACAGAGTCATTTGAGCTGCAAAGCCCAAAAAACATAACATACCCAGATTTAAGTATGGAGGCTTGCAACAGGAACTTGTCCATCAGCTTGTAAGATGTAGACTGACAGCACTTACTGAGTTTCTGAGCCCCACTCAGCCTTCCATCCTCCTCTGCTTTATGAACTTAAACAAACTAGATATCCTCCCTTCCTCTACATACAGACTTTATGAACTGATATTGCAGGAGCTCAGATGCGTGTTTCAGCAGAGTTTGCTGTAAATGTTAACGGTAACAAAAATGAGAGTTTTGAGCATAATGCTGACAGCATGATCTGTCATGCTTTAGTCTTTTCTCATGTCTGCTCTCCCTGGCTGCAATCCACTTGTGCTACCCCTGTGCTTAAACCTTGTATTTCAGCAGCTGATTGAAATGAACTTAATTACAATATGGCAATGAAATTAGGCGTCTTGTCTCCCTGTGTCTGTTTTCCAGCTGCAAGTGTCATCTCTTGTGTGTAGCAATGTAAATAGCCTCAAACCAGACAAAATACACGCATGTGCCTTAGGCAAAATTGCTGCCATTTCCCAGCTATGAAGACCAATTTTGTTGCTAGAAGTAGTTGCTATGTAGGCTGTTGTTTGAGACAAAATGATTTGCCAGCCTTTGCTAAACAAAAGGTTTCTGTACCAGGCTGGGTCATTGTGTCCTTTACAGCCCAGGAATGTAAATGTTATGAGGATGAAAATCTCTCCTAAATCCTACTTTTCCAATGGCTGCACAATAACTTCCCATACATCATAAAAACTAAATATATATGCAACTTTAGATTAAACTCAGCTGCCCTTCTACATGTTCACAGCAGCCTAATATCTGAGGAATTCCACTCATTGTATAAAGAAGATACTGAAACAGATGGTACACCTGATTTTGTACTTTTTTGTACTTTTACTGCAGAGTTGTTTCAAGAAGCACTTACTTTAGATGGGCACTGTAGCAGCAATGGCATCTGCATGTCTTTATCACATGAAAGTCTTAGTGGTTCCTCATAATTCATTAAAGAAAAGCAGTTGAGAAAAACATAATAAAAATCTCTATATATCATTGAAGACTGGCTATTTGTGGATATTTCATGAAATCAGTAGATCATAGCTGTTAAGTACAATAACCTTTAGCTACTTCTGGGTGTTGGGGCTATACTCCTTACAGCAGCTGTCATTACCATACTTTTCATATGGCAGTCTGCTCTAAGCTGTTTGTGGAGGCAGCAAGAACTTGGCATAACAGATGTGCTGAATGGCTGCATAAATCACAGTTCTTTGCAGAGCTGTCCTGAAGAGACTGCCATGGACCATGTGTAACATCATTCTTGGGATGATTTGACTGATCTGAAGAAAAGGCAAATTACTTTGGAAATTAGTGATATCACTCTTCCCTTTCTCACCACACCTTAGTTGTCATGTTAGCAAAGAAACTCTAAAATCCCATCAACAGCAGTTTCTGAGTTTTATTTCTTTTCAGTTTGTTGTTCAGTGAAAAAAAGATAAATGGAAGCTGATTCACAAACCAGAACTTATTCAAGAATTCTTTACTTTTTCTTTTTCCTGAGATTTTCCTGTTCTGTGTGACCACATACATTCTATAATTTAATATAGAATTGCTCTGAATTTCACAGACAGCTTACTATAGACTTGGTTTTGTGCTCTTTGCGTACTTCATCTATTTGTTTGTATCTGTAAGCCACTGTAATATGCTCTCCATAAAAAAGCATGGAGACAAAATCTCAGAATATTTAGTTGCAAGCATTTATGTACATGGTTTTGATCTGGCTTCTGTAATTGTTTTCACCATTTTGTCCAAAGATTTATGAGCAAACAGTTGTTTTTCTCTATCTGGTCTCAGATGTGACCATGCTAGCTTTATTAGCCCATATACAAATGATCAAGCAGATAAGTTCTTTAACAACTGAATTCCAGCACAGATGCAATCAGAAGGTACAAACCAAAGATCTGACTGCAAAGATCATGTGATAAAGTATTTCCCACAAGATGTTATAATTTTAAGAGTGACAGTGTGGTTTAAGAGATCTTATGTTTAGCATAGATCAACCACAGTGCCCTTTCTGAGAAGTACTTATTTGAAAGGGACATAGACATTGCTAGCTGTAATCTAAATGCATGATATTCACAGTGGGTTGGGATGGCAATGTTGCATTTGGCTTCAAGTTTTTGCTCTATTTATCTACCGACAATGCACACAGCATGCAAGCCTATTTTAATATTTTAGAGAGGCTGAACAAGAGAAAAGTTATCCTTTGGGAAATGATTATAACAGTGCTTAAGAATACACCTTTCTGGAATAATGTGATTAGTTTGAAATCTCAGTGGATGGCTAAAAGGTGAAGTGGAAAGAAAAAAGTGTTTGCTTAAGAAATACAAACAGAGAATTTGAGACCAGATTTCTCAAGACTAACAGTCACACAGGCTGCTCTAATTTGAGAGGGGAATGAGAAATTAAAATTATATTTCACTTGAGAAAAGAGTGCAAAAGATGTCCTGAAATGAACCATTTAACAGGCTTTCTTTCAATTACCTATCAATTGGAAATTAATCTCAGAAGCTATTTTCCTTACACTTAGTAATTAAGGCCAAGTTCTTGCTCTTCAGGGAACTTCACACCTCCATGTGAAATGTCAGGCCTTTTCCAGAGACATCTGTGGGAGTGATATTTGAAATACAGTAAAATTTTTATTTCTCCTTACTTAGCTTCTTGTGTGGCAAGCAGCACTGTTGCCTTTGAATTCCATTATGGAGAAGATCCAAGAACATTCATATATCAACTTGGCATAGTTCCAAGAATTTAATTTTTTTGATTCTACTGTGGAATCTAGGTTCCCTTAAAAAAACCATGTTGTTTAGCATTCAGTGTTCAGTAGCCTGATGCTGGAACATTATGTGTTGCAGTCCAAGACAATTTGTGATGGGTGAGAACAGTGAAGGGAGTACCCATCAAAGCCACATAGACATGTGCATCCTTCCAAATATAATTCCTTTCCAAACTAAGCAAGGATTATGTAAAGATGTTTTCGAACCACAAAATGTTATTTTTAAAAGGTAGCTAGTGATTGAGTTAGATTATGACTAAACATGGCGTGGATCAGCCAAAACCACAAAGAGCTTAACTTGTTCAGATGTTTATAGCTTGAGCAGAATTTGAAGGCCTTTAGCTATCCAAACCCAGAAATCCTCTGGCATATTTTGCATATGCCGGTTGGGGTTTTCTTTGCTTTGTTTTTTAATGGACTTATTCTTTGAAAAACTTGCCCATACCTCCCTCCCACACACATAAGGAAATCGGTTCAGTATCCCTGCAGGTCACTGAGTCCCAAAGCACTGCCCACAGCTGTTTAGGAAAGAAGAATCTGAGAGATGCTTTCCAGCCTTGTGACAAGGGTTACATTCACTAAACGGCTCCTCTCCCACACTGCCTCCTGTTCCCATGGGCACAAGGCACCAGAACAGTCTCTATCTACATGGGCCTTCATTAGTATAATGGTAGAAGAAAGGTGCTAATGAGAATGAAAATGCACATGCATGGATGTGTGTCAATGATGAGTTTTATGGGAACAGGAAATGATAATTTCTTTCTAAGAAAGAGTCTCTCGTTTTATTCCAGTGAGAGCTACTGTTAATTTATTTGAATCACTTTCCTATTGTACTTCTTTTAAGTGTCACATTATGATGTTTTCACATTAAGAGCAACAGTGCCAAACACTGCTTCGATAAATGCCAAGACCCAGACTTCAAAGATGTCTATTCTTTTTGTCCCCATCACTTGCTGTATAAATGCCACACATCACACTGACAGACATGAGAGGATTGGCAACGTCTATAAATTAAGCGGAAATTATCCAACTCAAACTTTTCTTAAATATAAAATGCCTGGAAATACAAGGCTCCATTTCAGTAAATCCTCCTACTGTTGCTCTGGTTTCATTTTATTGCGGCAATGTTGATTCATCTATACCATCATCTTAGGACATGTCACTCAAAAGCCTTGACATCATTAACTCTTCACAAAAATATGTTTAAAATTTGTAACTGGGTTTTATATATAGTTTGCAAAGTGATGTAAAAACCTGAAACAAACCATCCAAATGCATATGTGTATGTATACATACATATATATATGCAGACATATGTATATGGCAAGAGAGAGTATGTAAGAGAGGATGGTGCATGAGCTGAAGGAACATAGCCAGGAAATACAGATTACGGTCACAAGGAGGAATGTCAATTATTCTAGTCTTAGCAGGTGTAACTGTAACACCATTAAACATAGTATTATCCATCTCTTTTTAGAAGTCAGTGTAAAAATTGAAGATAACTGAAAATACTTCTATATTTGGAAGAAAATTTGTGTTTCAAATCAACTGTTTGGGGTTCTTGTGGGTTACTGAGTTCCCCAAAGGCCTTCTCCCCCCACAATTTACCAAGATGCTTTGCCTGTGATACCAAACCTGTACCAAGTATAAAGGAAGGGAAACTTCCCTTTTTGTCTGGCTAAATCTTCCCTTTTTGTCTGGCAAAGCTGGAGAAGTAATTGATCTTAAGCCAGAGCCTTAAATAATTTAGTAATAAACACCTTGGCAATACCACAGCTAGACTTACAATAACGAGTGGTACGAAACTGCTGTGCAACACTTTCCCATTAAAGAGTACTGCTTTCTGTTCCTTATCACTTTGCCAAACAATTCAAGCTGAAATGTTGAGTGTCTGTTACGAGGTTGATATTTCTAGGAATTTTTTTTCTAGAATGGAAACATTTATGAGCAAGAAATTACAGTATGGAAGAGGGAGGGAGAATCAGCTGCTTGTCCACATTAAAAAGAAGTTACTCCAGATGTTTCACTGCACTATTGTTATACTCTGGAACTGGGATTTACTATCAGGCCAAAATGGCTCTGATATTGAAGGTGATCAGCATGCAATCGCGTGACTATGCCTTTAGAGAAAATCCAAAGCAATAATCCACATTAGCTGCCTTGGTCAGATCCCTGATACTCCAGAAGGGATTTGGATACACTTGAAGTTTTGAGACAATAACTACTTTGAGATTAGATCTGTAACAGTTATTTCTTCCATGAAGCTTGAAATTCAGACTAAACTTGTTCTCAGATGTGAAACCTGCCAAAAACATTCCCAAAAAACCAGAGCTATACAATGCGTTTTTGGTTTCTGTTTAGTGGAGTAGAGTTAGTTTAAGGAAATGTTGTTACTTATAACAAAAATAGATGCAATGTTTATCACAACTGGAAATGAAAGATAGAGCTCAAGCTTAAAGATCCAGAATGATACTGTGTTGCTAGTACTGGATGCTCCCATCAATGCAACACCTCAGAAGTAAAATGTACTCCTTGTTTGAGCCATGCAGAATATAGGAATTTGTCTTAACTATCTCTACATTCATCATGCATAGCACAGCCAAAATCCTGAAGCGCAAGCCACAGAAAGATGAGACAATTTCTTGCTAACTCAGAAGGCAGAAACTGATATAGTCTCCTGAGGAGACTATATCTGCTCTACTGCAGTACATACTGAGCATTACAGTATGTTTCTTTTTGATAGTATGTTCATCCTTCCCAAGCCACTTGGTTTGAGCACAGACTGCTTCTTTAAATTTTATTTTTAATGGGTGATTGAGCTATTTGCTAGTAGGGATTCCCGTGAAGTCCTGTTTGAGCAGGTACTGCAAATTTTGAGCTAGTAGTAGTACTAGCAGCATTTAATAGCATTATTAACTATCTTAACAGCAATATTTGTGGCCCAATATGAGTTACCAGTTCCAGTATTCACAGGCAACACAGATAATTACAAGCCTGATGCTATGGGGTACTGTGTTCTGCTGAGTGGCATCCTTGCCTGGGGTCCTGGGACTGCTCCAGTCTCGCAGAACTGAACTGCGAACACCCTGTGACCTAGTAGGGCAGGTGTGTCTTTAGGAAATGCCAAAACACATTGAGGAAGAAAGAAGATGAGAGGGAAGAGAGAGATACCAAGATAATCCAGCACAACTGGTCAGCAAAGAGACAACCTCTGCCCAGAGAAAGCTGAGCAGACAGAAGCTTAGAGGAAGAGAATCTTACCCTCACTGGGGGCAGGAAGAGTATGCAAGTGGCCTAAGGCCTGCAGAAGTTAAAACTGGAAATGATGCCTTCCACACTTCGTGCAATTCCTGGCTTGTTCCTCCTCCCCATCCATGTTCGGGTGTCACCCCACTGCTCAATACTTTCCTCACTCTTTATAAACAGCAGTGAATCCAGTTCCTCATCGCCCCATCACCAGTTCAGGGTATTTTGGTGTTTTTTGACTGATGCCATTGAAAGGAGCTAGTGCATCCCTTGCCAAGTGAGTTGGCAGGGGCTTGTCTGGGCAGATGGGGGCCCAGGTGCAGGTGCTGGGCAGATAGGGATGTGCTATAGGGCAGTGCAGGGGGTGGCTGCCGGCAGAAATAATTCTCAGCTTTGCTTTTGGAAGCTCTTGGAGACAGGAAAAAGGGATGTCTTTTAGTGAGATCTGCCTTTGTGTTTTGAGCTGACATTTTTTTTTCTTATTAAAGCCTCAGATCACTGTCCAGCATAAATCAAAGCAAAAAAGTATCCTGCATACTTGTAATGATGAAGCACAATTATTTTTATTTTACTGTGTCTTTTTATTAATCCTTCATTATAAAAAATATTAAAACTAGCTCTTCTCACAGCTAAGACCCAAAAATGATATCTCTGCCCTCCCCTTAAGAGGTTTCTGGACCAGCCAAAAAGTTTTTTAACCAAAAAGGTTTTTAGGCAAACATGTAACTTGGAAGATTCAAGTTTTGGAGTGAATATTGTCCTTTTTTCTACAAGAAAAGTTCTAGTAGAATTTAATAATAGTTAAGTTGGCTAAGTGAATCTTGAGCCTCCAATGAAAGGTGAGCAGGAAGGTGACATTATTTGGTTTAATAGTTACTGCTAACACTTCAGTGACGTATACTACCTGAAGAGGCATTCCTAAAGCATCTTAAATGGTGATGGCTCTTTTCTTCAAGGATATGTTTTGGAGGTTTTTTTTGACATCTTAAAATATTTGGAAGATACAGACTGAAGTGAACATATATCCCATGAGTGACCAGAGAGTGACCATGAGTACCAGAGACTGAAAGATCAGGAGAGGTCTTTCACAAAGAAAAAAATCGTGCATGCTAATAGGAAACACACTCTCAGATAAGTTGAAAACTGAGATGGACTCAGAAGATCAGACACAGACATCCTAAAGGAGAGACTTTCCTAAAAATATTGAAGTGAGAAGCACTTCCCAAAAAACATTAATACAGTGATATTTATGTAAAATTAGATACTGATGTGCTCTTTTTTCTAAAGAGAGAAAGAAGAAAAGAAAGAAGGATCTTTTTTACTGTGTCGTTACTTCATGCTGATGGCTGAATTGTTAAAAACACACAAGAATATTATCTGAGCCTTAAAGAATTAGAAATAAATTACAGGTTGAAGTGTAGCTTTAATGAAAGGGAAAAATAAAAAAGTTGGAGTAATACACTGTTAATATGAGAGGCTTTTGAGCTGGGTTGGGAGATGAATTAGGTTTAAGGACAGAATCTCCAACTGCTCATCTCAAGACTTAGGGCTGGTCACTGAACCTAAATAAAGGTGTGGAAACTAGTAGCTGCTGCAATACATAATCACAGTTCCAATGCTGGCCTACTCTGGCAGTGTACAGCATGCCAGTCTTCAGGAACATGGCAGGAAAGGGGAGGAGAGGGAAGGGAATGCAGGCAAAGGCAAAGGAAGGCAAGACAAAGAGGCAGAAGATGAAACCCATCAATGGACAAATCTAGCTTTGACTGGCTAGTTTTGATTTAAGAATCCTCTATATTAGCATTTAGCTGAAATTTATGTGCAGCAAGATCTAAAATGAAATGCATTTATCAAGCACACATCTGAGCAGCATCTGGTCATTTTTAAAGATGTGTGAAAGGCAAAAAAGAATTATCTTCTCCATTTATACCTCATGGAGGAATCATGAGGAATATTATCAATTTAATAAAACACTGTCATTGGCATTTTTACAAATAAAATACTTCATTATCTAGGCAATAGGTGTTTTTCTGCTCTCTTGATTCAATCAGTGTCTAGTTAAGTGAAGCTTTAAACTATCCTGTTCAGTTTTTCCAATTTAGCACATATGCCAAGAATGCTGAATTGGAATCTTGAAAATCATGCCTGTAGTATTTATTCATGAGAATAATCCTTTTTGCTTGTCTATCTAAACCTCTAAAGAGGTAAAAAAGCATGATATTCATCCAAGTTTGCTTGAGAAAATAAACCTTGCATTCACCAGTAATAACTACAGAGACAGTTCTTTATACTGAAATAGGAATAACTGCTCTCTGAAGTGTGCCCGGCACTTCAGCTCCCTGTTGCACAGGATCTGTTGTCCCTGTTATCCTTTCTAGGTAGCCTGTTGTTTCACAGACTAGTCCCATTCATAGGAAGGATACACTGGAAGACATTCCTGATGTTAATTATGATACCCAGTGACACACAGTTACTGGCAGAATAGAAATAAGTGGAGGGTATTTCTATTGGAGCCTTTATTCTATGCACTACAGCCATTGTGCTTCCTACACGGGCTTCCTACATGCTTTGACATATTTCCTTTCTTCAGAAGATCAAGCCTGGCCCTCCTTGGCCTCAACTACATCCTTAATTCCCCTGAGTATCTTCCCCTGAGAAGCATTTCCCATGATGATGCCTCAGCAGTCTGCTCTCACATATAATAAGTATTTTGCATCCAGCTGTCTTTTCTTTCTATGTTCAAGATCAGGTATTTCCTCAAGAAGGACCATGTCACAAATGACGAAAATCAACCAGTGGACTTGGGTTGTTCTCTCAACTTTGGTCTCAGTGGATCAAGTATGAATAGAGCAGGAGCTCAAATCCTGGGTAAACGAGAGATCTACTTAAAGGTCACATTTAATTCACAGCTGATTAGGAAACAGCAGTATCAGACTTTCTATTAATGTGAATTCTGAGACAGAAACTCTTGAAAGTGACCAACAGCCACAGTATTTCTGCCCAATACTATCTGTGTGTTCAATAGCACAAAACAAAGAAACATGTGAAATGTAAAGAACAGGCATATTAAGCATTTATTTTAAGTATCCATATGAACACTGTGAACATTGATTTCAACTCTTAGGTACCAGTTCTGTAGTGCTAATTCTCATAATATTTGTGACATAATTAACTGTGCTATTGTGGTAACTCTCTGTTGCTCAACTTGTTGCTATTAGCTCCCTGCCCTCCCACTGCTGCTTCCTTTACAAGATGTTTTTTCTCCCAGATGCCACAGATTGGCTGTAGTATTACTTGTGTGTGAGAGGACTATGTGGCCTTTCAGCACTTGCCTGTTTGGACCTGGACCAACACAAGCCATTATTCCAAAGATCTTTCTAGACTGCTTGTTTGGTTTTAAGCCACCTGAACCAGTGATATCTGTGCTTCTACACTTGGGAGCTGAAATCTACATCTCTGGCAAGGATAGTTTTGCTCTCAAGTCATTATGTAAGCAAACAGCATATTGTGGCTTGGTCACCATGCTTTTTAAGTGTTGTATTTCTACACTAATTTCATAACACAGAAAGAAAAACAAAATTGTAGTGGAAAAAGAAGAAAACATTACTCTAGCCATTATGTTCAGGTATGTGTGACAGATCTCTAAAAGTATACTGATCCTTCACAATTTACCTGGATGAGATGAATATGCTGGTCTTGCTCTGTCTTCTGCCCAAGTATTTTGGGAAGGAGAGAATAAATTACAACCCAGCTCGTTCCAGCCCTCTTGAACTTCTGGTAGTCCCAAGAACATAAGGCATTCTTGACCTTTAAGTAACATCACCTTGTGCTGAACCACTTGTGCTTTGTAGCTGTCTATATATTTGGGACAATCCATGTGGAATAGTTAGCAAGAGCCATTGCAGCAAGAAGTTTGTGCAGGACCAATCATTACTTTCCTAGTGATGTGCTCTTCCTTATGCAGTATGTCGGTTTCTTGTAAGCTTTTATTCCTTCCCATAGTGCTTATTCAGTATATATTCTCCTTTCACTCTCTGCTGCTCATTTTTGTTTTGGTTTAAAACTCCATGAGGCAGATGCTTCATCCTGTTCTGTCTTTGCACTAGGACATACTGTTCTCCATGGGTCTAAGCTAGCTGCTGTAGGCATGCAGTAAATTTGATTCACTCCAGGGGCATGCTGGATTTACGGCTGCAAAGAATTTCAGCATGGACTGCAAAATATCTGGAAATCCTGGACAAGGCCACAGTGCATGCTCTAACATAATAATTTGTAGCATAAGTCTGTTTTTCCTTTCCCAAAAGCCGCAGAGAGGATTTCAGTGTGTGGCTTGGTGCTGTGTTTGAGATGGTAATACCCCGTTCTTAACCAAAAGAAAACATTTTCTTTAATTGTCAAAAATGTGTTCCTGACCTATATTTTGCCTTATTTTGTGACTCTTTCCTTTCAAATACAGACTTATAAAGAGATAGATTTTGCAAAATACAGAGCAACTCAAAACTGAAGAGATTTCTTGTACCCTGCATTTACTAGCTGGCACTGTGTGGTTAATTGTTATTATCACATTGCAAAAACACAAGTTCGTAACAATACAGACATATCCAAATTATACTCTAATAACAAGGAAACAATGGCCAGGTTTTAAAAGGTGTTCCCCAGTAGGTCATGACGTAGTCCCTGAACTGCCTCATTTGCACAGTTATCAAATGTTTATCTGTACAGACTCAGACTGGTATCTGTCAACTCTAGATGCAGCTTAACTTTGACAGCATGAGCATAAAAGTGATTAATTTCTATTGGATTCTGTGAACCACAGAAATGGGATTTTACATTACAAATTCTGGAAATAATTTCTTGTCATCGAATCATAGAATGGTTTTTGTTGGAAGCAATCTCAAAGGTGCAACTCCCCTTCTGTTGGCAGGGACACCTCCCACGAGACCAGGTTTCTCAGAGCCCCATACAGCCCGGCCTTGAACACTTATATGAATGAGGCATCCACAGTTTTCCTAGGTAACTTGCTCCAGGGTCTCAACATCCTCACAGCAAAAAACCCATCTTCCTAATATCTAATGCAAATCTATTATCTTTCAGTTTATCCTTGTCCTGTTGCTGCACTCCCTGATGACTGGTTCCCACATCTCCTGTAGCCTTCCTTCCTT
Source organism: Turnix velox (assembly GCA_013400935.1). Classification (NCBI taxonomy): domain Eukaryota; kingdom Metazoa; phylum Chordata; class Aves; order Charadriiformes; family Turnicidae; genus Turnix; species Turnix velox. The sequence continues at coordinate 35,398 of VZTY01014391.1, read as the reverse complement.
CCCCCACACTCTGTCAACTCATTCCTTTCACAAAACCAGACATTTCCTCCATGACAACAGCCTGAAATACAGACTCACACTGCTTATATCTTGTCTATTACTGAGATTTTAAAATTTCAGACCATGGCAACACAGCTGGTTCCTCACTGATTAGAGACTGATGAGACTGGTTTCCTAACAGGGATAGATTTCATTCATGGCCCTTAAGGTTCTTTTTCTCATCCTTAGGCCTTTCATGACTTCGAGTAATAGCTGACAACTTAACTGTCCTGAGAAATGCTGCAAGAAGAGTCCCATTGTGCACAATCAATGGAGGCTCTCTCCTCTCCTGGCTGTTCTGGGAAGGGAATTCTCTTTAGTTCTTAGAAGGACAAGATGGACATTAATTTTTTTCTTTAATTACTGCTACTTAAAAAGATGATTGCAAAGCTTCACAAGCTCCTCATTGCATTTTCTAGTCATATACAAAAACTTGCTCTTTGTCAAACTTATACCCAACCCATCATCTGATAAAGAGAGAAAGACTGGAAAAGTATTTACCATCTGCTAGGAGGAAATCCTATGGGCAGATAGATGGATTTGTTGTTTCATTGAACATTTTGGCACTTGAAGCTCCAGCAAATAATTCAGATGCAGGTCTGAGCTACTGGATCACCAGATAAAAGACTGTATTTTTCCCATATCGATATCTTTGAGAGGACACTTTCTACCAGGAATAAACTTTCTGGAGAGTGACGAGCAGCAGTAATGATATGCCTTAATACTCCACATGCTTGTCCTGCAAAACAGAAGGGAACTTTCAATCATCAAAGAAAATTAAAACTTTCCTGCTGGATCATTTATGCCATTTTTCATTATCTAAGTGAGAATTTAAACCCTACTGAGCAATTTCACCTGGTGAGTCAGAAAAGACTAGCCCTCTACCCCTCCATTTTGAAGCCAGATTGATGGAACAAGAATGAAAATCTGGGATACCTCCAGACTCCTCAGCCTGGAGACAAGGGGAAATAAATCTTGTCTTCCAGCTATGAGTGAAAACTATGGCACTGACCATCAGTGAACTTGCCAGATAGGATCACAATAAATCCCAAGTTCCTCCAATCTTCCCACAAGTACGAGTGGCAAGGAAGAATAAGGGCCCTTGCAAGATTGATGCCATGTGCACTTTGGGATTCTAACATGGCTGATCATTAAGCTGATTGACAGTGATAAATGCAAGACTTTACCTTAAATTAGAGACATCTTCAGCTTCAGAAACCATATATAGGTAGAGTACAACCCTAGAACATCTGTATCGAAATAGTCTATTCATAACATGACACATGGGATGATTATGAACAGTACATCTCTTCAGCTATATTTCAGTAGTGCAGTAACTACTCCTAATAAACATTGCCTTGCTTATCTCCTGGAAACTAAAAGAATTGATTGATGGGCTTCTGGACTTGTGTTCCATTTAAGATGAAGCATTCACTGACTGATAAATACAACAGACTCACTCTGGTGTTACAGCTTATCTCAACTCCACAAGAATATGGTGAAGAAATGTCTCCTCAGCCTTTAAGAGAAAACCAGGAAGATATTTCTGAAGCTTATCAGTCCACACTATAGTCCATGCAGTCTTTAAGTCTTACTCCTAATCTTCAGTAAAAGCAGATGCAAAGCTTGTTAATGGTTTTATGGTCAACTGCAGACCCTTCAGTATGACACAGAGCATCAATAGCATTCAATGGTTGTCAGTTCTCCTAGCCCAGGGTTTCCAAAAATCCTTTTACATACCCCAGGGCAGTGGCTGAGCAGCAGACAGGAGAAATACAGAGATGAAAACAGTTCAAGGCCCTATGGTACAAAGTGAGAAAATATTGAAATGAACTGAGCAGGAAGCTGATCTCACTTTGCTCAGATTGTCGAATCACACAGCTCTAACTTCAGTCCATGCTTTGAGTTTCTTAAGAATCTACTTCACAAATAACATTTGAAGACTTTTATGAAAGGGTTAAATGTAGTAGGAACTCCTTAGGAATTTTAATATACATTTTACCCAAGGCAATATGCAGCTTCTTCAGAGTCATTCCACTCTAATATGTAAATGCTGAATGTAATTAGAATGTGCCCTATATGTGTTAAAGTATTTAGGAGAAAAGCTTTGGAAAAAGTGACGTTTCACAAGAAACTGTCCAATATTTTATAAAAGTTATTGCATAATATAAGAACTTCTAGCTTTAAATCAAGAGTCTGTTTTTAAATGTCTAATTCCAGAAAAGTATTCTGGTGTAATAAACATTTTAAAGGGAAATTTTAGTATGGGAATTGGCAGTGCAACAACATGCATTGGAATATCTGTTGGCTAGAAAACTGGTAAATAGAAATTCTTGTGAGTGTACATTTTCGTTAAAGAAGAAAAACTATTTTGTTTTGAAGGTCTGAAACACCCCTTTAATTTTTAAATCAGCAGCCTGAGGTGGTCAGAAGAAATGATTAGCTGACATTGCAACCTTGAGGAGAAAATATTTCCTCAGCTTTAAATATCAAGTGCATTTTCATATATAGTGCACTGGATTGCAAATTTACTGTTACTTCTTAAAAGGCTAAACAGAGAGAAACAACATTTTTCTGTTTCTTCATTGTTTGTTGCAGAGTCTCTCTAATGCTGTTTTATTTATAGATTTGAAATCCTCCAAAAGAATCACATGCCTTCTGATGACTATAGCAAGCCTACAGCAAGCCTACTAGCTGTTTATGGTGGGAAAGTTAGCATTCATATAGAGACTAGGCATAAATGAGAACCAGACCCTATATTCAATCACTGGGGAGAGTGTCTGAATTGACTGTATGCCATAAAAAGACTTCAGTATTAGTCATGTCTGCTTGGTGTAATAAGGCCACATCTGCTTGATTAAATATTATCAATAGTCTTAAAATATTCTGCTGCCTAATGAAGGCAATTACCACCTGAACTGTTTATACAGTTGTTTCTTTGGCTTTTCATCCTCTCCATCCCACATCTGCTGCTACTAAAAGGCAGAAGGAGAAGCCAAGGGTGCTTAATGAAGCTTAATCATCCTCTGACAATTTTATCAAAGCAAATATTAAGCATGATGTTTGAAAGACTAATAGTCTCCTTCTAATATGTGTATTTTCATTGTGTATAAAAAGAAATGTAAACAAAAAAACCCAGGTACTTTTTTAAATCATAGCATGATTTGGCTCGCAGGTCTATCTTGTCTATCTTGTTAGGGCAGTGCATAAACATCTTTGTGGCTAATGTAGGATCTGCCAAATGACAATGAGTATTTTAATTATAGGATGAAGTAATTGTTCTGAGACAAAAATGTTGAGTTTAAATATTGTAATTCTGTTTAGTTACAAGGGGAAAACAGAGATAACCTGTCAGAGGGTTATTATGCTAAAGAGCTATAAAAGACCAGATTACAGTTCTAGGATATGCATGTAGCACTTGGGCACTGTGTGGCATATTTGTATCTGACACAAGTGGCAATGATTTTAAAATATTGCAGGGCATATTTAGATTGGATATTAGAAAAAGTTGTTCCCCATGAGTGAACTGAGGCACTGGCTCACATTGCCTAAAGAGGTGGTGGAGGGGATATTCAAGGCTAGGCTTGATAAAGCTCTGAGCAACCTGATCTAGTGCAGGATGTCTCTGCTCACTGCAGGGGATTGGACTAGGTGGCCTTTCAAGGTCCTTTCCAACTCTGTGATTCTATGATACTGTGAAGCACACTTCTCCTCTTTAGTTCATGGAGGAGTCACAACTTCACTGTGCTTTGGACCACCCAGTGGAAAGCCATTTGCATTTCGATACAAATCACAAGCCCCTTCACTCTGCTTCCCTAGCCTTTCAGTGGATCTGCTGCTTTCCGCACTGAAAAAAATAGCAAGGAGAAAGACTCCTACCAAGTTCTCTTAGTGTGCAGATCTCCTTGCAACTAAGCAAGGGGATTTACAGATGCAGATATCCATACTCTGGTACCCAAGACATAAAGGGGCTGCTGAGTCTGCTAGGACTCTGTAGTCTGTGGTGGGTATTTGCACTAGGAATGTTTTGCTTTGACATAAATTTCATAAGGTCCATTGGAGTGATTGTTTGAACAAGGATTATTAGACAGGAACTGGACTGCAATTTGGAGAACAATCCAATGCAGCTGAGGAGGTTACCTCAACAGGTTGGTTGGGATTTTAGTATTGACAACACTGGCAGACAAACTTTCCAAAAATAGAATTGATTCTGATATGTGGTTTAGTTTATTTTAATGGGCAGCTTGTCAGCCAGATCCATATATTTTCTGTTCACATCCAGAGGAGCCACTCTCTGGCTCCTGTATACATGCAGAGGAGATTGGGCAAGGAGAGTACCGTAAACAATTTTGGATGTCCTTTGAAATGATGGAACTGCCAGAAAAGAGTTAAATGCAAAAAATGCATGTTTATCTAAGGGCAAACTGAATCGTAAATGTATTTAAAGTCAGTATGTGTCATAGTCCCACATCAAATCTTGGACTTTCTTTTTGATTTCCCACTGTCACAGAGTGGGACTGTGGTGGGTTATTAACTCACATGCTCATACCTTTTAACAGCTAAGCCAAGTAGCAATGATACTATTGACTGCTAATCTTAGAATGTTTTATGTACACTGAGAACATCTGTACATTTATCCTTGTAGTATAATGTTTATGTAAATCTTGTCAATGTACTATAAACATATATTACACGTGTAGTCTTTATATTTAAAATTGTGCTTGCTTGAATAAATATCAATGCAAAATGTAATATTTTACATAAACACATATTTTACTGCTGTATATATTGTGTGTATACAGAATTTGTTAGGAGACAGACACCAAATGCATTTTTAAAGATGATCTTACTCAGTAAGATGAGAACATAGCTGAGACACTGAATGGCTTAGGGAACTGGTAATGGGACACAAACCTTTACATCTCCATATCACCACTTCAGATCAAATCACTCTCCTGATAGTCTGGAGACTAAGAACCAGCAGATTGCTTGTCCTGGTCCCTACTGGTGTGTGTCTGTCAGAGCTGCCAGTCCCACTGGCACATGGCAGGCAAGGGCACAAAACTAACATTAGTTTCCCTTCCCTGTGCCTAGTAGGGCAAGGATTGTCCCCCAGGGAACTCATGTCGTCCCTCCAGAATGATACAGTGTCATCTAATTCCTTTGCCTGAACAGGGTGTAGATACAATCCTGAAGGTAAAGCTCAGTGCAGCTGCCTGACCTCTCTTTTTAGATGCTGTATATATAGGGATAAAGTCAGGGTCTTGGCAAGAGGGATTCACAGGAAACATCCACAGGCACAATGGCCACCTACAAAGTATACCTTAGGAAATAAATAAAATATGTAGTGGTGTTGTAATGTTGCAAGACTAGAGCCTTTTTTCTTGAGGGCAGTCATTAATCAGGCTTTTGTGAATACTGGATTAATCTAATTCCTGAAGCAAGACCTTTAATCTTTGAAACTCATCCTCATTTTTCCTTTCTGGATTAAACTCTCATTCTCATAATTTGGATTCTTTAGCCAAGCAGATTAAAGGCAACAATATAGTAAACTTAAGACTTGATATCTTTAGTAAGGTTTTTCTTCTGTCTGGGCTGGAGCCTAGAAACTAAAGTAAGCTAAAAAGAAACAAAATCCGCTGACTCTGATTTTTAAGGCAATCACTATCTAGATTATGTACTTCCACTTGAAGAGACTAACTACATTCAAACTACATGCTCAACAAACCTGATGTACAGCACAGGATGGACTGGTGCAGGATACTTGCAACAAGGTTGCAGGCCTCCATGCAGGCAAGGCACTCAGAGAATGAAAAACACCCACTAATAGAGAGAAAGTGCACATTGCCTTCATTTGCACTGGTGAAAACTAAGAGTCAGTTACAGCCCTTCTTTTCCTTCCTCCATTATTTGCCGCCTCAGCTATGCAGAGGCATTTTGATAATTACCATACTTAAATCTAACAGTCATATGAAAACATGTACATTGTGTCCTGTGAAGTGGTGTGTAAGAGAATGGTAACACCTGGAAACACTCTGGTAACCTACCCAGCAACCCACATCACCTGTGCTAGGTTTTGGCTTATGGCAAGACATTGCATATAGAAGGAGTGGAAGGGAAGGACAGGGCACACAATGGGTTTGCCATTACATAAGCAATGTGGTGTCTGGACTCATGTAACCCACAGTATTCAGCCTGTCCAAAAGAAATACTGGACATAGACAAGGAAGGACTGATGCAGAGATAATGCAGAGTCAGTATATACTCAGCCTTCCTGCTCTTGCAAATGCAGAGTTTGCAGTGTGTTGATGGGCTCAGTAATCCAGTACAGCATGATGAAGATGTGGTGCAACTAAATAACTCCCTTCAAATCAGTTACTGGAAAGAACTGTTACTGCATTATATAGATTTTTATTTGTCTCTATTTGCCTATTGATGCCAGAAAAGAAAACTGTTTCACTATGTTGAGAATTCAAACTCTTAGTCAGGCAGATCAAAGAATTACATTGTCTCTGCCTACTCCAGGTTTGCCTGTTAGGTCAAAAGCCAAGATATAATCAGAATGACTGAACAACAAGCTATCATGTTGCACCATATAAATATTGTAGTTACATGAGCAGTCTACAAAAAATATTAAATACTGAGCTGTATGTGCATTGTTCTCATTAATGCTATCTTTCCCATGACACTTTCCTTCCTAATTTATTTGTTGTAATTCAACAATTGTTTTTTTCTTATTTCACTTTTCTGCTTTACATTAATATATTTTCATTACTGCATTTTCTAAATGACTAGTTCTGGAAAAAGGAGAAATTGAAAGAATCAGAATTTTCCCCCTTGGCTTGTGCATGGCCTGCATGATGGCAAACTAGCAAATTGTAGTGATGAGTAAGATCTTTTGTGTAGTTTGAGACTCTGTCACTTGCATGCTAGTTCTTCCAGCTTTCTACAAAGGAAAGAAATAACTGAACACCCAAGGCATATTAAAATGTTATTGCATTTATTATTATGTATGTGCTGATAGAATATTCTTACACAGTACAACAAAACTAATAGAGTGTACTGATGTGTTAGCGGTTAGAGTCAATACTTTGGAGCCTGCACTTACCTTCAGAACAATGTTAGCAATGCAGGAAATATTTTTGCCTCCAGCTCTGCAGTGATGTAAAATGGGTGTAACATGTAATAAGATTGAGAAGTTAGACTGAATCCTGCTGCAGAAGTTGATTCTTTTCCTAATATTGAGGTCAGGTGATGGGAGATGTGGATGTGTATGTCTGCTTTTTATTTCCTCATGCTCCCACATTTCCATTACATGACACAGACATTACATGACATCATCCAAAAAAAGGCACATCTATTTGCACAAGAGACTGCAATGTACTTACAAATGCCCAAGAAATGTCATATTTGAACAAAACCAAGATTCTTACCTTCTTCAGATTGAACAACCACAAGATGCCACAGGCTTTGGAAGAACAATGCCTCTAAGCAATGGCCAGATGTAGCTTGCAAGATTAGAGATATAGGCCACATGAGAATGCTTCCAAGCTTTATCAGAATACACCACTCGCATAAAAGTCCTTGGCAAAAGGAATATAAATCAAAGTCTATAATTTTCAAAAAGGAGGTGGAGTCTTGATGACTTCTCCACTCTTTTGAAATGCTGGTCATTGTCCTCTGTAATTAGTTTCTAGAGGAGATTTTTTAACCTTTGGTTTTTGAAGGTTTTAATACAGAGGACTGAGTATGTTAAAAGTATATCACAATGACTATAGTCAGAATACCCTGAGCTCTCCTTATTTAATTTACTTTTGCTGGACAGACTTTTTTTTGCAGGCACATCCCCTTCTGAGAAGTGCTTGCAGGGCTCTTCATTACCAGCGGCACTCTGAATATTGGTGTAATTTAATGGCTATGGCACAAAATTAAAGGAACTGTGTCTATACTTTCCTTACCTGTCACTTCAACCTAAACATTTAACAAAGGAAACTCATCATTCCTCTTGTCTTCTCTTTACTGATATTCAATTAAGAAGTTTACTTAAGTAGACCAGCATTTGACCTTCCTTGCCACACATCTCCCTGTAGTGGAGCTTTGCTGCTGCCCACCTGCTGCACAGCAAGATTGTACTTAGCTGTGATCCCTGGCACACACTGTGCGCTTACGGTTGATGGCTTGCTTGAAGGAGAACAGACCACTAATAAATTGCACAGTCATTACCCTTTATGCATACTTGTTCTAATAGGTGTTGCAGATTCCTGTCTCCTAATAAGGAAAGGAAGTAGAAAAACACATAAATTCTCCCAAGGGAGTCAGACAGCCTGAAGCCATGTTCGACAGCTGTTACTGTTACCATGAACATTGAGGGCAAAATAAAAAGGATTTAAAGCTGGAGGTGTGGGGTGGAAGGGAAAGAGGGGGGAAGAGAAAATTAAAAAAGAAAAACAGAAAAGACAAGATGCATTGCTAGCGATTCTGGCAAGATTTACTTGGGTATGGGATGGGGTTTGCACTGCTCCAATCTATGAAAACTCAATGCTCCTGCAGCACATGATGGAATTTGGAGATTAAATAAACATTGGCATTAATTAATCTAAACCTAAACCGCTTGATTTATCCAAAGTTTGCATTCCTATATCTTTTGGGGCTTTTTTTTTAATACCTTCACTTTAATCTCTAGAAGAAAGATTTTGGCAATTGATGGAAAGTTGGTAACTATGATGTTGTTAAATCTAATTCACAAGAGGTTTCAGAAAATATTTTCACAGGGTTTACCTTTCATCTTCTACACTCAGCTCTGGTCTTTCTCTTGGGGCCTAGCTAATAAGAATAGCTTCTCTAGCTGCCACAAAGCTATTCAGAGTTACATCAGCTAAGCCTCTGTCTCTCCATATTATAGCTGAGAAATCCAAAGGGAAGATTCATGTCCTCTCTAAAGAGGTGTATTTAGTCTATCCTGCTGAGATGGTTTATGGCTTTGGCAGGGAAACTGTTTACAGTGCGTACTCTGAATATAGTTCAAAGTGAATTTGAAGTCTTGGAGCCGCAGCACTCCATATGGCTGTTATATTAATTTTTTAAAGGTACTCGGAGTAGGTACATATTCATTTGTAGACACACGCTATCAGTTAAACACATCACTTGATATTTTACAGAAAGTGAGAACGGGAAACAGACAGATTGATTCTGTCTTTTGGAGCAAGGCATAAAACCAAGCATAGCTGGTCAATGAGGCACCCATGGCACATGTCACAAGCCTGTTGCTCTCAAAGGCCTGTCCCAAATTCAGTTTGTGCAGTTCGCTATCTATCAACTGAAGATGTGCTCCCCCCATAGTTTTAAGTAGATGCAGTATTTCTTACTCTTGATTTAAACCATGGAAGGTCATTGCTTTGCTATATTGAATGTCTGGTGCTTTTAATCCTCATGCTGGCTAAGTTTTTGTGCAGAAAAAATGTCTTTTACTTTTCAGGCTAAAATTCACATCTGTTCTCATCAGGATACCAGAGTTACAAAAGATCACAAAAGTAGGAACAACTGAGGGTAAAAGTGCATAGTCTCACAGGGCAATTCATTGGAAGGGCTCAGGAAGATTTCCAGCATCTCATTATTTCTATGATTCTTTCACACTCCCCCATCCTCTTGCCTTGTAACCCCATTTGGACACAAATAAAGATGATGGATGGTCTGTGGACATTGGCAAGTACCCTGTCCCATTCAGTGTCATATTTCAATCCCATTTCAGGATTTATCGTCCTATATGCAGCCAGAAATCTTGCATGTTCAGTTCATCAAAAGTGTGTCTGAAGTCCACTCTGATGGAAGCATCAGGCCAAGATGCATTTCTGTCTGGAATAGAGTAAATCTGTGTGTAACTTAAACAAGAAGTGTTAAAGCCTAAAAAGATCGCGTGGTAATTCCTACCTCAGTATAAAACAGGATTTAAAAAAAAAAAGAAATCCACAAAAAAAATTTTGATAGCAATTATCAAAACACACTTTTCTAAAGGGATTTGTGACAACTGAGTAACATTGCTTAATATTCTCATACACTTTAAGTTCCTACCCAATGTCAATCTTCACACAAACTAAAAATATGCTACTTATTGAGCTGGAAGAAGGTTTTGATTTACAATTATGCCTTGATGGATTACCTGAAAGTACAACCTCCAGGCAAACTGTGATTAACTTGACCAGAGACATCTGGGAGAGACATCTATGGCCTAAAATTATGACCTTGGTATTCTGGGCTGAAACTAGACACCATTTAAATTGCAGTACTGAAAAACTCTTCTACAGAGGCCTTTGTTTAGGAAGCCAACAAGTTTTTTTTAGCTTCAGCAGTTCAGTAGAAACACCTCCTGTGAAGTTACAGGGGGGAAAAAATGTACTTCCTACATTTTTGCATCCATTGCCTTAAAACAAAACTCCAAACACTTCTAAGGTGTAGGAATAAAGAAGCAAAAACAATTAATAATCCAATGATTAGCAAATGCTGTAGGTTTTGATTTCACTTAGCAAGATTTATGAGGTTAAATATAAAGGTACTACTCCTGAAAGCCATGTGCTCATAATTAGCTTGGGTTTTACCCCTGGATACTGTAAAATCACAACATGCTGTCAGAGCCCATTTTCTGATCCTGTTATCAGCATGGAATAAAGTCTTCCATTAAATTCAAAACAGATTTTCAGGTGCTAAACCAACTATTTTATCAGTAGGAAACAGGCTACCTTTTGTTCTCTAAAAAAATTTCATGATTTTACATTAGTCAATTGATTGTATAACCAAGGGGAAAAAATGTTGCTCATCTACTGAGACTGAAGAAGATATAATGTGAAAATAAAGACAAGAAAAATGACTGCCTCACTGAATGTAGGATGGTCTTTCACCTTGACACCTACGTATACTGGAAACAAAAAAAGAATGAGATCAAAGCAATGCCATTCCCTTCTTATTGCTGAGTACACTACATAAATCCTAAGCGTTCCTGCAGAAAAACTCAAAGGATAAGTGCATTCCAGACAACTGCAAAGACTGGAAATTAAATTATTCCATTAAAAAGAAATGCTACATAGCAGTCCATTCGGAATACTAAGTCCTGCCATGCACAGTCCTATGAAGGGACTCCTCTTGAATCAGCTCCCAGAAGATGGGGGTTTCTGTATCCCTGATACTGCATTGGCAACCCACAGCATAGTGCACATTTCCCAAGACAGAAGGATAGATCTCCTTTCCAGGGCAAGGAGAGCACAACTAACTTGTATTCCAGTAGCTGAAACAGCTTATATCTTGTCTGCCTGCTGACACTCAGCATAGAGCAGACAGCCTCTGAGACAGCCTCTGAGAAGTTCTCCAAGGATTATGGGAACAGGGATGCTGAACTGTTTCTAGCAAAAGCTTGGTTATGGTGGAGGAACTACCAAGAGGAAGCAACATTAAGCCCTCAGTTTGCCATACCATGAATGGTTTAATGTGATAAAACTTGGCTTTCATAGAATCATAGCATGGTTTAGGTTGGAAGGGACCTTAATGATCATCTAGTTCCAACCCCTTGCCATGGGTGCTTTAGAGACTTTGAATGTTCAGCCTAGATATAAATCAGCTCAAAATCCTGAGCTATATGCTAAGCAGATCAAGTTTTCAGACTGAAAAAAGTTGTTTATAACCTTTCTTATCTCCTGAAAGTTTTGATGAAGGTTTTGAGAACTCTGTAAGAGATTCAATGCATTTCTTCCTCTGAAAAATCCCAGGCAACCTAAAAAAAAATCATGATCTAAATTTGTATTCAATACAAAGAGTGTGAAATTACAGAAAGCAGGCCTCTCATACAGAAATGACACAGGGTACTATGCAAGCATTTGATATTGCTTTGCAGCCTTAACAAAAGCAGAAGAATTAAAGAATATAAAAACAGTTACTTCGAGTTGCAGGAAGGTTTCATCTGACCCACTAACTTATCATCCAGTTTCCTTAAATGTAAAATGTATAGAAAAAAGGTGATCCTTCCCTGTCACAGTTTCAAGGCTTCCAAGACTTAGTGGAAGTGGATGAGCAACTTTCTGACTTCGAGAGTGCTTCGTGATCACTAATTCACCTCCCCCCTGTGTTTGTCATTTCAATTCTCTGATAGTTAGGTCTTCATTGTCTGAAAAGCAGCCTCTTACTTGATTGAGGTCTGCTGTGTGGCTATGCCTCTAGATGCCCAGTGCTCCTATTATTATGAAAAGGGCTCCACAGGTATTTCCTTTTCCCCCACCCCCCACCTTCTCCATTGTGGTAAGAGGTAAGACAAGCTTAAAGTAAAGGGCCTGGTAGCATTTCCTTTGGCAGAAGATGGGAAGTTTCAAACTTGCCATGTCTCTGTTCAAGGGCAATCACATCCTCTAGATTAACACATCTATAAAAGGACTTGAGAAATCATTAAAGCTATCACTAATGCTATCTGAGATAAGTTACAAGTAGCTGTATAAGATTGTCCCTTGATGGTCCCACATGGTTTTTCCAGATTTGAGAACAAACTTTTCTTGGCAGTATATATACAAATTCTGCACTGTGTTGGTATTTGCCAGCACTTTTTCTCTATAGCACAAAAGTAAAGGAAACAAAGTGTGAAAGAACCATATATTGGTCATGGGTTCAGCCTGAGTAGGAGAACCTTATGTCAAAACATTGATAATGACGATGTTTGCAGATGAACTCGTGGGTTAATATGCATAAATGAAGGGAATCCATTAGATCTTGAGGCCTCTGAATATGCTAAAATTTGCACTATTGCAAGTCAGCTTTCAAAAACTTGATCCACTTGGCTTTTTTGAGGGAGACAGAAAACAGGAGTAAAAGCCTTTGACCTGACTGAAAAAATTACAATACCTGGAACTATCATTGTGTCTGTCTTCATGGATGACACAGCAGAGACATAAAGGCCTCAGATTTTAGAGAAATCTTGCATCCCTCTGTATTTAATGTGATATCCACCTTCTTTTGGGTTGACCCAGAATCCACAGAGCTTTGGCTTGTCTGTTTCCCCCACCCAAAAAAACATTTTCTAAATAGTGAACTTCAAAGGGTTTGGACATTTGTCAGAAATTACCACAAAACTACAAAGAAATAACCCAACAGTAAATAAAAAATCAGAGAGAGAAACCTCTCACAAGGACTACAAAGGATGAAAAAAACAAATGGCATAGAGAGTTGATTATAACACCAGCAGTTTGCCACGGCAAAGGAGAAACTGATACCAGATGCTGCTGGGAGCCCTTTCATTACCTTGTGCAAGACCTGCAGAGCCAGGGAGGGACCCCATGCAGCACTGCCTCAATATCAGGATAGATGTGTGGTGCCTGAACCCAACAATTCATGCTCATAAGAGATGTGCAGGGCCAATTTTTATTTCATTTGAATGATGAGTTCAGAGGCTGACTCTTTGCAAGTGCTGCATCCTTTCATCATCTCCCAGCAAGTCTTTTGAAGTTAGCCTGTCTTCAAAAATTACATTGTTATGTTAGAGTTTTCAATGTCAGCAGCATTTCTGTTTCAGTAAGTGAAAGTAACAGATGAAAAATTAAACTAAAATTGTTTAATATTGGATGCAAGACCTTTTGGCCTTTAGCATGTATTTTCTCACTTTTTGAATCCTCAGACATCTTTGTCTGACTCTTTAAAACTTACTTTTAATTCAACTGGCTCTTTGGCAATCTGTAAATAACAGTAATCAATACAGCCATTTTCTTTCCACAGAAAGAGAAGGTCAGCTAGAAACTGGATGGTTTACATTTAGGCAGCATTTTTTGCAATATTACTCACACAGATTGAGTCAAAAGAGTTAAATGTATACTGCACTAAGGGAGGGATAAATTTTTTTTTTAATTTGATTTTGTTTGATTGGCATAATTACAGAGAATTGTACTCAGCATGTACTCAAAGCTCAAAGTGTAGTAGATACCAAAGCCATGAGAGCTGAGGAAATATTCTATTATATAGTCTTTAAAAGTTTAAGGTTTTGGGGAAGTTTTTTTGGGTGTATGTATGTCTGTGAGGGTGTGTTTGTGTTTGGTGTTTTGTTGAAGTTTTCTTTGGGGGGGTTGTTTTTAAATTGCTCTGTGGTTTCTGAGCTTTTCAGGTTCACTTGCTTTTTGTTTTCGTGTTCTCTGCAAACATGAGGGCTACAAATGCCTTTTTCCTAACAAGTGAAAGCAGAGACTGTATGAACTCACTAGAGTCTGGCAGTTGAGGCTTTTAGAAAAAAGACTATAAAATGTAATGGCTTTTATAATAACAAAACTGCCAATACGGAGGCTGAACATTGGTAAAAGGATGAGCACTCAGAGACAGCAGCAGCAAGCTACAGCAAGCTGAGGGATTGCAAGATCGCAGGATTATTATGAGCAGAACTGATAACTAGACAAGACAAATGTTACCAGATTTAACAGTTTGTAGAATTTTGGGAGACACTTTGCAAACTTTGTGAGAAGATGAAGGTTACAGCAACTCACTGGAGGACATGGACGGGTTTCCTCCCCTGAATGTGTACCTCATGAATGGTGCTCTTCCAGAGAAATTTACCACATTAGAGGCTGCTGAACATTTCCAACAGCTCCTGATTACTGTGCTATTAACCATTGTTGACAGTGCTACTGTACCCTGGGAATGAGCTAGCTTTTGCCAGATTCCTGAGTAGGTTTAGATTGATGGAGTCAATGAAGGTGGCATAATTTAGTGGTATTTAAAAAAGGTAACTCCAAGGCAAAAGGGAAGGAGAGATTACAGGGAATGGCTTATTAATGAGAAAGAGGCCTACTGATTTAGCTACCTGATTAAGGATGTAGAAAGCTGTAGGATTTATATCAGAGAAAAATTGAACACTTTCTAAGCTTACCACAGTTTCTGCACTGTGTTGGTCATTCATTCTGAATAACTTCTCTGGAAACATAATGACTTCACTACAACACTGGTCATAATACTGGTAATACCACCAACATAAAATATGACCAATCTTTCCTTTACTATTTCTAAATTATCTTATACTATTTTTTCTCATATTCATACTCATTAGACACATACAAACATAAAAAAATGCTTCATACTTCACTGCTTTTGTTGCACAATAGACATCTTACTGTCTATTCATGCACATTATGAAGATTGTCCTAACGTAACTTTGGGTTTATAATGGTGCTATAAATGTGACCAAATCATAGTGGATTTCTATAGTACTTAAACAAATATATTCTCATTCCTTTTGTGCAAGGAAACACTCCTTACTACTTTTCATACAGTACCTAACAAATGGTACCTGGTTTTTGAATACTCCATAGTAAAAGTTATGAATAGCAATTAGCTTTCCTCAGTGAGAAGCATGTGAAAACAGATCAGTAGTCTCATAAATTTCTAGTGAATTTTTTTCTTTTGGCCAAAACAGAAATCGAAACCAAAGCAGATACTAGCTTTCTATTACATTTTTCTCCCACTTAACTGCAAAACTAATCAAGCTTGAGAAAAATATTTTTCATTTTTCTACTGAGGACTTGTTCAAAATACTAAACTTTACATTACTTAATCAGTGATCTAGGTCCAGCAATCTTCACATATTTGTAGCCGAATCACATGTACAGTTGTCCTGGTTTTGGGCCCAAAATTAGCCCCCCAGAGACAGGTGGCCCTCCCTCCTCTCTCTGAAGAGAGGAGAGGAAGGAAGGAGGAGAATTATGAGTTCAGAAGAATTCCAAACTACTTTAATAGATAATGAAACAATAGACAAAATCAAAAGGAAAAGACAAAAAGGTAGACAATATTTACAAGACCGAATCCAGCTCCCGGGATGATGATCACGTCCCCATGTGGGCAGGCCGAGGAGAGAAGGCCTGAGGAGAGAAGGGCCTGAAGAGCGCAGGGCCGAGGAGGGAAGAGAGGAGGAGGGAAGAGAGGGCCTGACCCTTCGATCCCTCAGCTTTTATACTGACCATGGGGCAGATGGGATGGAATACTCCCATTGGTCACATGTTACATCCATCAATGTAGAACCCTCCCCTTGCGGTTTCTCTCTTTCCTCTTCCCATTACAGTCGACCACGAGTTCCTTGTTCACTAGTTCTTCGGCACCTCCCCCAGGCCGCCACGCGGCTGGGCTCCAACCTGGCGAGGTCTGCCTCAGGCCTCGATCGCTGTCTTTGTCTTGCTCCGAGAACTTGATGGCCGTCGTTAACTCCCTAGACTGTGCCCATCCTCCAACAATTCCCCCGTTTTTCTTTAAACATTATACAACGGTAAACAATCTTACACACAATAATAACAAGTAAAAGTATTAATACAAACACAAACCAGAAAATCCACCCCATTCCACCTCAAACCAGGACAACAGTTCAGCATGAATTATGTCACTGAAAACAATGGAATCTGCCAGGACTTCTGTTGGTGGAACTGACAGCAAAATTCAGCCTTTTTGATGTTTCACAGTTAGGAATGACAAAAAATGCATAACTGCTGCAAATGCAGAAGCATCTTACAATCTCTTTTCAAAAGAAAATATTAATAAATATGTGGCAGCAATATTAGAGTGAATTTTTTCATCCAATACTAAGTGGAGTGTTTTTGGGCTTTTTTCTTCACTGTGGTATTGTGTCACTTGGGCAGTGGTCAAGAAAATAGTGCAAATAAGAAGAAAATTCTAGTAGAAAAATGCTTGAAACTATAGTCCTAAAGTTAAGATATTTTCATTACACCTGAACAACCACCTTCATATGATTGTCAGACCACACTCTGAACCCACCCAAAATCTTCAGCTTCCATTTTACCTTAAGACAATTATTTCAAGAGTTTAAATACAAGTTGTCTGAGAGAGAGGACTTCCTTCAGTTAATTTCAAAGCTACTGTCTGAAAATTTCATTTAATTTTTCCACAATGCCGAGTAAGGAGTAGCATGTTGGTATGTTGGTATTTTCTTCCTCTTTGTCGCTTGTGTTGTATTTTTTTAAATCTTTCTCATATCTCCCCTTCATACGAATTTATTTTTCCTCTTGTCTCATGGAATTTGTCATGTGCTTCCATCTACTATTTTTAATTTTTTACTTGCTTTCCCAAGTGGGATGCATTTTTTAAGTGAAGTGACCAGAACTGAAGGTGGTACCCTAGAGCTGAGTGTATGAGGCCTATGTTCAGTAATATAATGATATTTTTCTGGTTTTTTGGTTATTCTTTTCCAAGCAGAGCTGAGTATTTTCTTTACTGCTTTGGACCAAATGTGGAAAAATGCACTCATCTTCTACATTAAGGCAAAGATTAGTCAGCATTACAGAAGAATACCATATGAACTAATTCAACTTCAGACTAGGATAACTGAAAGTACATGTTCAATAGCATGATCTTCAAAAAGTCATATGATTGAAGGGTATTATGAAATACTACACTAAACAATTTCAAGAAATATTCACAGTACAATGATAAAAGATATGTTTTATTTAAAATATTTTCTTTCAATTAATAGTGCTTCCTATCCCTCACCATGCGGCATAAGACATTCAATGATATCTGAACTCAATATTAATAGAGAAAAATAGGTAAGAATAAGTTAGTACACACAAAATTTTTTTTGGGGGGGAAAATATTTGAGTATCTACAGGAACACTCGAAGCAATCATGTAGCTTGAAGGCAGTATCTGTTGAAAATGTATTAAAACACTCTAAAAATATCCAAATTTAACAGAGAAAAAAATGTGGAAAATCGAGTACTGGGATAAAAAAAGAAACTATTTACAACAAGCCAACTGGAAAAATACCACAACAGGAGTAATGTTCCCTTTAAGCAATGAAAGCAATACGTAAGCAGGGGAAAAGATTTGGGACAAACTCAGGCATAACTTCCGAGAGCTAATGGAATTTCTTCTGCCAGGACAAGAGAATGTAGTCCCCAACAGGCTGGGAAGCCAAATTTTCCATAGCATATGTACTAGAAGTTACTATATACCCTGGAAAATTAAAGTGCACCTTTGGGCATATTTGGCTTACACAGTGAAAGCAGATACAAGGATTCAGATAGGGCCCATATTCAATGGAAATTCTGCTTCATTGCCACCACAGAAATGGGGGTTATGTCTTGCTCCTTATGTTAGTTTCTACGTGATACTAGGGATTTTATTAATTTGTCCTGTATTCCTGGTCTGTATTTATAAAATGGGTTAAGATTTCTTCTCTCAGCATTTATGAAAGCAAAGGATGTACTGTAGATACACTGGTACTTATAATGGAAGGCTATGTGGCCCAACTCTTTCACCTGTTCAGACTGGTTTATGGCTTTCCCACTGCCTGATAATGTTAAATGTAAGCTGATAGAGGACAAAACCAAAACCAGACAAAATGTAAGAAGGCAAATAGCCACTTGGCTGTATACTGAAATTTAGAGCATGCTTAACATCCTCAGATTTTCACAGCAATTATTCATTCTTTCTTAGGAGCGGTTAGCTAGTTATGTCAAGAAAACAAAAAAATGAAGCTTTAACAGAGAGCATAAAGCTAGACTATGCAATAGGAGTGAAGAAAATGTAACAGTGGGAAAATTAATTTTTGTCAATGAAGTTGTGAAAGAATTGTAACTAAATCTTTTAATCTCAAAAATCAAGCAAAACAAACATTCCAGTTAAAGAAGCTTCAAAAGTCAGATGCTGTCTAAAAAGTCAGTGTTATATAACACTGAATTCTCTTCTTGCGCAGATACCCCAATTCTTTCTTAGTGGAGTAGAAGTGCATTTGAGCACATGAAGTTTCACTACCAATCCACTAAGCCAGCACTTGTTTACTCCTTGTATCTTATTTGAATTTTGTAATCCAAACAATTTCAAAGTAAGTTTTGTGAGAAATGGAATCACTGAGCACATCTGCTTAAATATAAATTGATCAAACACTTTTCTTGTACTGTTGTCTTTGTCTTGTATTGTTTCATAGTCATGTGCTTACATTTATGTAGAAACATACCTGAGGATGTCTGAGAAGAGTTTTACCCTTTCTTTTTTGTATAAGCCATAGGTATGAGCTGCTTTTGCTGAGATACTTTTGGAGTCCAGAAAAAAGTGTCCTTCCAGATTAAAAGAGATCTGATATTCAGTTTTGAGAACTGATTACCCTAACAATTTTACTTTAAAAAATATAAGGGATCATTGATCATACCACTTGAAGTTGCCTGATGTTAATGGAGAATATTTCACAATGCTCAGAAAAAAAGTAAGCTGCAAAACTAGTTAATAACATTTTTAGAGCAGGTGACTTCGTAGAGCAGATGTCAAAAGAGAGGTAATGTGAGACTGAAGTGAACTTTATATTCCTTGCTACATCTCAGGCTGACAGAAAGGGACCACATTTGTTACAGGAACATGAAGGACTAAGAATGCAAGGTCTGAAAGCTCTGCAAAGTGGGCATGGAAGAAATGCACAGGAGAAACTCACTTATGGAACTCTTTGGCCTCCTGTTAGTCCACAGGTCACCAGCTTTGACTGCTACAATGAATATCAGGAAATGTGAAAACTTATTTTAATAAGGGTAAATGTAGCTGTTATCTTCTGAGATACAAAGAGACAGCTGTGTAAAGACAAAATGGAACCGGACTGGCCAAACAGCAGTAGATATGAAAAGAAGTCAAGGGTTGCACCCCTTAAGGTCAGAAGAAATGGTTCTGCAGTCCAGACATGATGAAGATCACATGGTCTGAGGGACTATGATTAGAAGTCTTGGAAGTATAAAGGAAGACTGAATTAATTTGGAGTGTTAACTCTAAAGTTAAAGCAGCTACAGTAGTTAATGCATCCTTAAAATATATAAAAGGAAACTGTAACCAAGAAGGGAATATATTTTTTCCAAGTCCACTGAATCTAGGAGACACAAAGGGCATATTAGGTGGTTTGGAGGAAATGATTTCTGCCAGTAAATCACTGCAATAGTTTGTACCAAGGGATGTGAAAATAGCATTATTGCAGGTTTCTAAAACCAGGTTGAACAAGCATCTGACTGTAGTGACAGGGAGTATTGCTAATCCTGCATTCAATCAAGGTACATATTAGATGATGTCTTAGGATCTCACAGAAATTCCTTCTCTGATTTTTTTAGAGGAGCAGCAATCTTTTCCCTATTTTATTTTTTCTCTAAATGAAGTTACTCAATTTTGCTGAGAACTTCTCTACAGGCAGAATTGCCCATGAAATACTGTTTTGAAAACAGATATGGAGAAGAAATCAGGCCGAACAAGGTGAATGTGGCAATAACTCCAAAGGCTGAGGTAAACATATACAATGATTGATTGATCTTCGCTAGACGGGGGATCCGTCCTCTTTTGGTGAATATTAGTGCTTGTCCCAAGGCAGATTCATAGCAATTTGCATATTTGGCTCCATAATTTTATCTCAGCAACAGAGAAAATAATTTTTGATTAATTACTGTTGGTAGACAAGTGTTGTTTTTGAAAGTGTGTTAATGAGGCTGGAAAGCCTCTGGAGATGGCAAAACCCTAACATCACAAGTTGTTTCTGGTTACTAACGACTCCATGATGTTTTACCTGGAAATCTGTCCTGGAAAGAATTTGTTCCAGTCCCGAGTGATGCAGGCTGAGTGATGCAGCTAAGTGCTCTAAGGCTGTAAGGACAAATGGAGAAAACCCATTATAATTTCAAAGAGAAAATCAGCAAAACAAGCATTATATTTCTGGAAGTATTTTAATCACCTTTTCTATTCAAGAAAGTTGTGAAAACAATGCTGGGTTATGACCATTTTTTCCCCTTCCCAAGTGTAATTTATCGCTTTTGAGGCTTTTTGTTCCTTTCTTTTTTTTTTTTTTTTTTTTAACCTACTTTTTTTGTCTTCCACTTAAGAGAGAATAT
>VZTY01014391.1:0-14461 GCA_013400935.1 Turnix velox | reverse complement strand
TTTTTTTTTTTTTTTTTTAAACGTACTTTATATGCCTGCCAGTAAAGAGAGAATATTATACCCTGGAATCTTCCTGTATATGTTAAAACAGTACTTGGCGAACTGGTCCTGGAATAACAAGTAACAGCTTTCTCAAGATAGAGTCAATCGATTCCAGGGGAGGCTATTTACTGGATTATATACAGTCCTCTTGGAAGAAGAAAATCTCTCACGTGCTTTCAGTTTGACAAACATTTTTTCTGTCATCTGGTTAGAATTTTTGTGCCAGTTAGCTTGCAGCCCTGCTATTTCCTCTGCATGTGTTCTGCAAACCATGGGGAGGATACACTCATTATTTTGAAGGAGTCAAGAGTGAGATGCAATTATAGGGGCCCAGGCACACAAAAGATAAAATCTCCTTCCTGCCAGCCAACATAGAGGGCAGTCTGTCTGGGCTCAGAGGCAGCTGATCAGATCTGAGCCCGAGTATTTGAAAAAAGTCTCAGCAGCATATGAGCCCCATTTGTTTATTTAGAAAGAAACCATTGTATCGCTTGGTTATTCTAACGAGGTCTGCAGAGCAAGGGCTGGCTTCAAGATGATGAATTTCAAACACATCCAGTGTGTGTTCAAGTGAAATGGCTTCATATTGTGCTGCCACTTGACATGTATCAAATCCTGTGCAAGCTTGCCAAGATCTTTGAAATGTACTTTTGACATTTCAGTGCAGCTTATAACTAGACTTCAAATAAGAGGTATGTTTGAATGA
Source organism: Turnix velox (assembly GCA_013400935.1). NCBI lineage: Eukaryota > Metazoa > Chordata > Aves > Charadriiformes > Turnicidae > Turnix > Turnix velox. The sequence continues at coordinate 13,713 of VZTY01014391.1, read as the reverse complement.
GGGCAATTTTTGGTAATTTGCCTGAATTCTGCATTTATACTTTCTTTAGCCTAATCCGTTTAATAGAGATCTGTTCCCTGGTCAGCGGCCAGTACTAGCAGAGCATGTGGGTTGCAGATCAGTTTACCTATACACTGCAGAAAGACTTTTTTTCACACTCATAGAGTTGGACTTACATATTAAGCTATCATCAGTTCTACAAAATGTCACCAAAACCAAGCATTTGTAGTTTGCCTCTCAATATAGTTTTTTTTCTTCAAACATGTAGATGTAGTAGATAACTTTAAAAAAATATTTATTGAGTAAAGCCCATGTCAGTGTTTTACTTCATGCAGTACTTAGTTTTGATCCTTAAGAGAAGAGAAATCAACAGCAACATTTTCTCTTACTAGGATATTGAAGAGCTAAATGTGCCATGGGTGAACTATGAGGCCCTCAAGCATCTTGGTTATGAAGTCACATTAGATTATACAAAGATTTTGATAAGTTTTAACACCCTGGAAAATCTGGAGAAAATGTAAAACTGTTTTTGTAATAGCAAATTTCTTAAATAATCTGCTTTAAAATTCATTGTAAAGCAGAAAATCTAAGCTAAATTCTGAGAAAGATGCTTTTGTGAACATGGGAGCTTCCATTTTATGCCATTTGACAAAAGGGGTTGAATCTTGTCAGTGCAGAACTCAGGTTATAGGAAACATCTCCCTTTCATTCAAATTTCTGAAATGAGATGGTCTCCAGGACTTCCAACCCATTCTCTTGACATAAACAAATACTACTGGAAAGGAAGCTGGGGGAAAAAATATTTGACCCTTACACAGACATGTATGCTTGCTGCCACTGACCCTTCTAAAACAGCAGCCTCAAGCCTCCTTCCCTCATTTACTTAACTAGTGAAGGCCTCTAAAAATTTCACATTACTTAGCAAGGCAATGGGAATAATAATTCAGGCACTGCTTGTCCTGAAGATTTAGCAAATACCTTTTGAAAATCTGCCAGTTAAAAAATGGAAACTGAATATGACAAGGAAAGCAGAACTCTGTAAGATGAAATGTATCTGATATATTCCAAACAACAGAAGTATGACACTTTAAAGGACTCAGTATTAATTATCTCTAACCTCTATATAAATAGAACTCCAAGGAATCTATACTTTGAAGAGGAATATGGAAAATCTGCTGACATAAGGAAGAAACTGAATCCTTGCTCTAAGTGCAAAATTAACTCATCCCTGTGAATACATACTCCCCTTCTTGCTTCTGTACCAGCAAGTGGTAGGATGGGGAAGATCAGTTAAATCAGAACAAGCAGGGCTTGCTTCCTCTCACCCATCCTGCTGCATCATCTGAATCCTCCAAGCTGGGCTGGACTTAGGTGCTTATGACCCTGGTAACACTGAGTTCCTGACAGCTTTTTCAGCAGGAACTGCTTCCACTCTTACTTCACTTTTGCCTGCAAGGCTCCAGAGAGGGTGAAATCACAGGAAGCCCTAAACCTCCTTCTGTCCTAGGCCTAGATGTTCAAAGTTGACCCCAAAAAAAAATCTGAAAGAAGACTGCAGGCAATTGCTCAGGCTGGGGTCAGATACCATTGCCTTCCCTGTTTTAGGAAACATACATTTCTATCTCTCCATGGCACTGAGATATAAACTGACCTACCAGGTGCTTCGGTGATGACATGCAAGATTTGCCATGGACAATTTCTCCCTTGTGCTATTCCCCTTGGAAACATCACCGGCATGACTGTGATGATCACTCCCCAGGAAACAGGAGGGAAGCTGTAGTCTGCAGTTTCTGGTCTGATCATCAAAATGTTTGTAGGTATTTCACTAGAAATGTCAAAAATCAACCTAAATTTCTACACTAGACAAAATGGACAGGACTGTATGGTCAAGGCAACATCTCACCTTTCCTGTCTAGATGGACAGTGTCAGCTCAACACTCTCATCCTACAGGCCCTTAATGTTTTTTATACTCATGTTTTACTCATACCAATAGTGAAAACCAATTGCTTGTGGAGCTAACTATTTCCTCAATAACAGTTAATCCAAAAACATAGGTGTAAAGCTGTAGAAAACCACATTTTTAAACTTAACAAATATGGTGAAACTGGCTGTAATTTTAATTTCTTGATATATTTCTTGTTCAAAACTTTATGAACTTAATCTCTTTTAACTCAGTTGTGAAATAGAGGACAATTCATCACTTCATCAGAAAAGTATCTATTAAATGACAATGTGCCAGGAATTTTTGCAGGAGTCAGGATGGAATGAAACAATGAGAAGAGTGTCCTAAAATTTGTCCATCTGATGGTCTGGATATTAGGCTACAATTCCCATTGCCACAGATGGGCCTATAAGTAGTGAATGCCATCAGGAATCTTTCGCAAATTAAGTTGCAGTACAAATTAGGCACAGGAATAAAGAATACACAGTTCTGCAATTCATCAGAGAACTTCAGAAGCACTAGATGAATGCAACTCCTTGAAAGATCTATTGATATAAATTAATACACACATAAAGCAGAGAAATCTGATAAACATGGCAGCACTTGAGTAGCAGGAAAACTGTCTGGTTACAAAGTACCAAGTGTAACATGCTAGAAAGGAGAGGATTGAGATTAGGATTGGAAACAAAGGAGGCTGGCATCCCAGAAGATCTGTCTGTAAGCAAGGAGGTCAGGCTGAATGAGAGGCTGAATACATAAGGTAGAGAGAAAAGGAAAAAGGGTCCAAGGTAGACTCCAAGAGAGAACTAAGCACAGAAATTCAGCAAAAAAATGCCAGTTTATATTTTACCTTTATACTTGGAAAAGGAAAAATGTTATTTAAGACTTCAAGAAAAAAGAGAACAAACAAATTTCAGTTCTGTGGCTCAGGACCACCTTCAAGAGCACTACAGAGTAAAAGAGCCACACACTGGAAAAGAAGTACTACTGTGCTCTACTCCTGATGATTTTCTCCATGAGTAGATTAGCAATTCCCTTGTAGATTTTGTTTTTCAAACTCTAGACATCCTTTGAACATGTATTCTTTCCCTTGCCCTGCTTTTATAGTGTAGCTGTCTATTATCATCATCTTGTGTGTATTATTTGTCTGTAAGTAATCCTTCAAGCTTGTATAAATACTTGTGCTGTGCGCTAGAGCAGAACTTTGCATGTTATAACAGCTGGCATTTGACTATCTAGTGAGTAAACATTATGTCCAGGGGTTAAAGTGGACTGGAATGGTTCCAGCTTAAGTCTGCTAGAAAGCTACTGGATTAAATATGTTTCTTATCCTTACTCTTTGAAAAGGTGAAGCATATCTTAAAACTGAACAACACCAGCTTGTTTTTACCATCTTGGGGAAAGCTGTGTCTGTGGCAGCCCTCTCCATCAGACTTTCAGTCTTTGCTGCCATAATAAATGGCAGAGAAAATGCACTTTAACTTTGTGTATACTTGGTGTACATCAGAATTTTAACAAACTATATAAATCCATCAGAGGTATGGTGATACCATGGGATGCTTAGAACACTTCAGACAGCTTCTAATCCTGGTTCAGAGATGGGCCTCCCTTCCCAGCAGGCCAAGGCAATCCTAGGCTTTTAAGTCTCCACTGGCAGATATAAAATCTGTGAGAAGAGGCAGCTACACAATAAATCAGGTGTTTTGAGTGATGAGAGGCTTTTAAAGCAGGAAGAAACAAAGCAAAAGCCAGGTCTAGATGGTGAGGGTGAGCAGTTCCCTTACAGGAAAGGAAGAGTGAACATAAGCATGAGGTATGAAACAGGGGACACTGAGATTAGCTTCAGCCTCACATGAAGAATAATACACCTAAGCATTCTGATCTAAATCAGGAAGTTATTTAGTGAGACAGTATTTGTCAAATGGAGAAGCAGCTCATAGAAGGAAATACAGATTTATAATCATCTGGTTGTTCTAATTCCTGAAACAGTAACATTTCAATCCTATAAACAAAAATTACAATATTTACTCAATATAACAATTGTATTGTAATGCAGAGATACAATTGCAGATCCTATCCATTCTTTCATCACTTTTCCATTGTTTCTAAACATTCATCCAGAGCTGTTACAGTTCCAACTCCCTTCACATTGTTGTGAATTTCCTTCAGGTTCAGAAAAGCTCCTGACCTTGTCAATAAGAATCTTCTCCTCTATTAATGGGAGATGGACTTGCTCCTTCTGAAAAAAGAAAATAACAGTACTAGGCACTGTTCTAGCTTTCACAGATGCAGCATCTTAATGGCTTTTACCAGTGGCCTTTTTACCTTGCTTTAGGTGTGACCAAGGAACTGTCCAACAAAGTGGTCCTCACAGCTGGTATGTGACAGTTTTGAACATTCTAGGTATCTGAACAGAGCTCAAAGGAACAGGGCAACATATTTTAAAATGTAAATTGGTATTGATACGCTTTGTATTGCTCCAGATGCCTACAAAGATACAAAAGAAGAGCTGAGTGGACAAGATGCTGGGAGAGATGCCAGACAAGATGCCTGTAATATAGATGAATTAAAACTTCTAGTCAACTGAAGTATTTTTGCCTATTCTTGTTAAGAAAATGAGATGCATCAGATTATCAAGTTAACTGGATGAATTCTGGGAATACAACATGATGGACTTGCACTTGTACAATCATAACCATAACCATATTTTTTGTCTGTTCCTGCTGTACACATCTTTAATAACTGCTAGGGATTAAGTAACTAAAATGTTGGGAGTTTAAAATCCCTTCTCTTTAGGCATGAGGTTTTTAATTTATTTCAGAACTAATTTTGTCCCCAAATGGTGTTTTAAAAATATTTAAGCAGTAGTTCATATTCTGCTCTTAAAAAATTTATATCATTCAAAAATAGAATCATGTACCTAGACTAAACTTCTACAGTACAGTATCTGAATATTGAGATATAACAGCTAAATAACACTTAGAAGGAAGACAGCTTGCTAATGAAATTACTCCAGTAATAGCTGAGAGTAACAAACTTGTTCCAAGAAGAGACATCAAGATGTTCTCTTTAGTCTTGCAATTGATGTTATAAAAAAAAATTAAAACATTACCATTTTGATGCTAATGTTCACTATTTAGACTACATCTTCTCATGCAAATCAATGTGAAATCAGCTTTCTGCTTTTTCAGAAAACAGAATACTGAATTGGAGAAAAAAAAATTAGTTTTTCATGACTTAGAACTGAAGTAATAAAACCAATATTTTGCTACCCACCAATTTTTTAATCAATTTGAATAATTTCCCAAATTTCTAAAAAGCTTGTCTTGTAAAAAGAAAAATAAGTGTTTTTAAAGATTCTTAGCCTTTGTTTATGAGAAACTGCACTGATAGAGTAATTGTCATCACAGAGAGGCTTTTCAGCAAATGAAGCTTTACTAGAGACTGGGGCTCTATCCAACAAAGAATGATTTAATGAGTGGAATTCAAGCAGAATAATGAAGACACTAAGATAGAGAAGGATGAAACACAGGAAGAAATGCATGGCTGATTTCCATGGGGATTCTCATTCTACCTGCCTCAGGGTAGCAAGGGAAAGAGAGAGAGAGGTAAAAAGGGGAAAGAATGAAAAGTGGCTGTGAGCAGGCTAAAGGGAAAAGGACAAGAAGGTCAACAGCAATGTCTTGGGATAGGCTGTCAACTTAAGTGATAATACTCAGCTTTTTGAAAATCATAAGCTACCTTAACTCATTAAGCATCTACTAAAATGCCTTGCAGATGCTAAATAACCTCCTCTGGCTGCTCTGGTTTCAATTATAATGTAAATGCTACAAGCTGCATGAGATGATGCATGGCCCTCTTTGTCCCACATGTAGAGAGGCAGTTGAATTACTCTTGCCTCTACATCTCTTATAGGTTACATCTCCAAATCTGAGGTGCTGTCTTGCATCTTGCCTTGATTCAGAACATAGCAACCCTTGCCAATTGCCCTGTAGTGCAAATTATTCAGTTAGGATCAGCTTGCTTAAGATACATTACTCCCAGGACACAGTAGTGGATCATATCTTAAGCAGCTGAAAGCTAAATTGGTGCCTTGTTATCATGCATCCTCAGTCAAATTTCATTATAACTACCAAAATCCTACTCAGTGGAATGTCTCTTCATCCACATAACTTGTCCTGTGTGTATATGATGTTTTCTTGTCTTATTATTCAAAATATAAGAGCAGATTTGCTCTAGGCATGTATCGTGTCAACAAAAAGGCTCCGTCTGTCATATAGCATAACATAACTGACTTTCTAAGCTTTCATTGTCTTCTATGCTAAGGTTTCCTTCAGGGTCAGAGGTCTTCAGCAATATAGTGGCTTTGACCTTGCAAAGTCAGATCACTCAAGTGCCCCTACCTTACTTTTTGATATAGCTACTTGATGCAATTCTTTGTGTGTTGAAAGGAAAGCCATCAGCTCATTCCAAATTATTTCTGAGTGAGTACTAAGGACAAAGTCATGTGGCTAAATATCTAAAGCAGGCTAATATCTCTAAATTTGATAATGAGCAAGTTTACCAAAGAACTAATCCAATACTGGCGAGGTATGCTATGAATGTCTGTAGGATGGCTTTATTCCCCTCTGCCCAAGTCTGGTGGAGTTTGCATATTCACAGATGTTCATATCCTATCCAGGTGATATGTTCAAATGTGTATTTTGGGTTTCTATACATTCAGTCATTAGCATGCATATCTCTAACAGACTTTGTGCTTTGACTTATTAGGGACCCTTCGATAGGCATTTTGAAGTTTAATACTCAGAAATCCAGAAATTGCAGCATGCATAATCTTCAGACAAGTAATTCTCCTCCGCAACATTCAGCAAACATTTTCAGATCCAATATAATTCACAAGTAATGTTTCCAGAATACAATAAACTCAAGAAAAACATGTGGAGAATGTAGGGAGTATTTGCAATATTCATGAAGTAAAAAGATTTTTTCAGATGATAAATTACAGCAGCTACAGAAGCTGCAGCAGCTACAGAAAAACACATTTTAAAAGTTAGCCATTCACTTTTAGGATTTTTATTTGGCTATCCTTTAGACAAAAATCCCATTGGGTGTTTGTGCTCTCAGCAATCAGATGAAAGATTTTTTTGGTGAAACAACACAATGTTTTTTACAAACAAGTAAATAAAATCCAATTACCAAAAAGTAAATACAAGATGTATTCAGCTATCTCTATTCACTAGCCTGACCCCAAAATAGCTCTGGAAATGTTGACCAGAGTATGTTTTCATATGTCTTCAATTATACAAGTCAGCCACTGAAGACTAAAAGAGTCAACACTCTGTAACCAGCTTTCTGCATTCCATTAAAGTACTCTGAACTTCTAAAACAAAAAAATTGTGAGTCACTCTCAGAATCATGAGATGGGCTTAAAATTACAAGATTTCAAAAAATAGATTTAGGGAACTGCAATTCATATGTTCAAGAAGGTTTTGATCAAGAGGCTACCACAAGAATAGAAACAGGTAAATTTTGATTCTTGTAAAAACACATCTGGAAATCGGGATTTTTGAAGAATGCCAGATATTGCAAGTTTCATGCTAAAATCACAAGAATTTGTAGCACCATATAGATCAAATTCTTCCCAGCTGATGTACAGGTTCTATCATGATGCTGATATTTATAATTTAGAGACAATTGCAGTCAAGGTGCAGAGCAAGGTGCTATTGTAAGAGGAAAAAAATAAATGACCTGTGAGGCACAAGGTAAATCACAAGATTGCTAGGATAAATGCTGGGTTCTTTGCATTGATGGAAAAGTAATATAGAGTGATAAAAAGTCAGGGCAAAAGTCAAAGAATCAGACACTACCAGTCCTCTTTCTGCACTTAAAAGGACAAATGCAAAAACTCAGTTTTAGTGCAGGGATGACATAAGGGAAAGCCCAAATTAAATAACTGGTTTTTGGAAGATTACTTATATTGTTCTTCAAATGACAGTGTCTCAGTCTGTAGGACATCTGCTTTCTTTCTCTGTCTGCTCAGACTGACATCTGAGATAATGGGAAGATATCACAAACACACAATTCACTTGTTTGCAGCAAAGAGCCGTTAAAGAAAACAGCTTTTGGCAGGTTTTTTTTTCTCCAACTTGCATTTGAATGTCTAGCTTTCTAATCCAGAAAGCAGATGTCTTAATAGCACCTAGGAAATTATATGATCTAAATATGATCTAACCAATAGAAACTGTTATTTGATGTTTAACCTTTTATTTGAGATTCTTTTCTCCAGTAGATTTATTGTTTAACACAGAACAGCTGGAAACTATAAAATTTTTGGCACAAGGAAATAAAAATGGAAAGCTTATTCCAGTACAAAATTTTTTGCACTCCTTTCCTGACAGTGCCACCTGATTCCCTCTGGAAGGATTAAATTTCTCCACATCCATAATATCCACCGTAGTGCAGTGTCAATAGCCTCAATTTGCTCATCCATGGCAGACATTCAGTACATTTTTGTCTGAGTCGTCCAGGTGGCTGATGTAAAGGTAAATCCCACACTAACATCTTAAGACAGAAGGCCTTTTGTGTGATGATTTTTGATCTGAATTCTAGAGGCTCCATAACTTCATTTGGCAAAGAAAATGCTTTCAAGCAGGAGCTTGCATATTGTCTCTTTGTAAAAAAATCCTGCCCCATTCAGATAATGGTAATAATAATTATAATCATCATCAACATCAAATTCCAGCTAAAATGCTAGGCTCAATAATAAACACGTCAGGATCCAAAAGTACAGCTCATTACAGCTGATGTCAAAGCTAGTAGATCGTTAATCTATTAAAAGTACACTCTAATTTATCAGAACATGTCTAGCTTGCCAGTACTAATATTTTGTTGAATCATTTTGAATTTCAAAAATAAGATGTGGTTTTAAACTGATATTTAGTATTAAGTTAACTAGTGGAAAACAAAACTGAATTGTCTGGGAGTATTTAGAAAGCATCACCAAGCATCCTGGCTGAGGCTTCTCAAGAATCTGTTAAAACAGAAATGTAGAATTTTCTGATTGCCAATACTTACAACAGTCTATTTCCATGAATACACTTTGTGTCTTCATGATAACCATTGACAAGATTCTATTTTTATTTTGGTGGATACAAACAAACAAAAAAAAATTAGTACAGTGATACCATGTATTTTCTGCCTCAGGAAGCTGCCTGCAAGATTTCAGAGGAATGTGGACAATTCAGGGTATGTCTCTCTGGGTGCTCAAAACCAGAAGACAGGTGTGCCACACCACTCCTCTGAAACAAGTATCTGTACTCACCAAGCATAATTACAAAATATTATTTTTATTTATCTATCATGTTGAAGGATGAGTTGTAATTAGTGCACTCCAATATCATCTTTAAAACTGTAGATCGAATTCAAATTCAAGGCTTAGAAAAATAGATTGAAAGACAGTCCTTCTAACTGTGCTGAGCCTGTATACAAATGTGGAAGTACAGGAATTACTCAGGAAATAGTAACTGTTACTGCCTAGCTCATTTTTGTTGTCTCTTCAAATGTTTCTGCTCACAAGGCAAGTAGCATCTTCAATAAAGAAATACATAAACCAACACTGTAATGTTTCAAAAATAGTTTAAAGTGAAATACATATATTCTTAGATGTATTACAGTTCATCCTACACATAGCAGCCTATATTTATTTTCAATGTAAGGAACAGTGTTTTTATTTATGGTGAAACACTGGAACAAAGGGGTGATAGGTACTTCATCCCTCAAAACACACAAAGTCAGCTGGATGGGTGACTTGATCTAGTTGAAGATGTCCCTGTACATTGCATGGGATGTTGGATTAGATAACGTTTTCAAATCCAAACCATTATATGAATCTATCATCCTATTTTGTCCATAGCAAACATAGTAAAAATATTAGCTATTTTGTTATTTTTAATTGGTTTTCTTTCCTGACATTTTAGTGTCTGTATTTTTAATTGAAATATATTTTCTCTTTTGGGAGGCTCAGGATATGTTTGGCACAGATGTAATGTGGAATTTCCTTAATATCTTATTTCTTAGCTGCATCTATGGCATGATTAGCCTCTTACTCAACCAATGGTTTCTTGATGAATGAAACAGACAAAGATCATGGGTAGAAAGGCAGAAGGAACTTGCCACAGTGCTTTGAAGTTTTCAAGTGTTTTTTCCTTCCTGATGTGGCTGAGCAGCTGCAGTTTTCTTAGACATAGTGCAAATAAAATAATTTATTTTTATTGCACATTCCAGCATAATACACCATGGAATAGATTTATCCCCTGTAGAACAGGCTTTGGGCTAAGGTACTTGACATGTTGAAAGGGAAAACAAATTGTGATGATGATTGCACTTGATTTGTTGAAATATTTCATACTCAGGACTGTGTCCAGCAATGCAAACAGAATAGCTTCATTGTTTCCTAGAGATTCATGTGTATGTGATCATCCATTAACAAGAAAAAATCCCAGTCCAGTTTTGCAGTCAATGCTTTTTTTTTAATTAAAAATGTAGTAACTAGCTAGAACAATAAGAAGCATGTGGTTCACCCCTAATAGCCAGTATTACCTCCCAAAGAGGCAAAAAAACTGCTATGCATTACTGGTATTACAGATGCACAGAGCTTGAGACATGTACTCTTGGTATAGAAATACATAACTTGAAGGAGCGTTTCATAGAGTTCCACAGAGAGATACATAATGTTTCCATGAAAACATGTTATTTGCTAATCAGCTGTAGTGCATGCATGCATAGGACTTCATTAAAAATGAAGCCCATGCCAGCTTCAGTGAAAGGCTGTAAGCTAGATGTCTAATTGAATCAGATCTAACCAGCGTCTTTTAGAAAATAGCTAATTTCAGCAGGAAAGCATCAAGCCATTTGTAGATGACCTCTCATCTTTCTACAATCTAAGGGTAACATCAGCCACATCTTAAAAAGGAAACTGGCCTTTTGTATTTGCTGTAAGGAAATACTAGCCTGATAAGTGTAATTCATCTTTTTCCACTTTTTTTATCAAGATGTCCAAAAGGCACAATAACAAGCGACAGATATTAGATATTCCCAAAGAACAATTGTTAAAAGGTAAAAGTAATTTAATCTAAGTAATTTTTCAGTAGGGATTAATTGCTGGAGATTAGATAAATGCGCACCTTCAGTCTACAGAAAAATGTGTCTGAGTGTGATAGAACTGTGGACAAAGTAAACTAAAAATGCCTGATCATTGCTTCCCACAATACCACCTGTTTACATAGCAGGAAGCAGATATCAGACAGATTCTTTGTGCATTTCTTTACAAAGTGCACAATTAAGACATGGATCACCTCTGCCAGACTGTGTGGTGTATTCTTCAAAAAGGAATCAGATGCATGCCCACTTTTAATTAATGCAGTGCAACTCCTTAATATGGAGGCTGAGAGAACTGATTCAGAAGACCGTCATCCTCCATGTGCTCTACTCCTTACCTGCTCCACTGGACATTATAGCATTAGACATCTGCATTATCCATTACGATCTTTGCAAGGATCACTCAGCAACCCATGAATAGATTAATGCATAGCTCATGTAGCAAATGTCACTGAATTTTCTGAATCCAATCCTTGTAGTTTGGTTCAGCTTGAAAAGATTATGGGAAATGGATATAACTTTTAGACAAGCTCACTCTGGTTTACTAAATTGTGCTTAGCAGTAATGAGGAGGAATTTTTGCATAGTACTTTCTGACTTTTAACACAATTTATATGGAGAAAAATTTCCACTAAGTGAACTTTGATTATGAAATATCTGTGCAGAAGCTTGACTTGAGCATCCTCATATACATGTTTGTGTCCAAGTGGGATGCTATGTGCATGGAGTAAGAGGCTGGCAGTACAGAGGACGCATAAGGATTCATTATAGTAGATGTATAAAATCAGAGAAGCTCATTAAATAATTCTCTGTAGTAGAGACTGCCTGTTTTATCCTAGAAGATCTTACACAAGTTGGAATGCCAGAAGCAGAGCTGTTCAATAGTCAGTCTTCAAAGCATCACAGTGATTAAAATCCCTGGCAATATTTTGCATATCTACCTGTTTAAAATGTATTTGCTAATTCTTTCTGGTTTGTTCACACAGTATCAGTAAGGCAGTTCTCAGGTATTATTTGGGACAAATCATAAAAGTTAAAGAATAGAGGACAAAAGAGCATTAAATTACACTGCAGTAGAAGTACAAAAATAAAGCAGCTGTTGAAGGAGCTAATTCAGGATGATCAAAATGGATTTCACAAAAAAAACCCCCCACATTGTCTGGACAAGTGGTAAATCTCAGATTTTCTTTGTAGGCTGTTTGAAGAATGGGTCACCTATACAAAGTATTCTGTGATCTGCATTGTGGAACCATGGCCATTCCCTTGCCTGCTAAAAATATTTCTGGTCATTTCTTTCATAAAGGAGTTAGAACAGGAAAAGAGTAGAGAAAGCTGTAAAATATAATCAGAAGTTGGTGTGCATACCAAGACCCCTAGGACATTAAGATCAAAGTACACTAATAGTTTCATATGCCATTTGCCTGAGGCCCAGAGTCTATATAATAATCCCTGCCATTTTTACCAGGCAATAACTCATTGCTAGCTGAACTCTAAACCTGCAGTGATAGCAGTCTGGACTAGAGTTACTGTTCATCTGTTGGAGGTATGAATCTGCTCTGAGTACTGACTGCTTCGCAGCACAGACAGCAACCACAGATAGCCGACCCAGCTCTCGGAGACCAGGGAGAGCTGGACGTGTGTTCTCCTGAATTCAGTCATGAAGTGGTCAGGCTTAAATAGATTTCCTCTCATCCAGTCTCTGTTCTTCACTGTAGGAGAGCACACCACACAAACTAGCTATTTCCTGAAATATGATTAAGGAGGAAGTAAATGAAAGTGCCTCTTGTTTGGAGAGAGATCCAGGGAAAGGATGTAATAATGCTTCTAATTTAGAGAGTAATGACTTCTAAAAATTAAGCATATGATCTTAAGTGAATGCTGCATAATTCAGAATTTAGTATATAAGTTCTACTGGTCAACAGAAAAAGGTGAACATCTTCGAAGAGAAGTTCAAAAGATCCAGAGCCTGAGCAAACAGACAACAGAGTTCTCCATGGGAACTGCTGATTGCAAATAGGTTCTTAAACACACACATGTATCTTAGATGCCCTATTTTAACACTAGCCTGAAAGCAGAGTCCGTAAACTGAGGTACAAATTAATGGTAACTTCAAAAATAATATGACTATTTCTAGTGGGTTTTCTTCTTTGATTGATGCGAGCAATCAGCCAAGAAGGGAAGTGACAGGCTACCAGGTCTCTGAAAATACACTGGATGAAAACTCTGACGTTCTCATATACCAAGGAAAGCTGTGCTACCAGGTTTCTGGTTTCCCACATTCAATGTTAAAGATGTATAATTATCCATAGAGGAATGGCAGAATAAGGCCAGAGAAAGAGACAATAAGGAGGTGCATGCTCCTGTCTCCCAGCTCCTGGGCATATTCTGTAATTACTGGGCTACTGTGAAAAAGGCCTGACTACAACCATGGGAATATTTCTGGGAAAGAATGATCAGAGATGCTCCGCTCCAAAGCTGACTTTCATAGATCACCATGTGCTCCAAGCTGAAGTGCTCCTGGGCAGAGATGTAGGTGTTCCTCTAGTAATCTTAAATGAGAGCATGCTGGTGTGAGCTGAAGTCTAGATTTAGGCATGTTGGAGGGAAAACACGGC
>VZTY01014388.1:33375-79961 GCA_013400935.1 Turnix velox | reverse complement strand
GTGAGGTGGGATGTCTGAAGGAGTGGCACCTCTTGTATTCAGTTTTCCTCTGTAGTTCTGGAGCAAGTGTCAGAGGAATGAAACAGGGAGAGGGAAAATAAGAGGAGAGCTTATTTCTTACATAAGGCTTTTAGGTTCTCCTCATTGATGTATGTATGTGTGGAAACATATGGCACATGGGAGGTGTGGTTTAATGGGAGGTGTCCCTGTCCATGGCAGGGGGGTTGGAACTAGATGATATTTAAGGTCTCTTCCAACCCAAACCATTCTATGATTCTATGTCACTTTTATACTATTGTGGGGTTTTGGAGGGGGCTTGTTGCTTTTTTCTTTAAACACAAAATTTGCCTTGACAGGGAAGTCTCTAGTGTTCTTATCCCTGCTCACTGCAAGAGCTTGCACTAGATGACCTTTGAAGGTCCCTTCTAACTCTATGATTCTATGAAAAGGCTGGAAAACAGATTACTAAAATGAATGCTAGTTTTTTCTTTAAATGCACAAAATTTTCCTTGAATAAAGATGACAGGAAATTCTCTAGTGTTCTTGTCCCAGTCCTATGACTTCATTTTTAGATTCCCAAATACTAATCTCTCATGGCAGCAGAACGAGCAAATGTTACTTTTCAAATACTGAAGAACCTAAACACAACTATTACAAATGAATTAAAACAACTAAATAAAACAAGTCCAAAGGTGGTGTTTTTAACTTTGTCCATTTTTCTAGGCTATTAGGATGTGCTTAATTGTCCCTACTGTTTCTTTTTAATGTTACTGGTTCCTACAGAACATGCTGCCAAACACAGTATATTGTACATGATCCTTTTTTATTTTAAAGAATCTGCCAATAGATACTTCTGAGAGTGCATGAACTGCCCTGGATGTTCCATCTCTACTGAAGCAGATTTCATAATTTCATAATCACCAAGGTTGGAAGGGACCTTTCAGTTGATCGAGTCCAACCATCAGGCCAACTCCGATAAACCTTTTACTTGCACAGGGTCTTGAAGCCTTGACCCTCAGATTAGGAGTCTCTCCCATCTGAACTTCACACCCAGGTCGTTGCTAACACTGTTTATCCTTAGTGCCTTGGTCACATGTTTGGAAAAAATCTCAATTTTGTCATCCTTCTACTGCTTCTTTGCCCCCCAAAACCAAATCACTGCAAACCCCTTGTCTCTAGCCAGCCCAGCAGCTCCTTCAGACCCAGACATGCAGAGATGTTCATTTCTGGGGTACAAACTAACTTGCTTCACTCTTTCTGATTCTCAGGAGCTTGCCATTAGTTTCTTGCCTGCAAAGGGGAATTTCTCTCCTAACAAGGAGCCAAACCTATTTTAAGCCCTGGACCTACCTGAGCTGCAGCCCACCATGGAACAAATCCACCACAGAAGAAACCCACCACTCTTCAGTACACAGCAAAGCTCAGCCTACATTTGGCTGTTTATCCCTACTCAGCAACTTTAAAAGGAACCCAGTTTTGTAGATGTTATGGCTTAAATCNCCTGGAGGTGTTTAAGGCCAGGCTGGATGAGGCACTGAGCAACCTGGTGTAATGGGAGATGTCCCTGCCCATGGCCAGGGGGTTGGAACTAGATGATCTTGAAGGTCCCTTCCAACTCAAACCATTCTATGATTCTACTTATAAAAATCTTTACAAAATCCCTTGGATGCGTCCTTAAACGTTCATTGTCAGATTAAAATAGTAACTCTGAGCAAATAACTTAGATTAATCAAGATTTTTGATATAAAGGTATGTGATACTGTGGAAGAAATGTACCACTGTTGGACTAGATGATCTTTGAAGGTCCCTTCTATGATTCTATGACCATTGCAATGAAGACGGTGAGGTGGGATGTCTGAAGGAGTGGCACCTCTTGTATTCAGTTTTCCTCTGTAGTTCTGGAGCAAGTGTCAGAGGAATGAAACAGGGAGAGGGAAAATAAGAGGAGAGCTTATTTCTTACATAAGGCTTTTAGGTTCTCCTCATTGATGTATGTATGTGTGGAAACATATGGCACATGGGAGGTGTGGTTTAATGGGAGGTGTCCCTGTCCATGGCAGGGGGGTTGGAACTAGATGATATTTAAGGTCTCTTCCAACCCAAACCATTCTATGATTCTATGTCACTTTTATACTATTGTGGGGTTTTGGAGGGGGCTTGTTGCTTTTTTCTTTAAACACAAAATTTGCCTTGACAGGGAAGTCTCTAGTGTTCTTATCCCTGCTCACTGCAGGAGCTTGCACTAGATGACCTTTGAAGGTCCCTTCTAACTCTATGATTTTATGAAAAGGCTGGAAAACAGATTACTAAAATGAATGCTAGTTTTTTCTTTAAATGCACAAAATTTTCCTTGAATAAAGATGACAGGAAATTCTCTAGTGTTCTTGTCCCAGTCCTATGACTTCATTTTTAGATTCCCAAATACTAATCTCTCATGGCAGCAGAACGAGCAAATGTTACTTTTCAAATACTGAAGAACCTAAACACAACTATTACAAATGAATTAAAACAACTAAATAAAAAAAGTCCAAAGGTGGTGTTTTTAACTTTGTCCATTTTTCTAGGCTATTAGGATGTGCTTAATTGTCCCTACTGTTTCTTTTTAATGTTACTGGTTCCTACAGAACATGCTGCCAAACACATTGTACATGATCCTTTTTTATTTTAAAGAATCTGCCAATAGATACTTCTGAGAGTGCATGAACTGCCCTGGATGTTCCATCTCTACTGAAGCAGATTTCATAATTTCATAATCACCAAGGTTGGAAGGGACCTTTCAGTTGATCGAGTCCAACCATCAGGCCAACTCCGATAAACCTTTTACTTGCACAGGGTCTTGAAGCCTTGACCCTCAGATTAGGAGTCTCTCCCATCTGAACTTCACACCCAGGTCGTTGCTAACACTGTTTATCCTTAGTGCCTTGGTCACATGTTTGGAAAAAATCTCAATTTTGTCATCCTTCTACTGCTTCTTTGCCCCCCAAAACCAAATCACTGCAAACCCCTTGTCTCTAGCCAGCCCAGCAGCTCCTTCAGACCCAGACATGCAGAGATGTTCATTTCTGGGGTACAAACTAACTTGCTTCACTCTTTCTGATTCTCAGGAGCTTGCCATTAGTTTCTTGCCTGCAAAGGGGAATTTCTCTCCTAACAAGGAGCCAAACCTATTTTAAGCCCTGGACCTACCTGAGCTGCAGCCCACCATGGAACAAATCCACCACAGAAGAAACCCACCACTCTTCAGTACACAGCAAAGCTCAGCCTACATTTGGCTGTTTATCCCTACTCAGCAACTTTAAAAGGAACCCAGTTTTGTAGATGTTATGGCTTAAATCAGAAATGAAAACCTACTAATACACTATAGAGAAGAACTGTATTTTCTGTAAAAATACAATAATGAATTTGATAAAAAAATATACTCTAACATCTCAGCAAGGTTATGAAACGTGTTCTCCACTAGATGGGGTTCAACAGCAAAGCAGAAAGTTCCACTTGCTTACCTATTTCAGAGACACAATCTTGTGTGTTACAGGGTTCTTTTTCTTCAGGTTTAAGCTGTGGATCACACTGAGTGCTGGCTGTCATGTCATCTGACAGACACCGAACCTCTCGAACCCGAAATCCTCCTTCACAGGATTTGGAACACTGGAACACAAAAGCTAAAGTTCAGGAAAATCCTATGAAATGTGTAGATATAGACAGAAAAAAATGAGAACCTTGAGGCCAGCCCCTGGTATTGCAGTAGTTTTATCGACTTCAACACTTCTGGTGCTTTTTTTTTCCCTATTGAATCCTTAATATACAGCTACAATTTCATTAAAGGTTCAGAAAAAATTTTGACCACAAGGCAACCTCTGGACAAATTACCATAGCAGACACTATGTAACTGCAAACACTCTAGAATATTTCCCTGTATGACTTCATTAGCTTCATGCTTGTCTGATTAGCCTTGTTTTTCTCTGCTTAATTATACCTGTCTCCCAAATCACAGAAGCATAGAGTCATTTAGGCTGGAAAAGACCTTTAGGATCATTGAGTTCAGCTGTTAACGTAGCACAGCCTAAACTACCACTGTATGTCAGCACAAATGCTCTCCATGTCTCTTAAATATCTCCAGGAGTGGTCACTCAAACATTTGCCCAGAGAGGTTGTGGATGCCCCCTCAATCCCTGGAGGTGTTTAAGGCCAATCTGGATGAGGCACTGAGCAACCTGATGTAGTGGGAGGTGTCCCTGCCTATGGAACTAGATGATCTAAAAGCTCCCTTCCAACTCAAACCATTCTACGATTCTATAAGTGTGAACGCTGTGGAAAGTGTAGATCTTTCTTATCTCCATCCAGATCCCCCCTCTTCCAATTTGCATACACTATTTGTAGTCCTGCCATCACATATCCTATTAAAAACTTCACGCACTAAACTTCACTACCTGATGGCAATGGCCTCCACTATCCTTTTGCCTGCATTTATATACAACTCGGAATAATTTTAATTGCCCTTTCCTTCAATTTTTTTTCAGTTCTTCCAGCACAACGATTTTACTCAGCATAATAGGTTTCTTTGAATTTCTAAAGGAAATATTTCTGTGCTCCTTCAAAGCCTGCTGTGAAGTCAGAGACTTTAGTACTACTTTTCATGGTATTTTTAATGACAGTTATTCCACATTTCTGACCAGACTGAAGCAAATCCACTGTTGACTTCAAGAATTTTGTCCTAGTGAGGTCTTTGAGATTTGGCTCACTGTCCAGTCTGACCTAAATGCTCACAAACTTAATTAAATCTGGATCATTTATAATAACTAAAACCTTAATAGCCCCAAACTAGTAAGAATATTTTCTTTCTTAGTTTTTGGCATAATTATTTCTTTTCTTAACTTTGCAAAAACACATTAGCACTGTCACAAAATCAGATATTGTAGCAAACTGAGTAAAACACTCCCAACAGTATATTCGGAAATTATTTTTTCATATTATAGTACCATCTTTTCCCACTCTATAAAAGACAGTGGTGACAGCAATAGAACACTGGTGGATTTTTATATAATTACTCCTGTTCCATGCCTGTGTAGAATTTAGCACACACCCAACAATGAGAACTTCAGGTTTGTAGAGATCCTAAATGCTTCAAATGGAACCATGGGAGAATTGAAATGTTACACACCACACACTACACACAAACCCCAGCCATTTCTTCTCCATTACTGAGAGGCCACACCTTTCTTCTTAGGATATATAAAAAGTCTGCTGAAGACATAAATGGGACAGTTTCAAAACCTGGAACAAAGGCTTTGAACCATCTGTTTGCTCGCAGGTAATCCAGTCTCTTCAGTTCAAACAGTAAGAAATACCACCTGCTCTGCTCACAGCATTATCAGAAGGAGAATTCAGACCACTTAGCATGTGACCAGCTGGTCAAGAGAGGTGATTTTGCTCCACTACTTGGCTCTGCTGAGGCCCCACCTGGAGTTACTGTGTCCAGCTGTAGAGCCCTCAATATAAGAAGGACATCGAGCTGTTGGAGCAGGTCCAGAGGAGGCCACGAAGATGATGAGAGGGCTGGAGCAACTCCCTTCTGAGGACAGGCTGAAGGAGTTGGGGCTGTTCAGCCTGGAGAAGAGAAGGCTCAGGGGGACCACACAGGAGCTTCTCAGTACCTGAAGGGGGCTACAGAAAGGCTGGGGTAGGACTTTTTAATAGGATATGAGATGGCAACACTTAGGTGTAATGGATGGAAGAGGCGAGATTTAGGCTGGAGATAAGAAAGAATTTCTTTCCTGTGAGGTTGGTGAGACACTGGAAGAGGTTGCCCAGAGTGGTTGTGGATGCCCCCTCAATCCCTGGAGGTGTTTAAGGCCAGGCTGGATGAGGCACTGAGCAACGTGGTCTGGTGGGAGGTGTCCATGCCCATGGCAGGGGCGTTGGAACTAGATGATATTTATGGTCCTTTCCAACCCATTCTATGATTCTAATTTACCAAGATTCCTGACTAAAGGAGCTCAAACTGAAGACATCTGAGATGCTTCCATATTTCAGACCTATTACTTTCAATTTGATTTAAGGCTCAAGGAAGGGTGGAAGTCCCTACATTAGATATTATGTCATCTATGTAGTTTTCACATGATTTTTCATTATTTTCTTCTAGGAGAAAAATGTTGGCAAAAATCCAGCAAGCTATGTTTGGTATAGGACACAACGGACAGGCAGATGAAACCAAAGTATTTGAGGCACTAGTGAATCTATCTGGTCCACTCCCAGGGGAAACTGAAGATACCTGAAGCTCTACAGTGGTGTTTTTCTTAGTAAAGTTTTAAGTATTACAGTGAAGAGTTTACTGTAAATTAATACCGTATAACTTTATTTAAAAACTCAACACATCCCTCATTCTTCATGAAATGCACTTTGATTTTAATGAAACTAGAGGTCTGAAGAGAACTTCTTAGTGCATGACACTACGGGGCAAACCAACTTTACAAGCCAGAGGAAGAGATCAGAGATAAAAAGACAACTTTGCAGTGTCTCCTGCCTAAGATATTTCCCAACTTTCCTGAGGTCTACAGGGTACTAAGAAAGCATGCTTTCTCTTTAGTATTATTCTGTGCAAGATTAAGTAAAGTCATGATCAGTGGTTTTATCCCTTTCAATTCACACAGATGATGATGTATCAAACAACTAGATGTAGAAAAGGATGGTAGACTTACTGTGCTCCATTCTGTATGAAACCACTTAGATCCACAGGGTTTGAGGTAGCAGGATTGTTGGCTGGGAGGTTTTTCCAAATATGAACATTCGTAGGGGTTCAAAACATCAAAATTACCTTCAGTTTTCCTAACACAAATGACTTCTCTCTGTTGAGTTCCACTGCCACATTCAGTAGAGCACTGTCCCAAAGAGCAAAAAAAAAGTGGTGGAATTTTAATTCTAGTTATATCCTTCGACTTGTTTCCAAAGTACCATGTTTATATGCGTTATTTGCTTCTGAAATAAAACACACAGACCTACACACTTGCATTTTAAATTAATATTCAAACAGGAAAATTTGTACTTTTCCTATTCCCTATTCTTTGGACACACATCTGGACACTAACATCCAAAATCCATCTCCTTACTTTTGTATGGCGTTTCCTCAGTAAAGTGAACTTAATTGGATCTTTTCTGCCATCACTATCATATGTCTGACTTGAAGAGAAAAGGTTAAAATATTTCTGCAGCAGGGTTTTTATCTCTTAGAACCACAAGAACAACCTGCATAAGCCTTGGGTTGCTATTACTATTTGTCAGTAGTACTATCCTGGTACCCAGCAGCCCCAGTGAGAAACAGGACAAGAGCCTGCTGAAGGACACAGTAATGCCTTAATTAATCGAGTGACCACTGCCTGTAAGTTCCAGGAATTACAGCTTTTATTTTTCATCCTAAAAATGGTCGCAGTGATTAAAAATGTGTTTCTCTGAATTTTCATTCCACCTGGTATTCCAGACTCAAAGCATTTTCCGGATTTTTTTAATGAAGAAGACATGTAGGCATTTTCCTTAAGAAATTGAAAAGTGCACTTTTACCTGTAGCTACAAAAAGACACTGGCATTTATTTTTCCAGTAAAAAGAGAGGTATTACTTGGTTTCTCCATAACCAGTGTTACTGCTCCTTGCTGAAGCTGGATTGTATGCCCAGCACTGTAGGGCTGTAAGGTCAGAGCACTTGCAGGGGTTGTGTGGTTAAAGCACTGCAGGGTTAGAAAGTTCTGAGGCTTTAGAAATCCCCATCTTCTGTGTGGTTTTCAGAAAATGCCTTTATCTGCCTGGGTTTTGTTCTCATGTTTGCAAGTATCTGTGTGATACAGCGTTCACTCTAATTCTGAAAAGTAAATTTTACTCACATGGATTCCAGTACTCATTTAAAGGTTAAATCCTGCCACTTGTAAAAACTTTTTTAAAAGATGGTTCCAGCAAGGTTTCTACTTTGCTTACTGGACTGTGATTTTTAAAGGCTATTTCTAGCCTAATCCAAGCAAGAATTATTAAAAGTGGCATTTATGCACCCAGATACCCACAAAAACCTCGATGTGAATGAAGAACCTCAAGATGAAAAATTCTCTAGGGAATAATGTAACTGCACTTTGTGTAACACTGAGTGTCTTTGTCACTGCTTTCTTTTTTTGATTACTCCAGAATACATAATCTAAATAGTTAGCTTCATCATTATTGTGCTGAAATTTGTGATTATAGGTGAAAGGAATAAAATTTGTTTTGTGACCTTGGGATTGGTGTTCACCCTTAGCTCTGGTGGAGCAGAAGACACTCAGTCATCCACCAGTGCTCCCTCCTGCTCTGGTCTACTGACCAGTGACTTTCATTTTAGGTCTGGTTGGTAGAATCAGTGTTGTCAGATACTTCTTTTAGATAACCCAGAACAAGGACTTTGTAACCTTGGCTTCGATCTCATGCAAGGAAAGAAAATTAAGCTAATTAGCTTTAAAGAACAGCAAATTGCAAATGATGCTGTTCTCATTCAGAAGAGAAGGGAAAGCGTTAGGATGACCTCAACAGCAGTTTCTGTGCTACCAAGAACTGTACAAAGTTCCTGCTCGTCTGCATGGAGTGGGGTAAGTAACAAGGCCCAGACTTTGCCTGTTACTAGGACTGTGTTTAAAATCTGAATTTCTCATTGTTTTTCTACAACAGCACAGTAGTAGCCCTGTAGTCTCAATCTCAGCTCTACCAGTTTAATTTCCAGCTCCTTATCATCTGGAAGAATCTTGGCATCTGAGATACGGGGAGTCAACAGCACAGCCAAGAGACTTCTCTCCCACTGCTGGAAGAAGTACTGGTAACAGGGGAGTGAAAGGCTCAGCAGGGACATAAATGTTTGAGTACCAGCTTCTGAACAACAGAAATGTTTATTTAAAGAGTACTGAGATGCAGATCAGGAAAAGAATTCACTTTGAGGAATGAGCATCAGGATACAGGTCACAAACCAGATTTTATTCCTTTCAGCTATAAACACAAATTTCAGCACATCAATAATGAAGCTAAACTTTGGGATTAGCCATTATTGTTTGACTTATTTATCTTTTGGGAATTCCTACATATGCATACATCTCTCTGCAGGTACACATGATCATAAAGGCTCTACTTTAAAAAGGTGCAAATCTGTTGCTTTAGAGTTCATCTGAATATGCTAAGCAGCTTTGTTACCTTTTGTTTTATAAACACACTGGGTTAGTACATGAGAAATAAAAATGAAGGTACAGAGGAAGAGCAAAATCTTATTATCATCAAAGCATAAAACCAGCAGGTGCTGAAAGTATTGAGCAAAATACAGGAAAAAAAAATCATCCCTGTGCAGGTATGAAGCTTGCAAGAGTTGGGCTGATGGTTGGACTTGATGATCTGAAAGGTCCCTTCCAACCTAGATGACTATGACTATCCCAATATTCCACGGAGATGTAGAAACATCTTAGAGAATACAGTCTTCACTGCACAAAGATACACGCTAAAAATTAAAATTAAAAACAAAACTAAATGTTAGCTATAGAGCTTACCTGTGTCCAGCCCCCAGCAAACCACTCCACTCTGCCAGCACAGGGACCATTGTTACAGGATGTCACTTCTGAGGGCTGGTTGTTACCACAGCCCTCCAGGGGCAAACTGCTGATGTGGTTGGTCATACACACCACCAAGCGTGTCCGCACACCCTCACCACACTCTGCAGAGCACTGGGGAGCCAAAGACAGAACATGTCACTAGTCACAGACTCACAGTGTCAGGGATTGGAAGGGACTTCAAGAGACCATCTAGTCCAATCTCCCTGCTGGAGCAGGAACATCCCGATCAGATCACACAGAAAGGCATCCAGGTGGGCTTTGAATGTCTCCAGATCACACAGTGAGATGAGGAGAAGCAACAGTCATGAAAAGTCAATGTACTATAGAATCATAGAATCACAGAATGGTTTGGTTTGGAAGGAACCTTAAAAATAATCTAGTTTCAACCCCCCTGCCATGGGCAGGGACACCTCCCATCAGACCAGGTTGCTCAAACTCTCATTCCAGCCTGGCCTTAAACACCTTGAGAGGGCATCCATAACCTCTCTGAGCGACTTGTTCCAGTGTCTCACCACTTTTCTTCTCTCCAGCCTGAATCTCCCCTCTTCCAATTTACATCTGTTATTCCTAGTCCTGCCATCACATATCCTATTAAAAAGTCCTATCCCAGCTTTTCTATAGCCCCCTTCAGGTACTGAGAAGCACCTGTGAGGTCCCTGCTGAGCCTTCTCTTCTCCAGGCTCAATAACCATCTGCAAGACTGAATAATTAGCTTTTCTGAAATGACCTGTATAAGAAATGTAATGAACTGTTTTTTGTGGCAGCGCACAACAAAATTTTCCACTTCCATACAGCTTTGTAACATACACTTCCCTCCTCAGCAAGCCAGATTTAGTGGTTACCAAGGTCTTTTTCAAGTAAAGTAGCAGAATCTTGACCATACAAGACTGACTCAAGTTTTGCTAGTAGAGGATGATTTCCTGTTTATGTAAACTAAAACTGAACCAAATCTAACCCAACCCATTTCAAACAGACCACGCCCAGGCAAACTGGGAACCCCAGCTTAATCCGTTGCCATGAAATGGCCACCTTCCAAACCCACAATAATAAATAGATTTTGTGGCTGTTCATATTTTATCCTCAGTAAGAATGTTCAATTATATTATGCACAGAGAACTATGTATGCAATCTGAAAATACTTTTCTTATTTTTAAGTAATTTTCATTTGACAATCTAATTTGCTTTTCTGCTTTGCAAACCAGAGCTGGGAACAAGTTTAGTCTACGAAGTCTTCCAGAAAATCTCCAGTCTTATGCTTTAAGTGATTATGCATGAACCAGGCTTTCATATCAAATAACAGAGGAAATACCAAATGGGAAGGTATAGGGTTGTCCCACCCTCTTCAGCAAGATTTTACTGCAGATTAACTACCCTCAAAGGATTTACAAAGCAAACTTAAGCCTGAATGTTTCTGCATTAAGTACTTGGATTTTCATGGGTTTTTTTATTCTTCCTTTCAGTAAAAATCTTCCATGTGAAACCCATGATTTCCATGATGTGGCACAGGGAGTGTTTGGATAATGAATCCTCCCTGTTAGTTTTCCCAATTGACATAGAATCATAGAATAGTTTGGGTTGGAAGGGACTTTAAAGTCATCTAGCTCCAACCCCCATGCCATGGGCAGGGACACCTCCCACTCGACCAGCTTTGCTTCAATGCCTCATTGGTTGCATTACTCCACAGTAACTGCTACAACCTAACACTCTATGACATGAGTAACTTTCACAAGCTGCAACTTCTATTTTCTGGTCCCATCATTAAAGATCTTTTGTTTCATTGAATTGCTTTAATTGGCCAAAATTCTTCTGAAACCTTAGTCTGTGGAACACCCTGCTTAGTTTTAAGGAGTCTGCCATTTCTCTTCTTCCTGAGGTCCTACCTTTCTGAGTTCACTTTCAGAAGCTTTCCATTCCCATTAAAAACTAACTTTTTTTTTGTTTGTTCTTAAGAGCTAATCCATCATTCTGGTAGTTGTCAGAAAACAACTATTGCAGTTGTCCAGGAAAAAAGGCTGGTTCCTACAAACTACAAGTGAAAACCCTGTCTTTTTGTCAAAGTCCTGTGGCAGAGTAGTGCAGGTCCTTTGAAGCAAAGTGCCAGCCCTTCGCATTGTTCACTACAGAGCAGCAGAAAGGTTACCCAGAACTCATCTCCTTTCACCCAGCTCTCAGCATCATTGTCAGCCTTCATTAAAATATGAAACAGTCAAATGTTCCCATCTGTGCAGGATTTGTGTCTACCACACTTGACTCTTCCTCACCTTTACTGTTCCTCCTGATGTTACACTACTAGAAAAAAAATCCAATCAAATCAATCTATGTTTTGAAATACATTCACAGAATCATAGAATATCAGGGATTGGAAGGGACCTCAAATGATCATCTAGTCCCATCCCCCTGCCAGAGCAGGAACAACAAGATCAGATCACACAGGAACACATCCAGGTGGGGTTTGAATGTCTCCAGAGAAGGAGACTCCACACTCTCTCTGGGCAGCCTGTGCCACTCTTCTCTCATCCTCATCCTGACAAAGTTCTTTCCATATTTCTTAACTAATTTAGAGTTATTCACGACCACCCATTGCCCCTTCTCCTATCACTGGAGGTCACTGAGAAGAGCGTACCTCCATCCTCCTGACAATCAACCTTTCCACCCCTCAGCTCCTCCAATCGCAAGAGACCCAGCTCCCTCAGCCTTTCCTCAGAAGGGAGATGCTCCAATCCCTTCATGATCTCTGTGTCTCTGCACTGGACTCTTTCCAGCAGTTCTCTGTCCTTCAACTGAGGGTCCCACAACTGGACACAAAAGTGTGGTCAGCTCTAGAAAAACAAAAATCTCTGTAGGTCCTGGCCACGCTTCTATTACTGCCTCTTTCAAAACTCTCCTGGCCGCACCTTCCGTTGCAAATCATGAAGCAAATTACACATCTAGACACAGAGAACACTTTTTCTACTTCCATATGATTCCCACATGAAAACAATAGAACAGGGTATTTTACTTTGTTTTCATTTTATAGAGGAAACAAATAAACAATGATAACCAAAAATAAGAAAACATTTGCACAAGCTCTCTTTTCTTTTGCTTGGTTTCCAGGATTCAGGAACTTTCTGTAAGCTATCCAGATTTAAATAAAAAGCAGTGAAAGGAGGCTGAGAGCTGCACCATTTGTGGGTTGTTCCACATGTAGACACCAAACGCACAAGGACATACTGAAGGAGTTGGGGTTGTTGAGCCTGGAGAAGGGAAGGCTCAGGGGGACACCTCATAGTAGCTTCTCAATACCTCAAGAGGGCTACAGAAAGGCTGGGGTAGGACTTTTTCATAGGGTCCAGGATGGCAGGACTAGGAGTAATGGAAGCAAATTGGAAGAGGGGAGATTTAGGTTGGAGAGAAAAGAGAAGTTCTTTCCTGTAAGGGTGGTGAGACAGTGAGAGAGTTTGCCCAGAGAGGTTGTGGATGCCCCCTCAGTCCCTGGAGGTGTTTAAGGCCAGGCTGGATGAGGCATTGAGCAATGTGGTGTAGTGGGAGGTGTCCCTGCCCATGACAGAGGGGTTGGAACTAGATGATCTGTTAGGTCCTTTCCAATCCAAAACATGCTGTGATTCTATGGTTTTTATGAAATGTGCTCTGATTCTCTAAAAGAAGATATTAGAAGAGCATCACTGTTACTCCTTTCAATGAAGAATGAAATCCAGAGCATCCATTTAACATGTTTTGATTATGTTCCCTTATGGGCAGCATTTATGCTTTCTTCTCAAGATTTACTTTGGCCACAAAGTCTCATTAACATCTAAGAATTATTTGTATTTTGGCTTCTTTTCTGAGTGTGCTCTAAACATAAAACCAGAAACAAATTAACAGAGGAGATGGCAACCAGGAATAAACAAAAAGCAAGAGGGGATTGCTCCTCTTGGCTGGGAGGAAACCCTGGCAGCTCTCATGATGCTGTAAATCAGGAGAACACAGCTTCCCTGTTTTGACCCACAGGAGAAGTACATTTTCCAGCAATTAGAGCTGTCAAAGAATCAGTCATGTGAAATGTTTGGGGGAATCTCATCTGCTCCCATCAATCCAAGTTTGTTGCTAAGTTCAATAAAGTTCACCTGCTCCACTCTGCTGATTAATGGACACAGTTTGGTGGAATTCTTACATTTTAAGCAGTAAGACATTTTAAGAGGATTATGAGGCAGGAAGCCATCTTCCTACAAACACTCGTAAAAATATCATAAAAGTTTGTCCAGACTTTATCATCAAAAGAGATTAAAGGTCATGAAGAAAACAAAGCTGAGGAACTTAATTATTTTATTTATATTCAAGACTGAGTAATAAATATAAAGATGTCTCACTTTACCTAACCTTTACCATTGACACAAGTAAAAACCTTTGGATTTCTGCAGATTGAGCCTGGCATATATAGGAATATAGTGTTTAGATCTACTTCAAAGACAAATATCAGAGTGTATACTTTCCAGAAAGCAAAGGTTTGTTTCTAAAGGATGAACTGCCTTCAAAGGAATGAATTGTATTCATTCCTGCTTCCCTTCTTCCCTTACTTCCTTTTTGGATGCAAATTGGAAGAGGGAAGGTTTAGGCTGGAGACAAGGAAGAAGTTCTTTCCTGTGAGGTTGGTGAGATACTGGAAGAGGTTGCCCAGAGAGGTTGTGGATGCCCTCTCAATCCCTGGAGGTGTTTAAGGCCAGGCTGGATGAGGTATTGGGCAGCCTGGTCTAGTGGGAGGTGTCCTCACCTATGGCAGGGGGGTTGGAACTCGATGATCTTTAAGGTCCCTTCCAACCCAAACCATTCTATGATTCTATGAAATGTAACTACATAATCTTCCAGTTCTGAACCACAGAAACTATTAATGAGGGCAACTGGGATGACTCTGCATCAATGAAAAGTTTCACTAAAATAAGAAAACTCCAAATCATTCCACCAATCCTAAATTAGATCTGGTCCTCTAAAAGCTCTTTTTCTCCCCATGTCAAATCCCTCACAAATATTTATCATAGTTGTCAAATCCTGAAATCTAACAACTGCTGGCACCAAAGGTAATTATCATTTTTATATTTTGTTAATTAACCAAGTTTCTATTGTAATACCCCAAACATCACATAAATACCTACAGGGAAGTTTGATCTATCCCTTGCTGAAAGAGAAAGTATGTGCCTGACGGATCCTCTGACAGCCCCCTGGAAATCTCTACTTGCTGCACATACAACAGAACACACAGTGTGTTTGCAAAATGGCTTCAGAACAGTACAGGCCAGGCCCTCTCTTACTGCTGTAACCAAGTTTGAACTCGACCATTTCAAAGTTCCAAGGTTCTCAAAAAGTTATGATAAGTTCTTTCACCTCATATTTCTAGCCACGGCCAAAATGTCAGAATACAATGGGAAAGACTGTTCTGTGGTATTTCCAGCTGGGACCTGAAGTAGGCATGTAATAAATCTCACAAAGAAGGTCTGTTCTTGTAAGATTTCCACCACAGCTCTGCAGACTCTAGAGGTTTGAACAAGCTTTCTTTAAGCATTTGAACTTTTGGCTGCTTATCTGAACCATTTGTGGCTGCCCATAGCTGATCCCAGCTCATTGCTAGTGTGGCTTGGCTTAAAGTAATTTTTAAAGAATTGTTCAGGGAAATAACACAGGACATAATTCTCTTCTTGTTTTTCAATAGGAACATGGTTGCTCCACAGCCGAGTGAGAAAGCTGATGGCCACAGGCCATACTCCAGCTACAGGAGGCATCATGCTTAAAGGTTCACGTCTTGCTGGATGGTTTCACCAGGGTTTCCACCTTGACATCCACTGGAGAAACAACATAGTCAGGCCTAAGGGATCCAAGTGTCTTGGTGACATCTTTCCGGAGGCAGGAAATAGTCCTACAGGAGGAGATGCCACACCAATGCCAGTGAACTCATTGGGGACATCAAGATTTGAAGCAGCCTGGGTTGCAGTGACCATGCACTGGTAGAATTCCTGGTCCCGAGGAAGGATGTCAAGCAAGGAGCACAGTCAGGACCTCAAACTTTAGAAAATCAAATCTCCAGCTCTTGAAGGAGTTACTCGATAGGAGCCCCTGGGAAATGGCCCTTGGGGACAAGGGTGGAACAGATCTGGCAGCTCTTCAAACATGCTTTCCATAGAGCAACAAGAGTTCTCCATCCCCAAGTATAAGAAATCCAGCAGGAAAAAGTAGAGACCAGGGTGGCTGAGTTGGGGCCTGCAGGTAAAACTGAAAAGCAAGAAGGAACTGCACAGACAGTTCGAGCTCAGGTTTCCAGTGAAGGGCACAGTGATGCTCCCACTTATGTAGGGATGATGTGAGAAAGGCCAAGGTGTGGCTGCAGCTTAACTTGGCAAAGGATGTTAAAAACAAGAAGGGCTTCTATAGGTATATAAACCAGAAAAGGAAGGTCAAGCAAGAGTGGTGAACTCAGGACAACAGATGAGAAGGCCAAGAAACTCAACTCCTTTGCCTCAGACTTCACTGGCAAACCCTTTCTTCAAGACCAAGTTGAAGGAACACCAGATGGACATCAGGGGGCAAAAGTCCCTCTCGCTGTGAGTTAAGGCAAATTTTGCAACCACCTAAGGAAACTGAATGTCCATGAGTCCTGAGGGAATTGGCTGATGTTGTTTCCAAGCTGCTCTCCCTGGTATTTGAGAAGTCAAGACAGTCAGGCCAAGTCTCTAGTCACTGGAAGAAAGCAAACACCACACTCGGTTTCAGAAAGGAGGATGCCAGGAAGTGCTGACCTGTCAATCTCACCTCTGTGCCAGGAAAGATCATGGAACAGATTCTCTCAGAAGCTGTGTTATGGCCCATGGAGGACAGGGAGGTGATATGAACCAGCCAGCATGGTTTCATCATGGGCAAGTCCAGCCTGACCAAGATAGTGGCTTTCTACAATGGAGTGAGTACCTTAGAGGACATGGGAAAAGCCACGGATATCATCTGTCTAGACTTCTGTAAAGCCTCTGACGAAATCCCCCACAACACCCTCCTCTCTAAGTTGGAGAGATATGGATTTGATGGGTGGACTCTTGGGTGGATAAGGAACTGGCTACATTGGTTGCATCCAGAGGGAGCTGTCAACAGCACAATGTCCAGGTGGAGAGGACTGACAAGTGGTGTCCCTCAGGGTTCTGTGTTCAGACTGGTGCAACGAAAAAAACTGTTATCTATTTCTTTTCTTTTCTTGTAAAATCTGAGTTGTCCACGGGCGGCAAACTTTGCATGCCTTTAGTTGTAGCATGAGTTTGCCTTTCTGAAATGGTAAGACATTACCAAGTGCCTGTCCAACTGGTGAAGTTCCTTCTTCTCTGCACCTAAACCATGTGGAAAATCTCCTCAGTGTCCGACTACATAACCCAGGAAGCAGACATTCCCAGGCTTCAGAAACACTGCCAGAAGATGATAAAAATATTGAATTTGTGAAGTTGTGGATGTAACTTTAGCAGCTTCGGTGATTTGCTTGCCAAAACAACTACTCAAAGAAAAGGGAGATGCCATCAGGATTTCACGGAATATCAGGGACTGCAAGGGACCTCAAGAGATCATCTAGTCCCATCTCCCTGCTGGAGCAGGAACACCCAGACCAGGTCACACAGGAAGGTGTCCAGATGGGTTTTGAATCAGTGTCTTCATTTGTAGCCACAAGAGCTGAAAAGGCGCAGCTCAGTGCAGAGAGAGAGCAAAGAAGATGGGGAGACCAGAATACAAATTCCATTTTAGCAAGTGCTTATTCAGCTCCTATGCTATCCTCAGCAGGTCAGGCCAGGATGGCTGTCCCAGGCCATGGCTGCCACCAGCACCATCTGTTCTCTGCCCAGCCGGGACATTCAGCATCTTAGATCTGAGAGGGAGAAATACTGAACTGACATTGCACTTATTGATTTTATATAATGAAGTCTCAACTTGTCTGCTGGAAAAGAGAAGGCTCTGGGGAAAAAATTATATGAAAGCATCCACAAGAGGGACCAAAAATTCAGACTCTTCTTAGTCCATGTTTGGAAGCCTGTTACTGAAAGCATGCAGATATCACTGCTGCACAGCACCTCTGGGCACAACCACCAAGCAAGGTGAACCATCACTGGCTCTACTGCTTTCATGCAGAGAATGTGACTTATTGGAATTTTAAAAATACATCCATGTTCGCAAAGTACAAAAGCAAAAAAGGCTGAATCAATCTCACTCAAGTTTATGAAGATGTCTCCCTCTTTTCACAGCTACAGGCTAATTGTTTAATGGCTTGAATTTACATCCAGGCATCAGGACTCAAGTCTCCCTGTCCCTTAAAACCTGTGGGGAAACTTTTAAAGGCTGTATCTTGAGACTCAGCGCTAAGGCAGAATAATAAATCTCAGCACACTCAATATTTTGGGATGTTCAGCCATAGAGCCAATTCTAAATCCAGATGTTTGGCCATGTACCCCCACCCTTGCCCTTTCTGTGCATTCTTTGACCTAACACAAACTCAAGATGCCCTTGGGACCATCAATTTTTTGTTTGCTCTTGCCTGTTTAACAGATTAAGGACAGACATGGAAAATCAAATCATTCCTTTCATGGAGATAAAGTTTTTTTTTTTAATTGTTGTATTTTTTTAAAGTTGTTTTAGAAGATTTGTCAGGACATAGGTAAGAAGAAGCCTTACTCTGTCACTCCACTCTGTCAGGAACCAGCTCTTGGCACAGGGTCCCATGTCGCAGTTCTCAATGTCATTTGGCCGCAGCTTCATGTTACATTCCTCATCATCAACAACATCCCCAAGGTTGCTGACACATTTCACATCTCGGGTCCTCTGCCCCACTCCACAGGGCACTGAGCACTGTAACAAAAGGGAAGCTTCATGAGGACTCTGCTGGAGAACAGCAGCTGCTGGTCAGGAAGCTGGGAACAGCTCATTCATTCCTGCTAAGACATCCACAGAAGCTAGAAAATTACTCCACTCTGTGAGAAATAGGCAATAAAAACACATTAGTAGCTTTAAATCATATTCTCAGTCTTTGGTCTTCTAGAGAATACTATTCAGAAACATTTGGAAAATGTGAGATTAAACACTATCTTCAACAGGCCATGCTGCACCTCAGCAAAACAGCTTATTCAAATAGCTATTTTGCTTCATTTTGATCTTGACATTTAAGCTGATATGAAACATAAGGAATGCAAAGAAACACAATTTCTGAATCTCTCTTACAAGTAAAGGCCACCTTCTGCTCACTTTTCTTCAATCTCAGAGAACATTGTCTCTGCCTGATGATGTGAAGCACTCAGCTTATGAAGCAAGATGGGGACATAATTTTCTGCTGTGTACACATGACATGTTTGAGGAGACTCTCTCCCCTGGAGACTGCAGAACTTAAAGGGAAAATCTAAAGGAATCTGAAGATTAAAGACTGTACCACCTGGAGGCATCGGTACCTAGTGGAGCTTCCCAAGGCAGCCTCACTGTTTTCTCCTCACAATTGTGCAATTGTCTCTATTATATTTGCATGCCACATTAGAGCTGACTTTTAGACCTCAAATATGTCTCCAGAGTGAAAACCTCAGTGTATTTCAGTAAGCACAGACACTAATAAATGTTCTGCTCAAACAAGTTCACAAGCTTGATTGCTTCCTTCTTTATGATGGATCTTCCTCATACCAAGAAGTTTGATTTTACTTCCTCTTGGAAATTAATTACAGAATTTCATTGGAATTAGGCTTCTATTCAACCAGGTATGATTTCTAATGCATTCCTTTAGTTTGATCCACCATATGCAGTAAAATTCTAAAGGTTGAAGTACTCCTCAGAAGGCAACAACACAAAAAGGCAGCTCTCCTTTCTCATCATCAATATAATAAAACCATCAAAACTTTACCTGTAATTTTAGATTTACCATCCTTTAACACCAGATTGATTTTAAATCATCATGAAGAATTAACCAAGCACCATGCCTTTATTTTGTCTATTTCTTTCCAATTTTTTAATCAGGAATCTGGAACTTTTCATGGCCTAAGCACACAATTCAGCAACCCCCAATTTTTTTTTTTTGCTTTGTTTCATGGCAAACTGAAAGAGATTTGTTAATCACTACACCTCAAACACCAGGAAACAGTCGTTCACACTATGACCATGCAATTTAGCTAGGATGGTTGATTGGTTGGGCAAACCTTCTGTAAGGAACACAGAAATGAAAGCCCAAAAATCACACCATTCACATTCACCGGAAGTCTTGGCAAAGCCTCAAACCAACTGCAGTAACAGCAACTACTGGCTTTATCAACTGTCTTTATACATACTTAAAGTAACTCCTTAACCCCTTAAGTAACATACTTAGTGTAACTCCTGGAACTAAACTCTACATGCTATGAGAAAGAGCATGAATTCTGCCACACCAGGCAAACCTATCACAGGACTCTCACAACTTTGCTTCATACAGTATTGAAATAAAGCCCTGCTCAGAAAGCTTGTCTTCCTCTATTCTCTCCTATTCAATCACTCCTCTTCAGCTTCTTTCTGGTTATGAACTTTAATGGCTATAGAAGTCATGGTCAGAAAGTAAATTTTAACAGTGATAATTGAGCAGGGTTTGACCTAAGATCCATGTGCTTCCAAGGTTTTTCACATTCCAGCTTGCCAGTTTTTAGCAAAAACAAATCTGAGGTTGAATTAGTGATATCTGGAAGAAAATGCTTACAATTTTCAGATTATTCATTTTTCACATTATTCATTTTTATAACATTATTGAATCTTACTTACTGAAGTCCACTCTGTCCTAATCTGCCACTCACTACAAATCTTCAGCTGGCAGGTGCTGGTTGTCTCTGGTTTCTCCAGGTGATGACAGCGGTACTGCTGGACCGTCAGAGTGCGGTTGGCGTACATCTGCCGGCACAGGATCTGTCGGTGCTGCATCCCAAGGCCACATGTTTTGCTGCACTCAGACCACTCCCCTATGTCCCAGCTAAAGGAAAGAAATTAAAAAAAGAGGATGTATTTTTCAGTGAATATTTCTCGAATGATGTGATTCTGATGCTGGTACAGAGTCTAATAATATTAAGGTTCTCCTCCTCCTCTACTCTGCTCAGGTGAGACCACATCCGGAATATTGTGTCCAGTTGTGGGGCCCTCAGTTGAAGAAGGACAGGGAACTGCTGGAGAGAGAGTCCAGCACAGAGACAAAGAGATGATGAAGGGATTGGAGCATCTCCCTTCTGAGGAAAGGCTGAGGGAGCTGGGTCTCTTTAGCTTGGAGGACGTCAATAAACATGGAAAGGATGAGTGTCAGGAGGATGGAGCCAGGGTCTTCTCAGTGACCTCCAATGATAGGACAAAGGCAATGGGTGCAAGCTGGAACTCAGGAGGTTTCAGGAAATAGAAGAAAAAACTTCGTCAGGGTGAGGGTGAGAGAAGAGTGGCCCAGAGAGGGTGTGGAGCCATTCAAACCCCATCTGGATGCCTTCCTATGTGACCTGGTCTGGGTGCTCCTGCTCTGGCAGAGGGATGGGACTCAATGAACTTCTGGGGTCCTTTCCAATCCCTGACACTCTGAATCTGTGTAATGTGTGCTTAACTTTATCTTTTATGAAGACAACGTTACATACATGTGAGCAGTCCAGCTACATTAGTTGAGAAAAATAATCATGCACACTCACTGCACAGTTCATGGTTTCAAGACATTAATTAAGCAATTAATAGTTCATTTTTTAAAGGATCTTGCAATATATTTAGTTTCACAAATATAGGACAATTTAGTTGCATGAAATTTTTCTGTAGCAAATGCTCTGAGAAAGGATAATATCAGAAGAGTGGTAAGATGCGCCTGGTAAAACTGAAAAAGCAAATTACAACCAATGAAAAAATACATTTAATTTTGGAGATATAAATGGCCTTGATAAATGTCACTTTCCCTGTCAGCTTTCATTTCAAGCATGAAGACATACACTAAAAAGGGAAGTATCTGCACTGTTCACACATTTTATTTCAGAGCTCTTGTGGAGACCCAGCAAAACCCAAAATCTCAGTATTTTGAAAAATAAATATTTACATATCCTTGCTTATATTCCTGATAATAACCTGAGTAAACAAACGGTGGGAAAAAGGCTTAGTGAGAGAAGAAATCTCCAAATAAGTGGCTTCAGAAGTTCTGAGTGTCTAACATGTGCTAGGAAATTGCTTGTCAGGCATCTCTCCCACTGCAACAGCACTTAAACCATCAGAGACTTCCATGGAGTAAGGAGTGGCCTCTTTCTTCTCAGAAGAGAACTGAAGAATGTAACCACAAGAGAGATGAAAAATACAGCTGCTGACCCGAAATAAAGTTGCTACTGGCTTTAGCCCTCTTTTCATTCCATACAGCCTGCATGGACTGACTTTTTGGGGTTTGCTGACTTAGTTGTAAGTCATAGAAGCACAGAATACGGTCCTTGTATCACACTACTGAAGTCCAGGAAAGAGAGGTGATGTTTATCAGGCAGCTCTTGTGATTTGTATCAGCCTGATCTCATCTTTACATATGACACTGTGGAATGAAGAGGTGGATACTACAGCACACCTAGAGTGACAACATGGAGTGACAGAGAGTCACAGAATGGTTTGGGTTGGAAGGGACCCTAAAGATCATCCAGTTCCAACCCCCAGACCAGGTTTCTCAGTGCCTCATCCAGCCTGGCCTTAAACACCTCCAGGGATTGAGGGGGCATCCACAACCTCTCTGAGCAACCTCTTCCAGTGTCTCACCAACCTCACAGGAAAGAAATTCTTTCTTATCTGCAGACTAAATCTCCCCTCTTCCAGTTTGCATCCATTACTCCTAATCCTGCCAGTTTGTATCTATTACTCCTAGGCATCCATTACTCCTAGTCATCCATTAATCCCTAGTCCTTCCCCAGCCTTTCTGCAGCCCCCTTCAGGTATTGAGAAGCTCTTGTGAGGTCCCCCCTGAGCCTTCTCTTCTCCAGGCTGAACAACCCCAACTCCTTTAGCCTGTCCTCAGAAGGGAGGTGCTCCAGCCCTCTCATCATCTTCACGGCCTCCTCTGGACCCGCTACAACAGCTCAGTATCTACCAAGACATAATCTACCAAGGCTTTTCTTCAGACAGGCTGTTGTGGTTGGGGCCTGTCACTTGAAAAAATGTACTCATGAAGAGAACAAGTTTAGTGTATGTGCCTGAAGAATCACATCAGTTTTAAGAAATTACTACACTTGCTCCCAACTTCTCTTTTGTCTTCTCTGAATGCTGTTGCTCCCTGTGAAAGGAAAGGAAAGCTGACAACAACTAAGGGAA
Organism: Turnix velox; assembly: GCA_013400935.1. Taxonomy (NCBI): domain Eukaryota; kingdom Metazoa; phylum Chordata; class Aves; order Charadriiformes; family Turnicidae; genus Turnix; species Turnix velox. The sequence goes on along the minus strand of VZTY01014388.1, from coordinate 57,086 downwards.
AAATACCAGATACATTGTGACACAAGTAAGTGTGTGATACTTAGAAGTTCAAACAGCTTTCCTCCTTAGAATAACTTCTTTTATTTGCAAAAACCCGATGACATTGCTTTTTTCACTTGACTTAAATTGTAATAGCTTACAAAGCTGGACATGGGAAGAGGTTGCAGGCCTCCTCTTCTGGAATGGGCTTGGTACTGCTGTCACAGTAACCCTCAGACACCTCCTCATGAGTGATTCTGTTGACACAGTGAAAAACTGGGTACTGTGACCCTGAAATGAAGAAGAAGAAAAGGTGATGCATAGTAAAAGACTCCACAGCATAAGCTACAACAGCAGCATCCAGTGCTGATGCAGAAAGAAAAAGTGTAAGTCAACAACAGGAAACACAGACTCAGATTTTATCCAAAATTTCCATATGAATGAGAGGTGAATGTCATACTGTTTACCTTGTACATTTACATTAAAAGAAGTCCTTGGTATACAGAAACTAAAACATGGCAATGTAGGAAAGGCTGAGAAAATTCACTCCTTGGTTTGAATGAGATCTTTATAGTGTAGAGGCTACAAACATGAACATGGACAATTTTAAAAAATCAAGCAAGCAGCACTTATCTTTGATAGGTTCATCTGGGGGGAAAAAGTAACGAAAGACTGTGTATCATCTACACTTCCATCTGAAGAAATAAGGCAGCATAAAAAAAGAAAACATGGAAAAAATAAAGAATAACAAAGTGAAATGAAAGCCTTGAATACTACAAGATCTCATTCTGATTTTTGACTCCATTGAATCTCTTCAGCCTCTATAACCCATATTAAGAATTACTGAAATGCTTTTCAGAGATCAGAGATTCAAACAGGCTTCTCACATTGAGAGCACAAGGAATATTCATACAGTCCCAACAGCATCTGGATCTCACTCTCAAGGTCCAGCTTCTTTTGAACTGAACTTGATCAGAACAAGTGCAAACATCCTCAAACAGGAAAAGAGATACTGATTTTTAACAGTTCTCTTGCTAATTTTTATGGAGTACTTTTAAGCTGAATTCTATCTTCCACCAGTTTTGTTATCTTAATTTTTACTCAGGTTTCATAGAAGCATTGAATGGTTTGGGTTGGAAGGGACCTTAAAGATCTTCTAGTTCCAGCCTCCCTGCCATGGGCAGGGACACCTCCCACCAGACCAGGTTGCTCAGTGCCTCATCCAGCCTGACCTTAAACACCTCCAGGGACTGAGGGGGCATCCACAACCCCTCTGGGCAACCTCTTCCACTCTCTCACCATCCTCACAGGAATGAACTTCTTTCTTCTCTCTAGCCTAAATCTCCCCTCTTCCAATTTGCATCCATTACTCCTCGTCCTGCCAACCTGGACCCTATTCAAAAGTCCTACACCAGCCTTTCTGTAGCCACCTTCAGGTATTGAGAAGCTGAGGTCGTCCCTGAGCCTTCTCTTCTCCAGGCTGAACAACCAAACTCCTTCAGCCTGTCCTCAGAAGGGAGGTGCTTTACCACTGCCACATCTCCCTCCAAATAAATGGCAGCAGCTGTGTTCAAATGTCCCTAAGGTCCATTGGAAATACAACCAGGAGTTCTATGATGTAAAGGAAGTCTCCATTTACCCTGATGTGCTCCTGAAACTGCATCTTAAATTCCTGGGTCTGGCTGCAGAAATTCCCCATGTCTGTGGTACAATCCAGGCTCTCTCAGCAGGTGACAGTCACTGGTTGCTGCTAAGCAATAATCAGGTGCAATTAAGCACTCTGCCCATATGTCTTGTATTAAAGACACAGATTGTATCTAAATGCCAGTCAAAACAATTCTGGTTTACAATTCCTCCTTTTCTGAACAAAAGGCTTCTGGCTTCTATGGTCTGTATTTTAGCTCTAATGCTTTTGTATTTTTGACAAGGGAAGAAATTTCCTCAATACACTGGGAAGCAATTAATTATTAATATTATTAATACTGTTGGATTGATTTTTTTAGCTCTATCTGTACCTACAACACAGACACCCCTCTGGCTTTGAACCAGACTTGCATAGTGTCCTTTCAAACTAATTAGGAAGAAAACATTCTCAGTGTATATGGACTAGTGCCAGTCAGCTGAGTAGCTTCATTGATGTGTTTTTATTTTGTAGGTATGGTGATGGGTGACTGGGTAGAGTACAAAGATTTTACTTTTACTATCACAAAAACTTGTTCCTCCAAATAATTGTTTGTGCATCAGGGAATATGTGGTTGCTGCTAATGTCTGATAGCAAAGATTAGACCTCAATCTTCCAAGCAGTGTACCCATCACATCCAAAAAACTCAGTTATCCATCCTTTCCATCCCTTTTCCTTCCAGTTCTTCCTTATGACAACTTCAGATTTCTGAAGTCACCTTAGTGCTGTTACAGCAGCATCCAATAAGGCAAAGATATGGCTGATGAATCCTCTGGGAAACTTTCCTATAAACATCAGAAAACTGCTGACAGAGACACAAGAAGCAATGAGGGTGTATCTGGCAAAGCTGCTGAGGCCAAATGGAAGGACAGACAATGCCAAAGAATGCTGAGAAAGCAGTTGTGCATCATGGCTGTATGAGAGATCAGCTTGCCACAAAATACTGAAATAGAGAATCATAGTATAGTTTGAGTTGGAAGGGACCTTAAAGATCATCTAGTTCCAAGCCCCCTGCCATGGGCAGGGACACCTCCCACTACACCAGGTTGCTCCAGGCCATCCAGCCTGGCCTTAAACACCTGCAGAGATTGAGGAGGCACCCACAACCTCTCTGGGCAACCTCTTCCAGTGTCTCACCACCCTCACAGGAAAGAATTTCCCCTTTCAGAGTGAAATGCCAGATCATCCCTTTCCATTTACACACATTTACATTTTTAATTTTGTTGTTACAACCCATCTAACTAGAAAGACACAAAATAGTACCTATACCTCTTTTGCCTATAAGAGAAGAGAAAACACCAGGTCCAGCAATGCCTTGTGCCTACAAGAGCTTCTGAAAAGTCATTCTGTTGCCTCCCTTGGAGCTTCTCTTCTCCCACCTTGGAAGTCTCCTGCATCCTGCAGTATCTGTGCAGGGTGTGTGAAGGACTCACCTTTCCCACACGTAGCCGTGCACTCGGTTTTCCCAATCTGTTTCCAGTTATAGTCTCGGTTTTGCCTGGGTGGTTGCACAGCAGGTACCTGGTTTTCTGGCTGATGGGAAGGAAACCTTCCTGGATGAATAACTGGGAAAGTTCCAGCTGCCTGGCCAGTGAGAGGGTCTGCCTCCCTGTGCAGATCCTCATCCTCATGATTTGTACTTTCTGGCATTCCTAGCTGACCATTCAAGGGATCCCCTGCAGATGGACAATAACAAGAAAGTAACATAATGAGCCTCATTTGCAAGCATCAGTCACTGTTTCCATCCACTAATAACCACAACTGGAGCATTACTAAACTGGATAGCAGCTTTAATCTAATAGTGTCCTGCAAAGATCATGTTGTTTCAAACTAAGACAATGGAGTCTCAGCCAGCAAGTACATTAAAACCTCAGTAACCTCCAAAGCCACCACAGACTTTAGTGCACTCAGTGTCCTAACTTCCCAAATCCTTTTTCTCAGCAGGCCACGTGATGTGCCTGCTCGTGGGACACGTGGCTGCTCCTCCTTCCCAACAGGGTACAGACACACTTGCCAACTTGAGAAGCTACTATGATATCCCACCTCAGCTTTCTCTTCTCTGGGCTTCTCTTCACAAGCCACCAACTTTAAAAGTAAGACCAAAGTTGCCTGCAAATTTTCTACTGTCCTTCAGAACCCTGTTACTGTCACATAGCATGTACCCAAGCTCAGGCAGCAGCAGGAGCAGCCCAGATCCTTGCTTGGGAAGGCAACAGGTTTGTGTTCAATCCTCTCCAGTTGGGAAGGAAAAGAGAAATGGTGAAGAGCTTGTTTTAAATAATCTCAAGCTCTGAAGAAAAAAATTATGTTCGGTTTCTCTACTGAGACATGGTTACAACACCCCAGGTCATTTAAAGCTATGGTTATAATTTTAATGACAAAATTGTTACTGAAAGCAGTTTATAATCCCTGGCAGGATTAGTTCACTGAAGCCACCACATTTATGCAGATTTCTCTTTCATCATGTAGGGTGAAATTCTGGGTCTCTTCCAGAATCAATGGCAGCATTTACACTGGATTTAACTGCATGAATTTAACTATCAGCTTATTGGGTAATAGAATTGTTTAATAAGAAAAAATAGTGGCATTTTACCTGGCCTCCTGTGAGCAAGCAACAGAGGGCTAATGACATTGTCTCCTGGAATGATATACTCATAATGGATACCTGGGTTAGGCTGCTGATGTATCATCTAGAACAAAAAGAAGACATGTATTCACTTCTTCCACTCATTATATGACTAATGTTTAAATAGTTACTGAGCAACAATGTAACATTGTCATTGGTCAGGATAGAAAGAAGAGTTAATGGCCATATCAAAAAAAAATGCAAAAATAGATATTTTTTTCTGGAAAGAAATATAAGAAGAGAGAGGTTACTGTGCTTGTAAACTGAGCTAGGTTGTGATGGCAGAGAAACTGTTCAAGGCCAGGCTGGATGAGGCATTGAGCAACCTGGCCTAGTGGCCTAGTGGGGATTGGAAATAGATGATCTTTAAGGCCCCTCCCAACCTAAACCATTCTATGATTCCATGAATGCTTGTCTGCTTGTTTAAACAGTGGGGCATAATAACACCTTATAAAAGATTTTTAAACCTGTGAACAGCATCAACTTGTGCTACATTGCTGCTGCTGGGAGCCTGAGTACACTCACACTAGAAAGGCAAGGATGCCATCAGCTGATTATTTGCATTAGTTTAGCTCTGATTTCTCTGAGTAGTTCTGACACTGCTGCTTTAGAAGTCCAGAGCTCTTTGTTGACATTGGCCTGGTAGAAGCTTCAGATTACATTTAAAATAAAAATCTTAAAATGCCATATTTTAAAAAAAATTTAAAAATCAAAGGAAACTCAAAGCAGCAGCAGAACTTGCACTAGCCCTTTGGCTCAGACAAGTCACAGGCCAAAAAGAGGAAAGCCAAGCTATGGCAATGGCTTTACGACCCAGGAGAGCACACTTGAGTGTGAAGGTTTCACTCAATTCACCACAGCAATTAAAAACAAACCAGGGTTCAGACCACTGTTCTCTTGTATCAAGATCACTTTCTCCTTGACAAAGAAAATATTTGTTCCTCTAAGCATTGCCCATTAGAGATCATTCACTTTTCTGAACCATCTAATAATGCAATGCCTGTAACACTTTTTGTAAGGGTTTGTCCTTCCCCTGACACTTTGTCCTCCAAAAAATGCAGCCTTTGAGTTTCTGAAAGACCTGACCTGCTGAGTCACTGTGAAGGTGACTTCAGCAGAAGAGCTGCCAGAATCAGGACACTCTTCTGAAGATGCTTCCATGGGAAGCTTTCTGGTGATTTCCATTGTTTTTCCATCACATTTCTCAAAGCAACTAACATGGACTCATTAGAAAGACCTTAAAAAATTAAGACTCTATGAATATATTGTTACTGATTTCCTGTAGGAAAACACCTGGATTTATACAGCAGTTTTGCTATTGGTTAAAGGACCAAAGTCTTTACAGCAATGTAGAAAAAACGTGCATCTCTTTTTATCTCGCTAATTACAACCTCCTATATGTTAGAGAGCTTTTTCCTCCACATTTGTAGAGCAGAAGAAAGACAGAATGTTCCCATCTGCAAATCCCTTCATTTCTCTATACACAGCATAAAGATTGTGAGTTTGTTTGAAGAAAAGACATCCATATCTGCATGTCTGCAAATTTCAGACCCTCAAAGAGACTGTGTCATACCGATGACTGATTTTCTATCATCTAGGGCTATTAATTTCTACCTTCCATCATTAGATTGAAAAAGACATCAAATGATCAGCTTATAATGAATTGCAGGAGTCCATACCTAGAATCATAGAATGGTTGGGGTTGGAAGGGCCCTCAAAGATCATCTAGTTCCAATCCCCCTGCCATGGGCAAGGACACCTCCCACTAGACCACGTTGATCAGTGCCTCATCCAGCCTAGTCTTAAACACCTCCAGGGATTGAGGGGGCATCCACAGCCTCTCTGGTCCACCCGTTCCAGTGTTTCTTCTCTAATGTGTATTTATTTTGGAATTAATGACATAAACTTAATTTCCCATAATTTAGGCCGTGCATTTAGGCTTTGTGAGCTCTTCCCAGCAGCATAAGTAGTTGTATACAATGCTGAGAGCAATTTAACTGAGTAATGCAGTTGCTTTGACAGGACAAAGAATCACAGAATCCTAGAAAGTTTTGAGTTGGAAGGGACCTTCAAGATCATCTAGTTCTACACCCCCTGCCATGGGCAGGGACACCTCCCACCAGGCCAGGTTGCTCAGTGCCTTATCCAGCCTGGCCTTAAACACCTGCAGAGATTGAGGAGGCATCCACAACCTCACTGTGCAACCTGCTCCACTGTCTCACCACCCTCACAGGAAAGAACTTCTTTCTTCTCTCCAGCCTAAACCTCCTCTCTTCCAATTTGCATCCATTACTCCTAGTCCTGCTATCCTGGACCCTATTAAAAAGTCCATGGGAGTCTGCCCTGTAGAATCTAGGAGCCTAATCATTTAGTTTTTCAAGCTTTTGCCAGTTTTCCATTGCAGTCAATCAGAAATTCCTCCCAAAGAAGTTGTGTTCGCATAATTGTTACATTGCTTTTCTAAGACACCATATGGCAGATGGACGTTAACTTTGCCAACATTTAACTTTTCCCAGGTGAGTAATCAGGGTAGTTGCTTGAATAGGAAACTATCCACAGGAAAAACTGGAAAATTGTGTGCTTTATTCTACCAGATCAGTAAAGTCTGAGACTGCTAGTTACATTTCCTATGGTCATAGAATCACAGAATCACAGAATCACAGAAGACCTGGGTTGGAAGGGACCCCAAGGATCATGTAACTCCAACCCCCCTGCCTAGCAGGGCCACCTAACAAAACACATCTACTAGATGAGGTTGCCCAGGGCCTCATCCAGCCTGCTCTTGAACACCTCCAAGGACGGGACATCCACAACCTCCCTCGGCAGCCTGTTCCAGGACCTAACCACCCTCCTAGTAAAGAACTTCCCCCTAACATCCAACCTAAATCTTCCCTCCTTCAACTTGGATCCATTTCCCCTANTTGTGTTGGAAGGAACCTTAAAGATCATCCAGTTCCAACCCCCCTGCCATGGGCTGGGACACCTATCGCTAGACCAGGTTGCTCAGTGCCTCATCCAACCTGGCCTTAAACACCTCCTGGGTGTGTAGCTCAGTTGGGAGAGCATCAGACTCCTAATCTGAGGGTCAAGGGTTCAAGTCCCTGTCCAGGTATGAAGCTTGCAAGAGTTGGGATGATGGTTGGACTTGATGATCTCAAAGGTCCCTTCCAACCTAGACGACTATGACTATGACCTCCAGGGATTCAGGGGGCAACAACAACCTCACTGGGCAACCTGCTCTACTATCTCACCACTCTCACAGGAAAGAACTTCCTTCTTATCTCCAGTCTGAATCTCCCCTCTTCCAATTTGCATCCATTACTCCTAGTCCTGCCATCCTGGATCCTATTAAAAAGTCCTACCCCAGCCTGTCTGTAGCCCCCTTCAGGTATTGAGAAGCTGCTATGGGGTGCCCCACAAGCCTTGTCTTCTCCAGGCTGATCTGGAGTAAGTTGAGAGGAACAACAAGCAATGGGAAGATATAAAAGTTAAAGGAACAAAACAGTAACAAGGAATTGGTACAGAATAAAATTTTAGTGTTGCATTTTGTTAATAATGAGATGAATCTTTTTTTTTCCCATCAGGAAAATAAATCTAAGCACAAGAAACTTACATAGACATCAAGGACCTCGTTTGTTGGACCATCAGCTAAAAAGGACTCTCCTGCAGTGCTGGAGATTTCATTTGGGCGTTTGTAAGTGAACATTGTCCCACCACCTTCGTATCTCCCAGGTCGATCGATTGCCCAGTTTCCATTGATGATGGACCGTCCTGATCGACTCCGCAAGGCTGTAGAGGATGGGGACAAAAACACAAGGACTTTGATCAGAAGAAATCACCTACCTCCAAGTTGTGTTCCTCTGCTGGGTTTTCTCTGCTGCAAGTGAACAGAGCTCTGTGGCAAGTGGAAAGAACAAAGTTATGTTAGTGGTTGTTAAAAAAACCCCATCACACTGAAAAAACTGTGTTTGAACGCTTGGTGTGTTTATGCTGCAAGGAAAGAAAAAAAAAATCAAAGACAGTTTGGACACCTCTTTCACATTTCTCATCAGTTGGCAGAAGACTCTCAGCCAGTCTGTGGTATACACTGGCACACAGAAGATGCCAAGGAAGAGGTTCTCCTACACTTCCTTCCCACGGAATTGACTATTTTATGGTTTAGATGGAAGAAAACACTGAGGCAGATACAGAAAATGAGCGCATTATACAATGTGGAAACACCAAACAACTCGGAGACAGATGAACACCCTGAGTTGCCAAATACTCCACTTATTCTTCAAGAAGCTGTTTGGTTACTCCCTCCCTTTCAGAGCATGATTTTTTTGCCAGCACCTTTGTAGAGCCCTGTTCTGCAGCAGTTTGGAATGATGAGCTCTCTGAAAAGGCCAGACAGATCTCTTGTGTGAGGAAAAGTGACTTTGCAAATCAGACACTAGCCAGAGAAAGATAAAACAAGGGTTCAATATCCAGCTGTGCAGCACATCCCCTTTTGCACCGTGGGAAAGTCACTGATTTCTACATACCTCTGTTCATTCATCTATATATATGACTACAGTTTTAAGCCCATAACATCAGAAACTCCTGCCACACACAGACAGATGCATAATTTTGTGCAATCTTATAGATTTTGAAATATAATAGCATCTTGAGGCCGAAGCCTTACTAGACATTAAGTTCACAGGAAAGATGTGACTTCTCTGTATGTCCCAAAGTTTTTCAATCCCAGTGCAGGAGATTTTGCTTTTAAATACAGATTTAAAAACAGATGTATACTGTTTGGTAATTCAGCTATTCATGCAAATTCAAGGTATGAGCTTTAAACATTCAAAAATTTAGGGCAGAAATCCTGTTATTCCAGAGACTGTTTCTTCTGATGGTCAAACTCAGAGAGTTGCAGTCACATTGTCCAAGAGGAAACCACTAACGAGTCATGTTCCTCAATACTGGGATTAGTGCTATTTAACATCTTTGTTGGAGACATAGACAGTGGGATTGAGTGCACCCTCAGCAAGTTTGTGGATGACACCAAGCTGTGTGGTGCAGGTGACACAGCAGAGGGAAGGGATGTCATTCAGAGAGACCTTTACAGGCTCGAGAGGTGGGCCCATGCCAATCCAAGTAAGTTCAACAAGGGCAAGTGCAAGGTCCTGTACCTGGGCTGGGGCAACCCTAAGCACAGCACAGAGTGGCTTGAGTGCAGCCGTGAAGAGAAAGATTTGGGGGTATCCGTGGATAAGAAACTCACCATGATCCAGCAGTGTGTGCTTGCAGCCCAGAAGCCAACCCAGTCCTGGGCTGATCAAAAGAAGTGTGGCCACCAGGTCAAGGGAGCTGATACTGCACCCTCTTCTTGGCTCTGGTGAGGCCCCAGTTACTGTGTCCTGTTCTGGAGCCCTCAACACAAGAAGGACATTGAGCTGTTGGAACAGGTCCAGAGGAGGGCCATGAAGATGACAAGAGGGCTGGAGCACCTCCCTTCTGAGGACAGGCGGAAGGAGTTGGTGCTGTTCAGCGTGAAGAAGAGAAGGCTCAGGGGGGACCTCAGAGGAGCTTCTCAATACCTGAAGGGGGCTACAGAAAGGCTGGAGAAGGACTTTTGAAGAGGGTCCAGGATGGCAGGGCTAGGAGTAACAGATGCAAATTGGAAGAGGGGAGGTTTAGGCTGGAGAGAAGAAAGAAGTTCTTTCGTGTGAGGGTGGTGAGACAGTGGAGCAGGTTGCACAGTGAGGTTGTGGATGCCCCCCCTTCTCTGCAGGTGTTTAAGGCCAGGCTGGATGAGGCACTGAACAACTGGCCTGGTGGGAGGTGTCCTTGCCCATGGCATGGGGGAGTAGAACTAGATGTTCTTGAAGGTCCCTTCCAACTCAAACCTTTCTAAGATTCTATGATTCTTTGTCCTGTCAAAGCAACTGCATTACTCAGTTAAATTGCTCTCAGCATTGTATACAACTACTTATGTTGCTGGGAAGAACTCACAAAGCCTAAATGCATGGCCTAAATTAAGGGAAATTAAGTTTATGTCATTAATTCCAAAGTAATACACATTAGAGAAGAAACCTAAATTGTCCCTGCATATCCCAGACATCTGAATTAAGTGAATTAATCAGCAGAAGCAGCCTTTGCTGCAGGCCTCTGCATGAAGAATGCCAGTGTGACAGTGTGGTGAGAAATGTCACTGTGAAGATGCTTGACGCTGAGATAAAAAAAAGACAGCAATAGAGAATCACATTGTAAATACCATCCTTCTTTTACAGAAATTTGTTATTTTAAGTGCAATACTGTTGCCACATTTCATGTCAACCACTTTATTACTCTTCAAGCATCAACCAACTAGATTTTTCCATTATATTTGAGATTTTCAGATTGACATTCTATGGGCATTATCAATGGTTGGAACAGGCTGCCCAAGGCAGTGGTTGTGGCACCATCCCTGGAGATCATAGGACCACAGAATGGTTTGGGTTGGAAGGGCCCTCAAAGATCATCTAGTTCCAACCCCCCTGCCATGGGGAGGGACACCTCCCACTACACCAGGTTGCTCAGTGCCTCATTCAGCCTGGCCTTAAACACCTACAGGGATTGAGAGGGCATCCACAACCTCTCTGGGCAACCTGTTCGAGTGTCTCACCACCCTTACAGTAAGGAATTTCTTTCTTATCTCCAGCCTAAATCTCTCCTCTTCCAACTTGCATCCAGGTATTTAAGAGATGGGCAGACAGGGAGTTTAGGGATATGGTTTGGGGATAGTTATTGTTATTTGTTTGTTGGACTCAGTGACCTAAATGGTCCCTTCCAACCAATGTGATTCAGGATTCTACAAAATGCAAGACATAGAAAGGGTATGAATGAAAGAAGTTGCCTACCATCAGTTCTGAACTTGTGAGGAAGAAGACCATATTGTTGACAGTCTCTGCTTTCAAGGAAATACTGTCCTTGGACCACTTGTCCCTGTAACAAGCCATGACAAGTGAAGGTTCAGATTTCTGCTTCTCCCAGTGCAAAATACTTGGTGGGTTTACTCATTCCCAAGTATCACCATTGTGGCCAAACTGCAGAAATGTGTGACTTTCTTCTGACTGACTGAAGTGCTGTACCCATTCTCTTCACAAAATCACAGAATGTCAGGGATTGGAAGGGACCTTAAGAGATCATCTAGTCCCATCCCCCTGACAAAGCAGGAACACCTAGATCAGGTCACAGATGAAGGCATCCAGGTGAGGTTTAAATGTCTCCAGAGAAGGAGACACCACACCCTCTCTAGACAGCCTGTGCTGCTCTTCTCTCACCCTGACAAGTTTTTCTCCTATTTCTGTGGAACCTCCTGTGTTCCAGCTTGCACCCATTGCCCCTTGTCCTGTCATTGGAGGTCACTGAGAAGAGCCTGGCTCCATCCTCCTTACACTCACCCTTTCCATATTTATACACATGAATGAGATCACCCCTCAGCCTCCTCTTCTCCAAGCTAAAGGGACCCAGTTCCCTCAGCCTTTCCTCCAAAGGGAGATGCTCTAATCCTTTCATCATCTCTGTGTCTCTGCACTGGACTCTCTCCAGCAGTTCCCTGTCCTTCTTTAACTGAGGGCCCCACAGCTGGACACAAATCCATTCATGCTATTTACATGCTATTTATATTTTTTATATTTTCATTGAAGCACCTCTGGAGTAAGCAGTTCAGTAAAAAATACTGGAGAATATTTGAATACATTTTTTCAATATGGAACACTTCCTTAGCTTCATGATCTGAGCATTTTTTCTTATGCTGCTGCTAAACAACGAAATGAATTATCAAGAAGTCAGAAAAAAGTAAGCGAGTTGGTTAAGGTTAAGTTGTTGTTAGTAATGAAGCTGTGGAAAGATGTCTGTCTGAAAAACTTTCATTTCAGATCCATCATATGACAGGTTGGAAAGAGGCCTCCTCACAGAAAGGGAAAAGGTGCCTTTTATGTTTTGATCACCCTGAAGCAACCACATCAGCTCTATCCTCTGAAGGATTTTCATAGTGCTACTATTTTTAGCCTAAAGCATGAAAGATTATGTGAAACTTTACCATCAGTTCCTCATGAGGAATTCCTCCTACAGTCTGTCACTGATTTCATCTTTAATCTGGCACCAGCATCTCATCTAAACTGTGCTATTTACCATGCCCTTCTGTAATGTTCTGCATTACAGATCTGGAGAGTTTCAGGAGAGAAATTCTGATCAACACTTCTGCTCGGGTATTGAGAAGCTACTCTGAGGTCCCCCCTGAGCCTTCTCCACTCTGAACAACCCCAACTGCTTTAGCCTGTCCTCAGAAGGGGGGTGCTCCAGCCCTCTCATCATCTTCATGACCCTCCTCTGGACTCACTCCAACAGCTCAATGTCCTTCTTATGTTGAAGGCTGTAGAACTGAACACAGTAACTCCAGGTGGGGTTTCACCTAAGATGAGTAGAGGGGCAAAATCCCCTTGCTTGACCTGCTGGCCACTCTTCTCTTGATGCAACCCAGTATTGGGTTGGCTTCGGGGTTGGCTCCCTCTGGTGTGTCAACTGCACCACAAAGCTCAGTGCGGTTCCCAAACTTGTCTCATTATTATAAGAACACAATGCAAGATGAGAGCAAGAAGAAAGTTTGCAACTGAGTAGGAACAAATGGCAACTGCGTCTATAAGATGTGTCAGTTACTGTCTATATATGTTAAGGGGTCAGTCATTGCCAATGTTACAGATGTGGAATTGTTACATGCCATCAGATGGCATCATTTAAAGATATTCCAAAATGCGAAGAGAAAACCAGAGTGCTGAGCACGATTCAATGACTTAAAATCAGGCAAATCACTTTTGAGTATCTGCTGCAAAGGTGCCAGACAGTTTTCAAGGGAAAGTATTTGCAGGGAAAGTATCAAGTGAAATTCTGGAACAAACCATTTAGTTTGGATTTAATCTAGTAGATGTTTTAGGAAAACAACAGTTCCATACAACTAAGAAAGAACAGCTATCTGAGAAATTTCTACAGCAGTTACCAAACCACTACTGGCAGTACATTTTCATCCTCAATCACAGAGGCAGAGTAAAAAAATGTCGCTTCTCAAAGCTGGCAGCAGCACTAACATCCAGAGTAATACAGTACATTCACTCTGTCCTAGGGCCTTTTGGTCTGGGAGAACAGTGTCCTTAGTCCTACTTAATTGCTTCACAACCACATAAAATCTTTAACCAGACAGAATTCAAGTTTATTTCCCATATATAAAACTTACTAAGTGTCTCTCATTAGGATCTGACCCAATCAGTGTCCATTTGTGGGGCCCTTAGTTGAAGAAGGACAGGGAACTGCTGGAGAGAGTCCAGCACAGAGACACATAGATGATGAAGGGATTGGAGCATCTCCCTTCTGAGGAAAGGCTGAGGGAGCTGGGTCTCTTGAGCTTGGTGAAGAGGAGATTGAGGGGTGGTCACATTCATGCCTATAAATATGGAAAGGGGGAGTGTAAGGAGGATGGAGCCAGGCACTTCTCTGTGACCTCCAATGATAGGATAAGGGGCAATGGGTGCAAGCTGGAACATAGGAGGTTCCACAGAAATAGGAGAAAAAACTTTGTCAGGATGAGAGAAGCGTGGCGCAGGTTGTCTAGAGAGGGTGTGGGGTCTCCTTCTCTGGAGACATTTAAACCCTACCAGGATGCCTTCATGTGTGACCTGATCTGGGTGTTCCTGCTTTGGCAGGGGGATGGAACTTGATGATCTCTTGAGGTCCCTTCCAATCTCTGACATTCTGTGATTCTGAGAAGTGGAGAGCAGTTCCTCCCTCACAGGGAAACACAGGTAGGGCTTGTGCTGCTGAAGTGAGCTGCTGATGTCTCCCCAGTAATTTAACCCAGGGAATTTCATCAAGCTGCAGATGCAAGTGAAAGATTGATAAAACAGGGTAAAAAATTATTCAATTAATTTCCTCACCAGAGGAGTTGACAAAGGCCACTGGGTGAGTGGGATGGGGCACTCAACTACGTCCAAATATCCTACAGGAAGATTGGAGCAACTCTCTGTTTTTACACCTCACCCCAATTTTTACTCAAAATACTGCATATTTTTAGTGTTTTACTTTAATAAAAGATTAAAAAAAAATAAATTTGTTGCTCTTTAAGTTGAATTATAGTATAAGAGCATTTTGGCTAAACCAGATTTCTCCAGAAACAACGTCATCACAGCATCCTTAAAGACAGTGGCCAGAAGCAGATCCTGTAAATAATGTGACTACTTCTGAACAGGCACTGGGATGAAAGAAGTAAAAGAAACACAATTTTATTTCCCAAAGACACAATTCTATGTTTTCCCTGTAGTCAAACCACTGCCCATTACATATAACACACAGCGTTACTGCTACAAGCAAATTCTTAAAGTTTTTCATAGTATGCAGCAGATAAAAATATGAGATTCGCAATATTACTGCAAAGAAATGATAAAGCAAGTACAGTTTTTCTCCAATTGAAGACATGCAGTTTACTTTCTTACCTAAAAAATGAACAATAGGCTTTAAAACAACATGATGTTCCTCTCAGCACGATCCTGCTCAAGGGGTTTTTCTCGCAGTCTGATTGGGGAGGTATCACATCACGTCAAAGAAATTCTGCTTCACACAGAATGTCAGGGTTTGGAAGTATCCTCAAAAGATCATTGATTCCAGTCCCACTACCAGAGCAGGCACACCCAGATCAGGTCACACAGGAGGTGCTCCAGCCCACTCATCATCTTTATGGCCCTCCTCGGGACCGGCTCCAACAGCTCAATGTCCTTCTTATGTTGAAGGCTCCAGAATTGGGCTCGGTAACTCCAGTTGGGGTCTCACCAGAGCTTAGCTGTTAGAGCAGGTTGAGAGGAGAGGCAAAAAGATGATGAGAGGGCTGGAGCACCTCCCTTCTGAGGACAGGCTGAAGGGGCTGGGGTTGTTGAGCCTGGAGAAGGGAAGGCTTGGAGGGACCTCAAACTAGCTTCTCAATACCTGAAGGAGGCTACCGAAAGGCTGGGGTAGGACTTTTTCACAGGATATGTGATGGCAGGACTAGAAGTAATAGAGAAAATTGGAAGAGGGGAGATCCAGGCTGGAGATAAGAAAGAAGTTCTTTCCTCTGAGGCTGGTGAGCCACTGAAAGAGGTAGCTCAGAGAGGTTATGGATGCCCCCTCAGTCCCTGGAGGTGTTAAAGGCCAGGCTGGATGAGGCATTGAGCCTCCCACTGATCTAGTGGGAGGTGTCCCTGCCCATGGCAGGGGGGTTGGAACTGGATGATCTTTAAGGTCTCTTCCAATGCAAACCATTCTATGATTCCCCCATGCGTCTTAATATAGTCTTCTCAGAAAGCTATTAATATTAGCCACCTGAAACAAAACGAGCTTACCTAATCTCTCCTTCATCTTTTGTTAGGTCTTTCATGATGAGATGAGAAGCAGAATGAAGCACTCTTTGACAGGGGTGGAACTTCTGATACTTTGGCACATGCAAGTTATTACAGAATATGAACACAGTGATACAGGGCATGACATTCACAAAACATGTGATTATATGGCATTTACTGTGTTACTGTATCACTGCTACACTCCAACACACCACATTCCCTCACTAAGGGACAGTGTAAAATACTGAAAACCTAACCTTTCAAAACAGGATGTTTTGAAAACAGATATAAATAGTTATGTTATTCAATCTGAGGCTTTATTTAAACTCATTTACTCTAATAAAGTATTTAGAAATTAGAGCAAAAGCTCAGGACCAGTAGTCTCCGGGGGGACCCTTCCAACATACTATTTAGCTCAGCTGCTAGAGAGGGACTGACTGTAAATATATGGCTGTGTATGACTTCCCTATTTCAAAAGTTTCATCCCATGAAGCAGATTAGATGATGCAAGTAAAAAGGTGAATCGAAGCAGAGTTTAATAATTTTGGCAATTCTTTCACTGCAGGACATAAGCACTCCTTGTGAACTGCATGTCTCAGGTTTTTCATTTTTAGGTTTTTCTACTATTACATCACCTCTTAAAAACTGCTCTCTAATAAAAAGTAATTTTTCTCAAACAGCACAAAAATAAACCTGCTTAGTCCCCTCCAGTGTGATAGGATTTACTGAAGTTGGGAGAGATTGTAGGCATTAATGGCACGCTGTCAGCTACAAAGGCACATGTTGCTCCCTGTCAGGACCTCACTAAAAATCACCTCAACTAAAGACTCTGCATGAAGGGTGTCTCAATTCCCAGTTTGTACCAAAATACATGGACTGCAATGATATAAAATATCCTGTAAAACTCCTAAACAAAGTCACTGCCTTCAGTGTAAGAAGGACAGGGAACTGCTGGAGAGAGTCCAGCACAGAGATGATGAAGGGAGTCCCTTTAGCTTGGAGAAGAGGAGGCTGAGGGGTGATCTCATTCATGCCTATAAATATGGAAAGGGTGAGTGTAAGGAGGATGGAGCCAGGCTCTTCTCAGTGACCTCCAATGACAGGACAAGGGGCAATGGGTGCACGCTGGAACACAGGAGGTTCCACAGAAATAGGAGAAAAACTTGTCAGGGTGAGAGAAGAGCAGCACAGGCTGTCTAGAGAGGGTGTGGCGTCTCCTTCTCTGGAGACATTTAAACCCTATCAGGATGTCTTCCTGTGTGACCTGATCTGGGTGTTCCTGCTTTGGCAGGGGGATGGAACTTGATCTCTTGAGGTCCCTTCCAGTCCCTGATATTCTGTGATTCTGTAATTGATCTGCAGAATAACACACATGTAATTCACAATTGTGGAGTTCTTTTCCATAAAAAATTGTTAAAAGTCTTATCACACCTTTAACCTCTTCTTTTAGAAAAGGCAGGGTGTAACTAAGCTTAAAGTCTCTACATTTCAGTCTCAGAACTTTAGCTTTTATAAGCCTTAACAAGAATTTCAGTCTTAGACCAATGAAAAAGTAGGGTTTGAATTTTTAGCTCTATTTCCTACTTCAGTACTATCAGGAAATATTTTTCAGTGGTAATAGGCTGGATATAAGAAAGAAGTTATTTGCTGTGAGGGTGGTGTGACACTGGAAGAGGTTGCCCAGAAAGGTTGTGGATGCCCCCTCAGTCCCTGGAGGTGTTTAAGGCCAGGCTGGATGGGGCACTGAGCAACCTGGTCTGGTGGGAGGTGTCCCTGACCATGGCAGGGGGGTTGGAACTTGAAGGTTCCTTCCAACCCAAACCATTCTAGGATCCCATGATAAGCACTCCTTTAGAAATTAGGGCCAATGCTCAGGACCAGCAGTCTGCAGGAGGGATACTTCCAACATAGCACATAATAATTTAGCTCTGCAGCACCCTCTGAACCTGCAGATGATAGTACTTGGCTTAGTTAGGTAATTTCAGATAGAATCTGGTTCTTACATTTCAGGAGTTGATGGGACTGGCTGCTACAAGCTCTGAAGGTCACAGCTGAGCCTTCTGGCACTGCTCAGCTGCACATCAGTTAGCTCAGCACACACTGGGCCTGAGTCCTATGGGATGAAAAATGTAATTGAATTATCTACAAATCTAGACACTGCTTCAGTCAGAAAGGCCAGATTAGTGAAATGCTTATGTGCAGATAGCCCACTCTTTTCTCCAGCTGGCCTAAGAAAAAATGTTTTGTAGGTCCTTGTGCTCCTGCTAGTTTCAAAGAATGGGAATAGCTGTAAGAGAGAGTTAAGTTGAACCAGCAGATTGTGGTATCTCTGGAGAGAAACACCCCCATATCTCATGAGAATCAAAAGCTGAAGTAGAAAGAATTCCAACTGCTTCTCCTTTGTGCTAGATAGTTTTCACTCTTGGCAATGAAAAGCTGAAGCTAAAAGCAGCTATTCCTAAGCTGCTTTGAATTTCAAATGGAATTGCTCAAAAGTCTTGTATGCTTGGTGTGGCAAAGCTGAATACTCTAACTACAAAGACACAAATCCATCAGCTCTGAAGTATTTTTGGGTCCCCTGCTCAGCCATGAATTCCTGACACCCATTTCCCCTTGTCCTACCATTGCATGTCACTGAGAAGAGCCTGGATCCATCCTCCTGACACTCACCCTTTCCATATTTATAGATATAAATGAGGTAAGTCCTCAGTCTCCTCGAAGCTAAAGAGACCCAGCTCGCTCAGCCTTTCCTCAGAAGGGAGATGCTACAATTCCTTCATCATCTTTATTGCTCTGTGCTGTACCCTCTCCAGCACATCCCTGTCCTTCCTGAACTGAGGAGACCAGTACTGGATGCAATATTCCAGATGTGGTCTCACCAGGGCACAGTAGAGGGGGAGGAGCTATTGTCTGTCCATCATTCCCTCAACGGGGGGGAGCTTTTGAACCTTGTGTCTATCAAAGGTGTGTCTGAAGGCTCAGACACATTAACATTTGAACAAATGCTGAAATCAAGATGTAGAAGAGACCTAAAATGGTTTCCCACTACTGAAAAGCCTGTGACAGCATGATCCCACAGCTATAATGACAGGCAAAGAGATCACAGGTTATTACTGGGGGGAGAAGACTGGCATTAATTTAGAGACCCCTATAGTAAGGATAGAGGCCCCTAACTAAACCAGACAGATTCTGCTGTCCATGCCCAGCCCTGAAAAATCATCAATTCTTGACTTAATCTCTTTTCCAATAAAAACTGAGAACACCACAGTAAACCTTGGTCTTCAGCTTAGAACAATATGAATTTTTTACAGATCCTCCTGAGCATTTGGCTCTTAGAACAAAAAAAGAATACATACATGAGTGAAAGGCCATCTCAATTTCCCTGAGAATGCTTTGCCAGAAGATGAGCTTCTGGCACAATAAGCAGGGTGGTCAAAGGAAAGCTGGGAATGCAGCAAATCCATCCAGCACTGGTATCCACTGCCTCATACATGACTTTCTGGCAGCAGCTTTAAGGCTCTGGGCAGTTTTACACATTACTTTTTATGTTAGTCTGCACGTTTTAAAGTAAAAAAGATGCTCTGGGACTGAAATGGTTTGATATTTATTTGACAGAGCTATTGAGCCACATGAAACACAGAACTGATACCTGGAGTTAAGCCCAGAAAGCTACAGACATGACAAAAATGGAAATCATCTCCCATTATTGATGGTTTTCACAGGTCCAAGAACAACAAAGAATAGAACTGAATCATTTTATGAAAAGCAGCACAAGATTATCTCAAACATAAATCATTTCAGTATTTCACTTCTCACTCTACCATTGTTCATTATTCCCAAGCTACCTACTAAACCAAAGAAACAAAGTTTATCTGATATTTTTTTCTCAGAAACATGTAAAAAATAATAGATTTGCAAAACTGTGAGTCTATCCCCAGAGAACTAAACAAGCCCAGCTAATTAATGGTAGTATTTAGTCTGCAGCATAGATAAGCCAGTGGAGACTAGATTCTGAATAGATAATAGAAGAAAATTATTTAAGTAACACTAGTACAGACTGTAATTATTTTCACAGATTTCACAGAATGTCATGGATTGGAAAGAAACTCAAGAAATCATCGAGTCCCATCCCCCTGCCAGAGCAGGAACACCCAGACCAGGTCACACAGGAACACATCCAGGTGGGATTTGAATGGCTCCAGAGAAGGAGACCCCACACTTTCTCTGGGCAGCCTGTGCCACTCTTCTCTCGTCCTCACCCTGACAAAGTTCTTTCTCCTATTTCTGTGGAACCTCCTGTGTTCCAGCTTGCACCCACTGCCCCTTGTCCTGTCATTGGAGGTCACTGAGAAGAGCCTGGCTCCATCCTCCTGACATTCACCCTTTCCATATTTATACACATGAATGAGGTCACCCATCACTCTCCTCTTCTCCAAGCTAGAGACCCAGCTTCCTCAGCCTTTCCTCTGAAGGGAGATGCTGGACTCTCTCCAGCAGTTCCCTGTCCTTCTTCAATGGAGGGCTCCACAACTGGACATACTTCTGATGTGGTCTCAACAGGGGAGAGGAGAGGGGGAGGAGAATCTCTCTCCAACTACTGACTCACCCCTTCTAATGCCCCCAGATGTCAGTGGCCTTCTTGACCGCAAAAGCACATTGCTAGCTCATGGTCACCCTGCTGTCCACCAGTACCCCCAGGTCCTTTTCCCCAACATCACTCTCTAACAGCTCAGTCCCCATCAGGACACTAAATTTTGACATCAGGAAACTAAATTAAAGTTTTTCCAAGTGTATGTGGGAAAGAATATATAAATAACAAAAAAGATGTTTCTTCCTTCTTTCACCAAGACATTATTTATTTTCTCCTACCTTCTCTGTGTGAGTAGATCTCTTGCAAACTACTCTGCAGGCAGTTGTGTTTTTAAAGTATTATCTTCTAGACCTTCTGCTTCCAGTCCCACAGGTCTCCTGATTAATACACCCAGCAGAGGCTGTTGCACACACAAACTACCACCCACCCAGATTTTCCACAGGGTCCTGCTGAGTCTCAGTAGCAGCGGCAGGCCAAGATTATGTTCTGAAACAATGAAAAATCACCACACTCAATTGACCTGGGTGTGTAGCTCAGTTGGGAGAACATCTGACTCCTAATTTGAGGGTCAAGAGTTCAGGTCCCTGTCCAGGTACAAGTCTTGTCATTGTTGGGCTGATGGTTGGACTCGATGATCTGAAAGGTCCCTTCCTAGCTAGATGATTATGACCTTATAATGCTGAACATCATCTATCCAATATTTCAGAAGCAAATTTCATATTTCTTCTTTACAATTCCACCTTAGAACACTATCCAGCAGCTGATGCTGCAAATAGCACATCGACAACACACCAACCAGTAACCAGTAACGGTTTCCAGTGCTTAGGAAGGGTAGGAATGTCATGGCAGCACAAAAAAGACAACACAATTGGATTACATTCCTAGAGAATTAAGATCTTCTACATCTATTGCTCAAGACCTGTAGTTCATTAATTAGTGTTTGTGCAAGTGTACACACACCTACCAGGGTAACACATGTCCAAAGATGAGGATACTGCTGTGCTCTAGCTGCAAATTCTGATAGAGTAAAAATAACATTTCTCATTTAAACTGAAATGAGTGAATCACAGAATGTGTTGAGTTGGAAGGACCATTAAAAGTCATCTAATGCCACCCCCTCCAGTGACAGGGGCATTCTGCACTAGATCAGGTTGTTCAAAGCCTCAGCAAGCCTGGTTTTGGATGTCTCCAGGGATGGAGTCTCTACCACCTGTCTGGACAACTTGGGCCAATGTCTCACCACCTTCATGGAGAAGAACTTTATTCTCATGTCTCATCTAACCCTGCCCTGCTCTAGTTACAACCCATTGCCCCTCGTTCTGAGTCTCCATGCCCTGGCAAACAGCCTCTCCCCAGCTTTCCTGGAGTCCCTTCAGGCACTGGGTAGAAAATAAAGTTCAGAGTTTTCAGTATGATATGCTTTGCTGTTTTCTTTCTTTGCTTCAGGGTTTCCAAGTTCACAGTTTATGTAACTAAATAACAACTGGTTTACCTCCTAACTAAATACCATCTTTGCATTATCTAAGGATCCTAGAAAAAATATGATTCCATGAACTGACAATGGGAACTAAGTATTAAAGACCTGGGCAATACTGATGTGCACATAGACAGCAGTGAGTTTCAATGCAGCACATTTCTCATCTGTAATTCTGTCAAACAACCCCACAGTAACTTCAGGGAAACACAAGAGTTTCCAGATGAATGCCAGTGAAGACAGAAACAAACCCCACCCTAAACACCAAAACACAAATTGTCTCCCTTTATCATTACTTACTGTCAAAAACAGTTTAGGATAATGGTCACTTGAGAGAGAAATCAAATTTTTCTAATTCACTGGAGAGATATTTTCCATTTCCACCTTAGGATAATATCCGTAAAGGTCCACGACTTTATTTTGTATTGCCTTTCTTCACCATTCATTTAATGTATCTTGACTTTGTCTCCCACAAAAACTATTCCATGTGTTCAGAGGTATATACTCATTTGAGGTATTGTCACAGAATCACAGAATCATAGAATAGTTTGGGTTGGAAGGGACCTTAAAGATCATCTAGTTCCAGTGCTCCTGCCATGGGTAGGGACACCTCCCACTAGACCAAGCTGCTCAATGCCTCATCCAGCCTGGCCTGAAGCACCTCCAGGGATTCAGGGAGAATCCACAACTTCCCTGGGCAACCTCTTCCAGTGTCTCACCATCCTCACAAAGAAGAATTTCTTTCTTCTCTCCAGCTTGAATCTTCCCCCTTACAATTTTCACCCATTACTCCTAGTCCTGCCATCACATATCCTATGAAAAAGTCCTACCCCAGCCTTTCTGTAGCCCCCTTCAGGTATGAAGATGCTAATATGAGGTCCCCCCTGAGCCTTCTCTTCTCCAGGCTCAACAACCCTCACTCTTACAGCTTGTCCTCAGAAGGGAGGTGCTCCAGGCCTCTCATCATCTTCATGGTCTCTTCTGAACCCACTCCAACAGATCATGATTAGGTTTTAAAGTTCTTTAGACAAGTCAGGTGTTATTCCATATTGCTCCTCTTCCCAAGGAAACAGCCAGGTCTTTCAGCTCATTCAAGGCAGCCCAGCTCCTGGGATCAGTGGCACCACTGTAACCCTGATGGTGCTGAGGATCTGCCCCTGTTAAAACAGCACCTTTTCCACATCCAGAAGCACACAGGCATAAAAGTCTGATGAAAGTTCGAAAGCAATTCTGGTTTTTGTGCACTTCTTTTCAAATACTTTGAAAGTTATTTGGGCTCCAGAAGTGTTTAAGTCCTGTCCACTGCATCAGGAGTTTCTAATAGGCATTTGCAGCCTGTTCTTATCCTGCTCACAGCATTGCCAGGCACCAGTTAATTCATGTCAGAAAAACACTTTGAAGAAAAGAAGCACTTTCTGTGATGATTTTCTCAAGAACCAAGGAGTTTTTATTTCAACGGCCAAATCCTGGATGGAGGCATGAAATACAAACCCATAGGCAGGTGGATTGCAACAGTCAATACCACAGAGAGAAGGTAGAGCAAGACAGCTCTGCACAGCAAGTACTTTCAGCCCCTAAATGTTTTTAAACACTAAACAGCTACACTGCTATTTATTATTCAATTTAAAAGGCAGAGTCCTAATAAGATTCTGGAACATCTTAATGCTCTATTAAAGTCTGGGAGCCTTTAAAACTTAGCCAGGTCTGCTTTTATCAACAGGAATACAGAAGCAAAAGCACACACAAGATGCTACTGTATTCCCTCAGTCTATGAGCAATAGGATGTTTATTTTCTTCATTGCTTTACACTCTGAGAAAACCTGATCATCACAGTATGGTTGGGAGGGATCTTAAAAATACTTAAAGAAGGACATTGAGCTGTTGGATTGGGTCCAGAGGAGGGTCACAAAGATGATGAGAGGGCTGGAGCACCTCCCTTCTGAGGACAGGCTGAAGGAGTTGGGATTGTTCAGCCTGGAGAAGACAAGGCTCAG
>VZTY01014388.1:0-33214 GCA_013400935.1 Turnix velox | reverse complement strand
GGGTTTGGAACTAGAAGATCTTTAAGGTCCCTTCCAATCCAAACCATTCTATGATTCTATCATCTGGTTCCAACCACCACTGGGCAAGGACACCTCCCACCAGCCCAGGTTGCTCAAAGCCTAGTCCAGCTTGCCCTTGAACCCCTTCAGGGATGGGGCAGCCACAGCTTCTCTGGGCAACATCACAGAGAAGAGGTTCAAAATAAATATTTGACTTGAATTCACTGGGGATGCAATAGCTCTGGTAGCAGCTGATCTTTCATTTCTGTTGTAAAACCCAGAACTTTGCAAAAAAAAAAAAAATTACAGAAAGGATCAGTATGATTTATGTGATGTGCTACATAATAAAACAGAATTTGTCGATCAGGCTCTTAAGGACCTGAGATCAACTAAACACATTACCATTAAACTTTTCCTTAAAACCTCATCCACACAGTGTATCTTTGTGGTTTTAAGTTGCCAGTCAGCGCATATGCAGGCCTAAAGAATTCCACTATTCCATTATTCTGCACAATCAGGGAAGGGTAGACTTTAGTTTTGCAAGTGTTGGTTCTGAATGGCCTTAGAAGGAGAGAAGAGTGAGAGCTAAGAACTGGAACTTGGACATAAAACATTGTTTTTCAGTTTCCAAGGGAAGAGAGGGGATAAAAACAGAAGCAGATGGCAATGCATAAGAACTACCAGTTATGAAAATCTAAGACCAACAGGAATTTGCCTCTACATACAACAGTGTTTCAAATTTAAGATGACAGTATCCCAGAATGAGGGAGCACCGGATGAGCTGCAAATAAGCAGATGCTCCTGTTGGTGCTTACTGTTCAGGCTGCTTAATTCATTCTACCTCTTAGACATGACGGAAATTCAGAGACTGCAAATGAAAATGGCACAATTCAACTGAGGGAAATGAAACAACTAAATTAACCACAAAAATCCACATCCTCAGATGGATATACAAAATATACCAAGGAAATACTGAAGAAAATCTCAGACTTCATTATGCAGCAATGTTTTATTTGCTCTGTCACTATATTCCTTTTTTTGAACACGCAGAATACTGAGAATCTTGCTTTACAGTCTAACAGACAACTTATTGGCTTTTCAGTACAAAGGAAAGCTGAGAGTCTGTAAGGTTCTTTAGATAGCACTCATCACAGAATCACACAATGTCTGGAGCTGGAAGGGACCTCAAGAGATCATCGAGTCCCATCCTCCTGCCAGAGCAGGAACACCCAGATCAGATCACACAGGAAGGCATCTAGGTGGGGTTTGAATGGCTCCAGAGAAGGAGAACCCACAGCCTCCCTGGGCAGCCTGTGACACTTCTCTCGCCCTCACCCTGCAAAGGTTTTTCTCCTTTTTCTGTGGAACCTCCTGTGTTCCAGCTTGCACCCATTACCCCTTGTCCTGTCATTGGAGGTCACAGAGAAGAGCCTGGCTCCGTCCTCCTGACACTCACCCTTTCCATATTTACACATATGAACAAGGTTACCCATCAGTCTTCTCTTCTCCAAGCTAAAGAGACCCAGCTCCCTCAGCCTTTCCTCAGAAGGGAGATGCTCCAATCCCTTCATCGTCTCTCTGCTGGACTCTCCAGAAGTTCCCTGTCCTTCTTGAACCCACCTGATTCTCAATAAATGCAAAATACCATTCATCCCCCAAGGTGCACACAGAAAGTCATATTTCTGCTTTACTAAATGTTTTAAGTGTCTGAAATAATTGCCTGGTTTTCTTTTTACAATAACATTGCCTCCTACTTGTTGGCCTGCTCATTTCACAGTCTGTCAGCTGAAGAGAACAAAGGCAAAGAAGGAAGTCTGTGAAAACACCCCTTCTGTTTGGAGAACTGTCACAAGCTGTGCTTCTCCTTGGGTTCTGAGTCTCCTGACACTCGAGCTACCACATGCCATCTGGTATTGGAACTAGATGATCTTTAAGGTCCCTTCCAATCCAAACCATTCTGAGATTAAAGGAGCACTCCCAAAGGGCCACCACCAGTGCAAGGTAATTCCAGGTTAATCTGAAGGCATTAATAGAATTTTCCAGGTTTCTCTTTTTAAAGTAAACTACCCACAAGGTTCAATGAAATCCACTCAATTTCTTCCCAAACTAACAGAATGAAACAAAATCCTGGGTCTTTTTTCCTTTGCAGGTCTCCTTTTGCTGGCCTCTGCACAACTGCAGAGCCCTCACTAAGGGGTGCTGGGAAGGTACCTTTCATTTCTTTTATAAACCAGGGAAACTCTGTTTATAAATAATGGCAAACTTTGTGGTTTCAGAGCACAATCTCTCTTCCTCTGACAGAGCTAACCGCAGGTAGTTAATAACAAACAAGGTCTGCTCCTCATTAGGACAATACCAACAGTCTAAAAACAATCCACGAAGAAATATTTTTAAATAGAGACTGAAAAGCTTTAGGAATGAGCTCTGATGTGTTATTAAGAAAGACAAAGGTTATACAAAAAATTAATATCTCATTGCATGAACAGATACTTACAATCTTGACAGTTACCAGCACAGTCTGAAGAAACTACTAAGTGCTTATGATTAAAGGCTTTCTTCAACTGACACAGTGGGAGGTGTCATTGCCCATGGGTTGGAGCTAGATGATCTTTAAGGTCACTTCCAACCCAAACCGTTCTACGATTCCATTTTCAAAAGCCCATTTTGTTAAAAATGCAACAGAAGATGATGATGTTGGAAAGTTACAGTCTCTAAACACAAATTTCATACTGCATCATGCATCTCAGACTTTTATTACTGACAGATGACAATGTGCTATCTGTTTATAATATAAAAGCTTAAACCAAACCCCGTGGTTTGGTGCTCCCCTGCATTAATTAGGCTTGGGGAAGGAATTTAAAAGTACTTGGTAAGAACAACAAAATAATCAGGGAACTATTAGGCTGGATATAACAATCTCTTCTAGCCCTGACAGACAGAAACCAGCAATCTACCCCCTACCCAACAAAGAATGATTAAGTGTTATGACAGAAATTCAACATTAAAATTTTAATTCCACTTACTGAAGGGATCTTTATTCTTAGCCTGACCAAACATCTGCAGACACATCATACACTAAGATGTTGTTGCCTTATGTCCTTACAACCAATTTATGAGACAACTGATGGGGGCTTCTTGCCCATAAAAATGTATCTCTTTCCCCAGTTTTCAAACTCCTGGTATTGCTCATCATGGTTAGAGCTTTCCTGCTCAACACAACAACCCCACCCTACTCTTGCCACCATCACTTCAGTGATACCACTACACATAACCTTTATTTTCAATTATCATCAGATGACCCTTGCACTGTACCAGCTATACTTTTATGGGGGCAGTGGAGATGTCAGCAGACTGGAGCCACAGCAATCATAGAATGATCTGGGTTGGAAGGGACCTTCAAGACCATCTAGTTCCTAAACCCTGTGGAGGAACAGCGTGAACTGGCAGCCTTTGCTAAGAAGCTCCCTGAAGCCAAGGTACAGTCTCACAGTAGACATTCACTTGTGTCCTGGTTTGAGGTAAAATAGGGTAAATTTTCTACTTTGTAACTTCACTTTTCAGCTAGGCCTCTTCTGTCTGACTAAACTCTGAAATTAACTGCACATTGTTCAGGCACTGTTCGCTCCCAGACTGATAAGACCAGGGAATGGTATGCAAGAAGCTCTTATTTTCATTATTCACTATGGTGATCAAGGTCAGAAAGTTTGTCATCCACCCTACCGGGGGGCTGGAAACAGAAAGACGTAGAGAAGTCCCACCTGCAAGGAGGAGCGGACAGGGCAGGTGACCCAAAATTGACCAACAGGAGTATTCCATCCCATCTGCCCCACGCTCAGTATAAGAGCTGAGGGATCAAAGGGTCAAGCCCTTCTCTTTCTTCCCTTCTTTCTTCGATGGCCGACATCTAGGAAAGACTCTGTCTTTGACCCCGATCCGAGCACTCCTGAATCCAGATCCGGCATCCAGCTCCTGACTGAACTGACCCCAGCCTGGGACTCTCCCTGCGTCTGCTGGGGACGTGATCATCATCCTGGGAGCTTGATACGGTTTTGTAAACATTATATACCTTTTTATCTTTTCCTTTTAATTTTATCTATTATTTCATTATCTATTAAAGTAGTTTGGAATTCTTCTAAACTCACAAATCTCCTCATTCCTTCCTCTCCTCTTTTCTGAGAGAGGAGGGGGGGCCATCTGTCATTTGGGGGGTCCTTTTGGGCCTAAACCAGGACAACTTGGCTCAGAATTGTGGCCACAGCTCCACTATTTTACCAATTAGAGCAGTTTGGTGACCTCACAAGTGTATGAAATGAAGTGTAATGACATTAATTGATGGGGGAGGGGCTCTTATTGCCGGCACAGGTACAAATGAAAGGCAGACTGAGCCTGTAAGCTTCTAAGCACCCAAATTTTTCTGACACAAAAGTGTCTGAAGGAATATTCCATAGAAAAAAATGTGGAAGTTAAGTAAATGATAAAGTTTAATCTCCCCTGACCAACTAAACCACACAGACTATAAATAAAAATTTAAGTCTCCATATATATTATTAGAAAAAAATTTATTTCTTCTGGAATTTAATGCTGGGATGTAAAATTACTCTCTGCAGATGAAATCTCTTTATCTGATCCAACCGTGAACCCATTGATCATGTAGAATTTCTATTGGGTGATTTTTAAAGGGGTAAGAAATAAAAACGTTGAAACTGAGAAGTTCAAAGGGAAGCAACAGGAAAAAAATATTTTAAAATTAAATGTTTTTTCTAGAGAATTAGTCAAAGATGTAAGAACAGATTCTACCTGACAAGATCAAGCACTGCTTAAGGAACAAAGGAAAGTTTTTTGCTACCCAAAACAGAACTTTGCTCAGAATAAAACAAGATTAGAGAATAAGAGAACAGCACACAGAAATATCTAAGGCAATGGAAACCAGGTTCCCAAGCATTTTTTTTCTAAAGTTTTGTCATGTAGTATTTTAAAAACTATTTAAATTAGTAACAACCTCTCCTCTTGGCAAGAAAAGGAAGAAATGTGTCTTCAGGCAATTTGGGAATTTGTCTAAGGAGAGCTTATGAATTTGGACTGATGCTGATTATTCTTTACATAGAGCTAAGTCAGAGTACAAAACTAATTTAGAATCTTTATTTGTAAGAAGAGAAGTGTTGTCTCAGACCCATGATTGCCTTGATCACAACTTCAAAAAAGAATATCCTTAGTCAAACAAGTGATTATTGGAGGTAAAGAGACATCTGTGCAATAGATTACACATGAGGCACTAATCAACTCAAAAAGCTAATTATTTCCAAAGAGTACATGACATCTCCAAAGCTGTCCCCTGTTGGCCATCTTGTAGTCAAAGGAAGAATGGAGAAAAAGCAGGAAAATCATGTTACTGAATACTGGTCAGCGACATGACATCTTTACATGGCAAGTTACAGAACCAGGTATTGAGAAGCTACTTTGAGGTCGCCCCCAAACCTTCTCTTCTCCAAGCAGAACAATCCCAACTCCTTCAGTCTGTCCTCATAAGGGAGGTGGCTCCAGCCCTCTCATCATCTGTATGGCCCTGCTCTGGACCCGCTCCAACAGCTCAATGGATCACAGAATCATAGAATGCTTTAGGTCAGAAGGGGTCTTAAAGATTATCTAGTTCCAACCCCCCTGCCATGGGCAGGGACACCTCCCACTAGACCAATTGTTCAGTGCCTCATCTCACCTGGCCTTAAAAATCTCCAGGGAGTGGGCATGCACAGCCTCTCTGGGAAACCTGCTCCAGGGTCTCAAGTAGCACACACTCTCTAGAATCAGTCAAGAGATTTTAAGAAGCCTTGAACAAACCAAGTGTTGATATTCCAAGCACTGTGCAATAACATTCAAGGAAGTATTTTCATGCAAACTAATTGATGCTCATCAACTAGAGACAAAAGTAATCTAAAGCTTTGAGAATAAATTCAGACTGATAAAAGCTGCTCATATTTCAATGCAGTTTCTGAGAAAATCTGCATTCAGGTTACTTGGTTCTGTCCTTAACTGGAAACAGAATTCTAATAAGGACATGGTGAGAAAGGTTGAAATTAGAATCACAGAATCATAGAATAGTTTGGGTTGGAAGGGACGTTAAAGATCATCTAGTTCCAATCCCCCTGTCACGGGCAGCGATACCTCCCACTAGACCAGGCTGCTCAATGCCTCATCCAGCCTGGCCTTAAAAACCTCCAGAGACAGGGCATTAAGAGAAGGCAAATTAAAGATTTTGGGTTCTGACAAGAAGCAGGAAATAGTGAAAATCTTGCAGCACCAGCTCTCCACGGGGTTCCAGGCCAAGGGGAATTGCTGGTTGCTTTAAACTGCAAACTGAATAATCAGAGATGCTGCTTGCTAGAATCATAAAGTTTGAATGGACCATCCAAGGCCATCTATTCTAATCCCCTGCAGTGACAGGGACATCTTGCACAAGATCAGGTTGCTCAGAGACTCAGCAAGCCTGGCTTTCAATGTGTACAGGGATGGGGCCTCCACCACCTCTCTGGGCAACCTGTTTCATTGTCTCACCACCTTCATTTTTCATGGAGAAAAATTTCTTCCTCATGTCTCATCTAACCCTGCCCAGCTCTAGTTTCAAACCACTGTCCCTCATCCTATGGCTCCATGCCCTGGCAAACAGCCCCTCCCCAGATTTTCTGGAGTCCCTTCAGGCACTGGGAGGTCACTAGAAGGTCTCCTTAGAGACCCCAGCTCTCTCAGCTTGATCTCATAGCAGAGGTGCTCCAGCTCACACATCATCCTTGTGGCCTTCCTCTGTGTCCCCACTAATAGTTCCACACCCTTCACGTGCTAGTTTGCGTCGTTCTCTTTACTCCTTTGCCTTTTTTTTTTTAAACTACCTTTCTGTACTTCAAGAGAAGAAAAAAACATTCCTCTGATACAGAACTTAGGAAACAAGCACCTCAGTGGGACTCGTTGCTCCTGGCTTTTGTTCAAATGATGTATTTGCAGGGCAGACGATCAAAGCAACAGCAGGCCTCAGCTGGTGCACTGCTGCAGTGAGAGCAAGTTTTAGAAGAACATTGCTTGCTTACAAACAAAGGCTAAAAAAAAAACCAACAAAGCCACCCACAGTTCTGACACAACCAGGAAACACAGAAAATTGAAACAGTACATCTACAGCTTCTAAAACTGGCCATAACTGTCATCAATGAGCATATGTATGAGCCTAAAAGCCAAACCAACAAGTGCAGGGAAGAAATGTTATTTTTTAAGATGCAGAAGGAAAGGAGTAAATAGGACAGGAAATGGTTTGCCTGGAAAAGCAGTAACACAGAGAACTTGCCTTGAGATTCAGGCCAGATGGAAGCCACCAGTCTCTCAAATGAGGAACTCAGGCTTCAAGAGAAGTGTGGCCAGCAGGTAAAGAGAGGTGATTTTGCCCCTCTATTGGGCTTTGGTGAGACCCCAACTGGAGTTACTGTTTCCAGTTCTGGAGC
Organism: Turnix velox; assembly: GCA_013400935.1. Lineage (NCBI taxonomy): Eukaryota > Metazoa > Chordata > Aves > Charadriiformes > Turnicidae > Turnix > Turnix velox. The sequence goes on along the minus strand of VZTY01014388.1, from coordinate 25,733 downwards.
CCTCAACATAAGAAGGACATTGAGCTGTTGGAGCGGGTCCAGAGGAGGCACCGAAGAATATGAGAAGACTGGAGCACCTCCCTTCTGAGGACAGGCTGAAGGAGTTGGGGTAGTTCAGCCTGGAGAAGGCTCAGGGGGGACCTCACAGGAGCTCCTCAATACCTGAAGGGGGCTACAGAAAGGTTGGGGAAGGACTTTTGAATAGGGTCCAGGATGGCAGGACTAGTAGTAATGGATGCAGACTGGAAGAGGGTTGATTCAGGCTGAAGATAAGAAATTCTCTGCTGTGAGGGTGGTGAGACACTGGAAAAGGTTGCACAGAGAGGTGGTGGATGCCCCCTCAATCCCTGGAGGTATTTCAGGCCAGGCTGGATGAGGCATTGAGCAACCTGGTCTGGTGGGATGTGTCCCTGTCCATGGCAGGGGGTTTGGAACTAGACGATCTTTAAGGTCCCTTCCAACCCAAACCATTCTATCATTCTGTGATTCGTGCTCTTCAACTCAGTTCAGGGCTATCTCACAGTTCTCCCACAATCAGTGAGCAAGAAGAAACCTACTGAGAAGCTCACAAGTGACAGCAGGCAGCATGCAGGAGACTTTTTTGTAGGACTGTGGTGGAAAGCTGTGATCTAGGAGTTAACTCTGCCATGAACGCTTTGCCATGTTCCTGCAGCCAGAGGAGAGAGCATTTCCCATACTCATATGAATAAAATGGTCTGTCTTTTTTAAGATCTGTGATTTAATATATAAAAAAGAATAAACCAACTTTTGAGAAAGCATTTCTTTCACATGTTTTCAAAATGTGCCTGAAACCCTACAAGCCAATATACAGTGTGTGAGCTATTAGTTGGCTGCTTAATGAAGTCAGAAGGGAAAAGGTCACTTTAGAACTTACTATTACAAGCTAACTAAGCCAGAAACTCTAAAATGTAATTATTTAAGCAACACCCATATTGAAAAAATAAACGGTCAGTAAATAATGATGTCTTAGATACATTCTGGTTCAACTACAGGTCATTAGACCAGTTAAGGCTCTTGTGCAACTTGAATTCAGTGGAGTTGAATTCATTAACACCAGTGTTGAACCTCATCCAAAGTCTTAACAACTTCAAGAATTTTAGTAAGTGATCAGCCGAGAATAAGACGGACATTTATTTAGTGAAAGAAACTGCCTGCAGAAAATCAATTTGAAATTATTTTAGCAAAAATAATCCAGAGGTTATGAAGATATACGTGCATGAACATGAAGAACCAGGCATTTTAATGATGAAGTTCAGCTAAGAGGTGTTGGAAATAGTTATTGCGCATTTCTACCTATCTTAAACACAGCCTTTTTTAACCCTTTTGTGTTTGAAGCAAACTTGTGGCAGTCTTTATTCTCCTCTGTAACTTACCCACATGTGAATTATCTTCAAACATGGGATGAACTGCAAATGCCAAATAGTGATCCACAAGTATTTCAGGTTAAGGACTTCAAGTCCCACTGTGATTATACAGACCTGGATTTTTCTGATTTTCTACTTTTAAATTTGGCAATAATCTCAATATCTTTTAAGTTTTATGATATTATTTTCAAAAATCATCACCTTGTAAAGACTTTTACAAGTGAGAGGGCATAGACTCTCCCTGGCTTTATGGGTCCTAGATGTTTACCAAGTGTTACTTCAGATGAGGTCTTCCAAACCCCTGAACAAATTCATAGAATCACAGAATGGCTTGGGCTGGAAGGGACCTTAAAAAAATCTTAAAAAAAAATTAAGAATATTTTTATAAATGTATATTTTGAATTTATCTAATTAGCACCACATGAAAGAAATAAATGAATTAATTGCTAATATATAAATTACAAATACTTTCAAATGATCTCATGTGATCTCCAATAATGTTTATTCCCTAACTTCCCTGCCAGTGATCCTATCCAACTCCTTTCTTTGCTGAAGATTTGAATCTCTAAATTGATTTCACAATGTTATTTTAAGCTTCAGAACTGCTCACAGGATTGCACCCTGGGATATGCTGTTTGTATTTTTTCTGCTGCAGGGAACACGGAATCAAAATATTTTGTAGAGAATCTTTTGACAGTCCCTTCAGTATCAGCCACTATTGTTTTCTTTTTTCCTCTAATCTGTATTCATGTTCAGGCTCGCATTCAAGAGAATGCTACTAACATCCCTTGGACTTTTGTTTAAAAAAAAAATAAATGTGTAACTTGTCTTTTACAAATATACTGTATCCTCGTGTGTGCCAACAGAAGATGCTAGAATAGCAGAGTCTCATTTTACAGAAAGTAGGAAAAATGGACTAGATCCAAAGATCACCCTGTCTCATTTAGTGGCCAAAATAACTTAATTCCATGAAAAACAAAACTGAAGAAAAGATTATATTCCCTGAAAGAATGGTAAAGAGATTTACAATTAGCAATGAAATAAATTTCACCATGAATTATCTCTGTAATAAACAGAATTCAGGTAAGGCACAAAAAGTTAAGTGACTTGTCAAAACTCTGAAGCCTATATTTTCCGAAGATGCCTCATGTAGCTCAACTGCTCACAATGGCAGGAGGTGTGTCTGACTGTGTTTGCAGAGTTGAGCCTCAAAGTCACACAGTTCCAAATTCAGACAACTGCTATAGGAATAAAATGTTGCCTGAGTGACAGGGTATCGCCAAATTCCTTCCGATTAGAACAAGACACGGGAAGAGGTTGCCCTGAATGGTGGTGGATGCCCCCTCAATCCCTGGAGGTGTTTAAGGCCAGGCTGGATGAGGCATTTAGCAAGCTGCTGTAGTGGGAGGTGTCCCTGCCCATGGCAGGGGGGTTGGAACCAGATGATCTTTAAGGTTGGAAGGGACCCTAAAGATCATCCGGTTCCAACCTCTCTGCCATGGGCAGGGACACCTCCCACAATGGGAAAGTCTGTGAAGTCAACAGTTCCCTCACCATAAGGTCTGAAAAATCAGCTGGTAATAAAATATTGCTTAGATAAGCAAGTCATTGTGTACAGACCTCAGGACTGTACAGCCCACAGCCACCTCCACTCTAAGTAGAGCCTAACCCTAAACTGTAATAGGCTGTCTCAAGAATTCCTAATAGGGGAGGGACCTGGCAAATTCTGCAGGCTCAATCCATACCAGCAGCTTTAAAATGAAGCATAAGAAATGGATAAAGAAAAAAGAAGAAAAGAAAATATGATAGCATAAACCAAGAGCTCAGGGGATAAGGAGGGAAGGAGTAGCATGGGAAAGAAAAACTTTGCCACTTTCCCATACATGCCATGAGTCTAGTTATTTTTAAACAAAAAAAATGGTCTTTTTCTGCCTTGCCCACCCCAAAAATATTCAAGTGGCTTAGGGCATCTTAACATAGTAGAGGTAATTTTTCTGTCTGCTGTTTTCAGATGTTGGTATATAAATCTGACAGGAAAATTGCACTCAACTCCATGAATTTATGGATTAGTAATGTGGCTTCTTTCCATGTCTGGCCAAGTACAAGGTGCTGTCATAAAAATATGGAATGGTTTGGGATGGAAGGGACCGTAAAGATCATCTGGTTCCAACCCCCCTGCCATGGGTAGGGACACCTCCCACTAGACCAGGTTGCTGAGTGCATTTTGTACCCATTTTGTCACCCTTTTTGTAGTCAATATAAAAGAATCCATGAAGTTCTTTATATAGAAATACTGGTTTAGTTCTGTATTCACAGAATCACAGAATATCAGGGATTGGAGGTGACATAAAGAGAACATCTAGTCCCAGGAACACCTAGACCAGGTATTCAGCAAGTTAGCATTGCTGGATGCAGTACAAAGTGTTCATATGAAAACATTAATGCAAAGTGTATATAATGTCTCAAAATATATTTTTACAAAAAATAAATCTCCTGTCTCCTGCCCACTCAGCAGAACTGGCTTCTGGTCAGAAGCACAAATTATGGCTGAGTAACCTGGGGACACAAGAGAGGAAAGGCACAGTTCACAAACCCCCACAAGGCAGGCAAAGATCTGCAGAAATTCCACACCAGCTCAGATTTGCAGCACATCAGGCAGAGCTAGAAATCTACCATTAATAGAAATATTCCCAGATACTCTTTGGTTTTGAATGAAGGGTCTGCCATAGAATTCCACAGGCACCACCTCAATATCACATTATCTTAGTACAATTTTGATAAACTTTAAAGGAACTGAAATTTCTAAGCAATCAGAAGATCCTCTTTTCTCCTCAAGCAACCTCAATATACTTAAGAGAAACAGGCACATCACTTGGCGGGATTCTTGAGTACACGGGGAAGGTTAACTGTGTGGGAAGTGCAATAACCACAGAGGAACAACTGCTAAAATCACTAAAGCCAAGTCAGTTGAACAGGAAAAAACAGTAACAGGTCAAAGATGTTTGTCATGTGAGAACAAGCCAGAATTATAAATTATAAGTTAGTTCTCATCAAAATGCCTATTTGATGATTTCACCAGAACTCCCACTTTCTTCTCCTCTTAGAATCATAGAATGGTTTGGGTTGGAAGGGACCTTAAAGATCATCCAGTTCCAACCCCCCTGCCATAGGCAAGGACACCTCCCACTACACCAGGTTGCTCAATGCCTCATCCAGCCTGGCCTGAAATACCTCCAGGGATTGAGGGGGGCATCCACAACCTCTCTGGGCAACCTTTTCCAGTGTCCACCACCCTCACAGGAAAGAACTTCTTTCTTATCTTCAGCCTGAATCTACCCTCTTCCAGTTTGCATCCATTACTCCTAGTCCTGCCATCCTGGACCCTATTCAAAAGTCCTTCCCCAGCCTTTCTGTAGCCCCCTTCAGGTATTGAGAAGCTCCTGTGAGGTCCCCCCCTGAGCCTTCTCTTCTTCAGGCTGAACTACCCCAACTCCTTCTTGACATCTATTTCATTATGCTGAGGTGGCCTTCCCTGGTAAAACCTCCACCCAGCTGCACTGGCTCACAAACAATGCTTTATTCACCGAGATGCAACTTACCCAAGTAGTTGTTGCTCTTCGACATCTCAGTGATGTTAATTTTGGTAGCTCCTTCAGGAATTTCCACTATCTTGTGGTAGCCCAGATTTGTCAGCGTGTGCTTGAAAACTCCAGACACAACCTTGCAGGCAGTGTTGTCCCCACCACATATTCCACACTTATCAATCACCTTGTCAGAACCCAGATAGTCATCACAGCCAACGCTCTGCAAAAGAAAATAAGATTTCTTATTCCAAGATCTCACAACCTCAGACACAAGGGACAGTAAGACTTCCAGAGAACATTCAGTCCTGAAAAGATTATGCACATTACCATTTCAGCAATTTCTTCCCATGTTTTCCTCTGCGCAAAAAAGCAACAAAAAACCTGAGGGTTCACCAACGTGGGGATTTTCACACGGGTTTTTACATCCCCTCATAAAAAAATGATCACTGAGACAATTCTCACCAAAAGGGGTTTCTAAAAAATCTTTAGACACTTATAGAAGTCATCTTCCTGATTAGCAAGGAGAAAATTTTCAACCCACTCAGAGCACTCTTGCTTGCATAGTTTAAAAAAAACAAGAACAATTTTTAAAAAAAGCAATCTAAAAGGTAGAAAAATGTTAAAGGTATAGCAAAACCAGAAAAAAAACCTTTTCAAGTTATTGAGCTTTAGAAGAGCACATACTGTAGAGACTCTCTCCTCTCTGACAGAGACATTTCTGCTCTTTGACCTTGCTCTATTGTATTTACATATTTGAATAACATTTAAATGAACACTTATTTAACTAACTGGCATATGCAAAAGAACTTCTCATTCACCTTCAGATAAGAATGAGTAAGGTGTTCGAATTAACAATCTGGACAGTTCGATTAGCCAAGTACTTGGGAATAAAATAAGATACAGGTGGAGTTTCATCCTGGGGTATATTAGAAGGGCAATCCATGGTCAGAAGGTGGACAGAGGTTTTCTCCCCCCCTTTACTCTGCCCTGGTGAAACCACATCTGGAATGCTGTGTCCAGTTGTGGGACCCTCAGTTGAAGAAGGACAGAGTACTGCTGGAGAGAGTCCAGTGCAGAGACACAGAGATGATGAAAGGATTGGAGCATCTCCCTTCTGATGAAAGGCTGAGAGCTGGCTCTCTTCAGCATGCAGGAGACTGAGGGGTGACCTCATTCATGTCTACAAATTTATAAAAGGTGTCAGGAGGATGCAGCCAGGCTCTTCTCAGTAACATCCAGTGATAGGACAAGGGGTGATGGGTGCAAACTGGAACACAGGAGGTTCCACTGAAATATGAGAAAAAACTTTTTGATGCTGAGAGTGAAAGAACGGTGTCACAGGCTGCCCAGAGAGGGTGTGGGGTCTCGACTTCTCTGGAGATATTCGGTCTCCAACTGGACATCTTCCAGTGTGACCTGGTCTAGGTGTTCCTGCTCCAGCAGTGGGTTACACTAGATGATCTCTCCAGGTCCTTTTCAACCCCTGACATTCTGCCATTCTGTGAAATATTACATAAGCCACTGGAGCAGAAACATATCACATATTTTATGAAATGTAGTAATTTGATGGAAAATGTACAAAATAAAATGACATTGCTCTATTCTGTCAAAAATGCTTGCACATTCTTGCTAGCATGGTATATTATTGTTTCATGGTCATTCCTGGAACCAAATATCCATGTAAGAAGGGAATAAAAAGAATTTTTCGATACCACCAACTAATAACAAAGGGAGTGTTTTCCCAATACAAAGGCTTGGCCATTACTGTGAAAAATGTTCCTAACTGTAAGCCAGAGCCTGCTCAATTCCAATATAAATATTTAACACCCAGCATCTTTTTTATGACTATCCAAGAAACACAGATAAAGCTCATCACTGCCAGGATCACATGGAGCGTGATGATGGTACCTGTTTGTAGTCACAAAGCAAGAGAGTGAAGAAGATTCCTGAGGACCCTGTGTTTCATAGTGGGATAACTGGGAACTAAAAATCTGTCCCATCTTCTCAGGTCTCTAGTGAGCAAATCACTGTGTGATTTCAGAGAGACTTCAGATTCAAATACAAACACTTGGTTTTACATCTTGCTTTTGCATTGATTGATTGATAGAAAACTTAAAATTAATGGATGGATTAAATTTTTATGTTTTCCCTCCAAATAAAGAATCATAGAATGGTTTGGGTGAGAAGGGACCTTCAAGATCATCTAGTTCCACTCCCCCTGCCATGGGCAAGTGCAGTGTGCACTCGCAGCCAAGAAGGCCAACCAAATCCTGGGTTGCATCAAGAGGAGTGTGACCAGCAGGTCCAGAGAGGTGATTTTGCCCCTCTACTCGGCACTGGTGAGACCCCACCTGGAATATTGCGTCCAGTTCTGGAGCCCTCAACACAAGAGCGATATCGAGCTATTGGAGCAGCTCCAGAGGAGGGCCACGAAGATGGTCAAAGGGCTGGAGCAACTGCCCTATGAAGACAGGCTGAAGGAGTTGGGGTTGTTCAGCCTGGAGAAGAGAAGGCTCAGGTATAAGTTACCTTATAGTAACTTATCAGTACCTGAGGGGGTCCTACAGAAAGGCAGGGGAAGGACTTTTTAATATGATATTGGATGGGAGGACCAGAAACAATGGATGCAAATTGGAAGGGGGTAGATTTAGACTTGACATAAGAAAGAAATTCTTTACAGTGAGGGTGGTGAAACACTGGAACAGGTTGCCCAGAGAGGTTGTGGATGCCCCCTCTCTGGAGGTGTTCAAGACCAGGCTGGACATGGCACTGATCTAGTGGGAGGTGTCCCTGCCTATGGCAGGGGGGGTGGAACTCGATGACTTTAAGGTCCCTTCCCACCCAAACTATTCTATGATTCTACCTCCTACTACACCAGGTGGCTCAGTGCCCCATCCAGCCTGGCCTTAAACACCTCCAAGGATTGAGGGGGCATCCACAATCTCTCTGAGCAACCTCTTCCAGTGCCTCATCACCCTCACAGGAATGAACTTCTTCCTTATCTCTAGCCTAAACCTCCCCTCTTCCAATTTGCATCCAGTACTCCTAGTCTTGCCATCACATATCCCATTAAAAAGTTCTACCCCAGCCTTTCTGTAGCCTCCATGAGGTATTGATATGTTTCACTACTGACGAAGTAATGAATTTGCTTAAACACAGGGATTCCAACTGCCACTGCAGAAATCATCCAGTCTCATTTCAGACCTGACAAAACAATCTGAAAAATGCAAGCCATCTAAATTTAAGATAGCTGTGCCCATCAAGCAGTTGATCCGTGTTCAACCCTTTCTTGAGGGATATTTTCTGAGATTCATTGGCCCTGTTTGGCCAAGGAGATGGTGGATCCCCCATCCCCTGGAGAAATCCAAGGCCACGCTTGCTGAGGTTCTGAGCAACCTGATCTAGTGCAGGATGTCCCTGTCACTGGAGGGGGTTGGACTAGATGGCCTCTGAAGGTACTTCCAATAGATTCAATGGTTTACCCTTCCTCTAACATGCATTTTTTGGATCGAAATCATAGTACCACAGGGACTGGAAGTGACCTCAAAAGATCATCTAGTTCAATCCCCCTGCCAGAGCAGGAAATGTTGGGAGTACTTTGCATCAGTCCATATTAGACAGTGATTTTCAGGAAATTTCCATTCCCATCAGGTTGTTTCATGGAAGCTGTTCCACAGCATGAATTGCTAGTCCAAATGCTTAATGGTGTTCCCCATCATTACTGAGTGCTAGCCAGGTTAAGATTAAAAGAGAAGAGAGAAAATTGTCTTTTACTTATTGACTCCCTAACACTGAGCTGCTGGGGGCCAGTCTGAACAGAAGTCCTTCTCACAGAAGAAACACAACCAAGCAGTACAAGTGGGACTCCTTTGAAGGGAATAATTATCAAACCTGTTTTGAACTCACATGTCGTTTTAAGTCAAATAGTGACTGAAATACAAACCAGCTGGCAATCTGTGCCTGCACTGTTTGGAATTCTTCCCATACAGCCTGAAAGGAGCCTGTGTCCCAAAAAAGGACTGTAATGTTTAAAGACTCTTTCACAGAAATGAGAGAGAAAGATGATCAGAATGAATTACTGGAGACAAGGATCTAATAATTTGAAATCACCAACTGACTATGAGGAAAAAGCCAGTGAACCACAAGTTTATAAAAAAGACAGTAATAAATAGCATCAGAGAATGGCTTAGGTTGGAAGGGACCTTAGAGATCATCTAGTTCCAACCTCCCTGCCAATACAAAAGAATATAATAAACCAAATAAATAATAACATATAAATATAGTATATATATTACACAGAGAGCACTCAATCATGTAGGGACTTTTCAGAAAAGTTACTGTAGTAACAAATTACAGTTTTACAAAGAAAAATTGAGAATCCTTACTGGTGTGTCTACCGAGGCTTCCATGGAAATGATGGGCTTTAAATATGGCCCAGGTTTCATTAGAAGAGACCAGTTATAACTAATACATGATGGGAAACTTTTAGGTCTTGGAAGAGGCTGCTCAGGGCAGAGGTTGACACTCCATCCCAGGAGGAATTTAAAATTAAGGCAGACACAGAGCTCAGAGAGATGATTTAGGAATGGTTCTTGTCAGAGTTGGGTTGGTGGTTGGACTTCGTGATCTGAAAAGTCCTTCCTGACCTGGGCCACTCCATGATTCCTTTTTAAGGCCAGGCTGGATGAGTCACTGAGCAACCTGGTCTAGGGGGAGGTGTCCCTGCTCAGGGCAGGGGGGTTGGAACCGCATGATCTTTAAGGTCCCTTCCAACCCAAAACATTCTATGATTTCACATAAAAATGTATGTGTACTCTCAGATATTTCCAGATCCAAAAAGGCTGTGTCCCACATGTTCCATGGGACTCTCTAACTGTCCACTGTCCACACTGCCAGCATGGACGGGGCACAGCGCCTTGGATCAGATGGCTGTTACTGGCCCAGGACCCAGTACTTACGATGTCCTGGGCCTTGATCCAGAGTAATTTTTGGAAGATGAAAGAAACACCTTTCTGGCAAGCTGATTCTGCTTTCCTTTTGCTTTAAAACAGCTGCTCCGAGCTGTGCCAGGATTTGGAAAGGTAGTCATCCTTGTAGAACTAGGCTAGTAAACAGCATTCACCCAAATTAAACCAAAATGGAGAATCCATGCAAATTCATTGAACAGATAATTCTGATTTTTTTTCTCTGTTACAACTACAAATTTAAGAAGTATCATCTTGCCATCACCAAGTATCACTTGGCTAATATATATTTGAATAAAAATACAAACCAACTTTAATATCTCTAAGGCTGTGACGTTAATTAAACTTAAGCATAGGTGAGGCACTGGAAGAGGTTGCCCAGAGAGGTTGTGGATGCCCCCTCAATCCCTGGAGGTGTTTAAGGCCAGGCTGGATGAGGCACTGAGCAACCTGGTCTGATGGGAGGTGTCCCTGTCCATGGCAGGGAGGTTGGAACTAGATGATCTTGAAGGTCCCTTCCAACCCAAACCATTCTATGATTCTAAATTAAAATAAGAAGTGATACAAACTGGAATCGACTCTGAGTGTTCCCTTGGGTATCTGCTGTTAATAATAGCCTTAATGACATCAGTAGATATAAAAATCACAAGTTCTGCTGGGAAAGCAGGTAAGTCTGAAATCTCAGACAGTCCCTTGTACAACCCTGGAGCTCTGAGAGCTAAAGAGAGTGCCAAATACGTTAACACTCATCTTTACAGACCAGGACACTGTCACAACAGAGAAAGGTAGCCTCGGTCAATGAAGAGTTCACAGCTGGTTGTCATCACATAGGTCACACTCTGAGAATTCAAAAGCAGATGCCACTTTTCAAGCCACATCACACACACCCCTGCTATGAATGGAGAAAAACTAGAAGTGTGAATACAAGATGAGGGGACAAAGGTAGGTGCATTCTGCCAACCAAAGAATTTTCGACAGGACTGCTGCAAGCTGTTCCCTGGCTATAAATGTGAGGACGTCTAGAACACATCCCTCCCTTGAAACATTCATGCAAGTGTTGTTTTAGAAGTATTTTTGACTTGCTCTATCAGTACAATCTCCTGTATTGCTCAACTATTTTTGCAACGTGTTTCAAGAAACTGTTTAGAGTTACAAGTAAGCATGAAAGACAGTGCTCAAGAATTAAAGCCAACTGTATGCCAAAATTAATTTAAATAAAAATCCCTGAGAAAAACAAGGGACAATATGGATGAAATACTCAGCAGTGGATTTAATAGGGGTTTAAGAGTATGTATACAATAAAATGGGGCTAGTGCCAGGCATTTTAAATCATTAAGTGCTGATCCTTGAAATGGGAAACAGATGTTACATTCCCAGTATTAAATTATTCTATTAAAAATGGCAATCTATGTGGCAGAGTGGCATAAATCATACAACATGATAATAACTTGCTCCCACTGCTTTAGATGCACTACATCATCAGGAAGGAAAAACACAGTTAGGAGATGTAGTACATTAACATCATTAGCTACAAAAATCAGTTCTGCTGACAGATAGTTAGCTAGAGGTTGTAATATGTTAGTAATTCCAAGTCTGGGCATCCATGGGGCTGGAGGGCAGAAGAAAAAATGTCTACTAAAAGTCATACTTAAATATATGTCCAAAATTCTACAAAGAAGGTGAGGGACAGGTCTGGCTGTACCACAGCACATCCAGCTGCTGGAGAAATGTCAGCAGGGTAACAAGAGAATAATCCATCAAGGCCCATAGCCTAAAACTCCAATAGACAAGTGAGTAGCAGGAGAAAACTTGGCTACTGATGGGACACCTGCTTCAACTGGATTTTAGCAATAAATCCCAGTTCTACGGTTGCTGAGATTACTGCAAAGTAGATGAAAAAAAGAATTAAACACCAAGATTATTCTAATTTGCAGTAAAAATACTGTTATGGATGCAAATTGGAAGAGGGGAGATAAGAAAGAAGTTCTTTCCTGTGAGGGCAGTCAGAGTGGAAGAGGTTGCCCACAGAGAAGTTGTGGATGCCCCCTCAATCCCTGGAAGTGTTTAAAGCCAGGCTGGATGAGGCACTGAGCAACCTGGGAGGTGTCCCTGCCCATGGCAGGGGGGTTGGAACTAGATGATCTTTAAGGTCCCTTCCAAACCAAACCATTCTATGATTAATGGAGTAAGACTATTTTAATCCTGTATAGAGTGCTTAGATATGTACATGAAAGGAAGCAAGTAGCAGAACAGATTATTTACTCGGAAGGTAAAATTAAGAAACTTTTCACAGGAACCTTACACAGACTTTAAATTAACAAGGAAGGACTGAGATCGAAACCAGGACACAACTCCAAGACATTCAACAGAGAGGGTAGATATTCTCCTACTAGTGACTGCCTACATCTCTATGCCTTTAACAAAGGCCATTTGATAAAGCATTTTGAAATCCTATCAAATAAGTGATTTCAGGCTTTTGATGTAAGAATACCAGCTGATAATTCATATCATGGACATCATCTAGCTGGCACTGTCTAATACATCACTCTTCCAGTAAACTTCATTTCTTCTCGCTTTTTTTCCAGGAATATCTACTGAAAGACCGAAAAAGACTAAATACAGAGGCAGTAACATTACCACTCAAACTCTCCACAAAGCTACTCTTTTCAGACTTCATTTAAAACAAGCCACTTGAATTAATGCAGAATGATAAAAAAAATTCTGAGGAGAAGATATTTATCAGGATATCTCATGTTTTGCAAAATTTATACCTGGTTTCTCAGCTGGATAAGGAAGATGGGATGAATGGATTCCAATTATAAATATTTTTGACTTTGGAATCATAGACTCTGATCCAAATGTCAGGAGTATGGCATTACGAGCATTCATATTTTAAAGTGGAATATGCTACACTTTAGGAACAACACTTTAAACCCAGCCATGCACTGCAATACTACAATTAATCCACAGAATCATGCTACTAATTAGTACTGCACTGAAGTTCCAGTGGTCCACAGCAGTGCTAATGGAAACAGCTTCTTCCCAGTCTTCCTCTCTTGGTTTTCCTCCTGAGCAAGATCTCCAAGGTCCAAGCCCAACAGAAGTCCATAGAAGAAGAAAACCTGCCTTCACATAGAATCATAGAATGGTTTGAGTTGGAAGGGAACTTAAAGATCACCTAGTTCCAACCCCCCTGCCATGGGCAGGGACACCTCCCACTACCCAATTCCTCCTTTCAAAATAAATGAGAGGAACTATTGATCTCTGAGAAAACAATAACTGTATCAATGGGGAGGGGGAATACTAAATGTTTTTAAAATTACTTTCATTACTTTCCCCAAACTTCAACTTTTCCTGAATTTACTGTTTCTTCAGGAGATGTGAGGTAACCACTTGCACGGGACGTAGAACAGCTTTCCAAGATGAGAAGCTAACTTAGAGACTTCGAGACTTCTCCACTGACTAGGAATGTAACAGTGCTTTTATAAAAACATTGTTGCTGTATATTTTTGTAGCAGTTTCATTAAAAAGCAACTTATCTATAAGAGAAATCAGCTTCTGTTCTGGGACAACTTACAAAGCACTTCATCAGCAAGCCAAGGAAGAGATTTGGTGTCCTGGAATTTTTGCACTGGTTATGGCCTAAGTATAGCCTGGAGATAGAGAGGGATTAGTGGCTGCGTGAGCACAAGCAGTTGGAACCACTGCAGCTAAAAAGCATCCAGACAAACCACACACACCATCTGCTTCTTGGATTCCAGCTTGAATTCCCCTTGGTGAGAAGGGAAGCTTCAGATTCTCAAGAGAAACTTTCCAGAGAAGCAATAGAAAATGTCCCTTAAATCAGCTAGTACTATCTTTAATTTATTAAAAAGCAGAAAAGTAACTATGCTTAATTAGAAACTCCCAGAGTAAAATTTGCTTTTATTTCTGCAAAGCACAGAAACACCTGAGGCAGGGCTAGCTGTTACATGTAGGAGAGATAGGACATTACCAAAACCCTGTAAAAACATGGCATGGTCAGCGTATCCAGCACCATGAGATGTTGCAACACCATGTCCCACAGCAGCATATGGCTGCCACAAACACAGGACAGGACAGGATGTCTGGCAAAGAAGACCTACAGTCCACACACACTGATGGAGGCTATCAGACCACACTCTGAACACCACAGTCCACCAGCACTCACAGCAAAATCTCAACCAACACAGGGTAGGATGACTGAGCAGTTCAAGAATCACTGATCAGTGGATGAGGTCAGGAAAAAGTGGTCAATCAGTACCTGAAGGAGCTGTTTGCCAGGGCGTGTTGCCACAGGACAAGGGGCAGTGGTTTGAAACTAGAGCAGGGCAGGGGTAGATGAGACATCAGGAAGTTCTTCCCCATTGGAGTGGTTAGACACTGGCCCAGGTTGGCCAGAGAGGTGGCGGAAGCCCCTCCATTCCTGGAGACATCCAAGGCCAGGCTGAGGCTCTGAGCAACCTGATCTAGTACAGGATGTCCCTGTCACTGCAGGAGGTTGTCTAGAAGGCCTCTGAAGTCCCTTCCAACACATCACATTCTATGATTCTGTGAATAAACAGTTGTCTTTTCTGACCTTGCTTTAACCCTGGAAGGAAAAGATGGCTCAAACAACCTGCAGTCACACTGGTGGTCTCTAAGAGAACCCCAAATTCCAACTGGACATAAGTCCCAGAGCATATCTCCATTATAGCACTATTTTTACTTGGTTTCCCATACTCAAAGCTGCCATTGATGTGTCACCCCTCAAGAAAACAGCTTTGCTAGTGGAACCAAGTTAGAAAGTATTGATGCAGAAACCAGGAAGAAAGTCCCTTTTCCACAGCACTGCAGGGCCAGCAGAGCTGTGGGAAGATGAGACTAATTTCTTTCTGCTTTGTGCATCAACTGAATTCTTAACTAGACTCCAGCTGTAGAATAATCATCTGTGAGAACAACACTTCAATAGGAGCTTTTTCCACATTTGTAATCTCTTCTAGTAACTCACTTATCTTTTTTTCTTGCTATTAGAAACATATGATGAGCAAAATAAATGCCTCTATTACAAAGAGAAAACATTGACAGATACTTTCTAGAAAGTTTCCTTCATACTATGTAGATTTTACTGAAACCTGCAGAAACCTTTCCAGATGAATGAGGCCTTAAAAGGAAGTAATCTAACATTCATAGAGCTTCTCTTAGTGCTCTCTGTAACGTTTCTGACCATGACAATGGTCCTTTGTTTTTACAGAAAATACCCAAATCTCCCCATTCAAAGTGGTTAGAAAAATGGGTGAGGTAAAGGCAGGAAGACCAAGAGGAAACAGGTAAAAGAGAGGTCAGACACAGAGTAAACTGTAGCTTCTTACTGAATCTAATTCTCCTAATATTTGTTCCACCTAAAGTCCTAGTGAAGTAAAAACAACTGAGTGGTTTTTGGTTTTGCTTTATTTTCATTCCTCACCTTAAACACTACAGTGGATCATTGGAATAATTTCAAAGTCAACACTTTTCCTAAACACAAAGTTTGTGCATTTTGTTAAGATGGACAAGGCATTCATAGCCTTGTTAAATCTTCCTTTCTTTTCTAGTCAACAGTATTGTGGTGTTACTTAGAGATGCTGTAATTTTTTTAAAGAGACTTTATTTGGAGAGTCTATAATAGAGGAAATGGAAATGACTGAATTCATCACTGGTACTTTGAAATGTCCTCTGCATTATGATTTTAAGAATATGTAGTACAAATCCTTATTGCATTGCCATAATTGATTTTTATTTATTGGCCATGGGAAATACCAGCTTTTCTATTCTCTCACACCTATTGGCAAATTCTGAGCAAAAATGTTAGTTCATTTTAACACAGAGCGATGTACTTCAGCTTAACATTGAAATGCTGTCACACATCATCTGATTACGAAATGGGAACTCTGTGACCCAGTTGATGCAAGAGAGCCCACTGAATCCTCGGAGCACACCATTGCTCTCTCTGGATCACAATTCAAAAGCCTTTGAGCTGGTTTATAGAATCATAGAATGGTTTGGGTTGGAAGGAACCTTCAAGATCATCTAGTTCCAACCTCCCTGGGGGAGGGACACCTTCCATCAGACCAGGTTGCTCAGTGCCTCATCCAGCCTGGCTTTAAACACCTCCAGGGATTGAGAGGGCATCCACAACCTTTCTGGGCAACCTCTTCCACTCTCTCACCACCCTCAGAGCAAAGAACTTCTTTCTTATCTTCATCCCAAATCTCCTCTCTTCCAATTTGCATCCATTACTCCTAGTCCTGCCATCCTGGACCACATTCAAAAGTCCTGCCCCAGCCTTTCTGTAGCCCCCTTTCCTCAGGTACTGAGAAGCTACTCTGAGGTTCCCCATGAGCCTTCTCTTCTCCAGACTCAGCAACCCCAACTCCTTCAGCCTGTCCTCAGAAGGGAGGTGCTCCAGTCCTCTCATTATCCTCATGGCCTCCTCTGGACCCGCTCCAACAGCTCAATGTCCTTCTTCTGTTGAGGGCTCTAGAACTGGACACAGTAACTCCAGCATGACAGAAGTACAAGCTCTTAAAAGAAATAAAAGTGCATACAGGTAGCACATGCTGCTTCATAACACTGCATGAATTATTGTTGCCAAGTCACTTTCACACAAGATTTGGGGTTACAGCACAAAGAGCTTGTCAAATTACCACCCACAGAAGACTTCTCTCTCACAATATTCTGTTGTTGCCCTACTCAAGAGAAAATGTTGGAAAACATAACTCTGCTCCATTTCACATTTAGAAAATACTCTGCCCTCCACCTTTACAGGAACTGCTTGGTTTTCCTCCTCAGCCCCTAACTGGATTCTTCTTTCTCCTTCCTGTTCAAAACTCATGCAGGGATGAAGGCAGTTAACAGCATAATAGGACTTTTGAATAGGGTCCAGAATGGCAGGACTAGGATTAATGGATGCAAATTGGAAGAGGGGAGACTTAGGCTGGAGACAAGAAAGAAGTTATTTCCTGAGAGGCTGGTGAGACACTGGAACAGGTTGCACAGAGAGGTTGTGGATAGCCCCTCAGTCCCTGGAGGTGTTTAAGGCCAGGCTGGATGAGGCATTGAGCAACCTGGTCTAGTGGGCGGTATCCATGGCAGGGGGGTTGGAACTGGATGACCTAAGGTTCCTTCCAACCCAAACCATTCTATGATTCTATGAGTCTATAAACCTGTTCAGTTCTAAAAGCTGGTACTTAACCCATCAGCAGTGTGCAGTGTCCAATTCTCCTTCCTTTGAATATTTCAGACTTCCTCACAAGGAAGTAGCACCTAGGAGACACTGATGGGGATATTTTTTAACTCCCTTGCAGTGCTGTTGCACTAAAAAATGGTGCATTACCTTCATATGAGAGGTCTCTTTCAGTGACCATGGTCTAGACACTTGTAGCTGAGTGAACACAGTGCTTTCTGGAGCCAAGAATACACAGGGGGCATTAAAAGGATTAGTAAGAATGTTTTCCTATGGATCTCTTTTAATCCACCCCTCCACAAACAATCTAAACCATTTAATATATGTGCCATAAGTGGTCATATATCCAGTAATATCTATTTCATAGAGAAAAGTGTTCATATTACATTAGCTTGATTCAAATCCTACTGAAATCATTGGAAAGGCCCCCTTTGAAATCAGTGGGAGTTGAGTCTAGGAATTAGCTCCAGTCTCCAGTGAGATGCTATCTCCATAAGATGCAAAAGTATAGTTTACTGATCCTGAATAACTTGGAACAGTTTGCTAAAATCACATTTTGTTTCATGGCCTCTTGTAAGCGTGGAGGACTTTCAACTTGAAGTTGTGGGATTCATTGTCCCACAAATGCAGGATGATTAACGACCTTTCAGAGCCCTTTCACCTTCAGCAGTAACTGAGAGGGTCTCCGTGGGGACTCTGTCTGCATCTCATCTCACAAAGGTCTTGAACTCTGAAGGAAAATATGGTGTTGCTCATTTTCTTGGTTGGTTTATGATTCTACTGTTTAGTCTTCAAATTTCACCCTAAGCTAAACAAACCTCAAGGCCACAAAGACAGCTACAAAAAGGTAGGTGATATGAAGAAGAATTATTTTAGCACCATCACTGGTAGCTTTTTTTACTCAGTGGTTGGTTTACAGATACCTTCATCTCTTCCACAATTTTGCTTCTGGTTTTGATCACTGTCATTGCAGCCAGAACCAAAACTTTTGGTTTATAAATACCAATTTAGCCAGTGGCTAAATTCCAACCTACAAGAACTATTAACTTTTTAGCAAAGTATTTAAGATGTAATTGCTGTTATCTGTAATCATCATAGGTCTATAGACCTTAAAGATCACCTAGTTCCAACCCCTCTCTTCCTTTTCTTTCTCCCTCCCACGTTTTTCTCTTTGGTTCAGTTTCACCCCAAGTTTGCTTAGTTTCAAGATCAAATGGGAAACAACTGGATTTTACAGACTCACACACAATCACAGAATGTCAGGGATTGGAAGGGAGCTCAAGAGACCATCCAGTCCCATCCCCCTGTAGGAGCAGTTACACCCAGATCAGTCACAGAAGAAGGTGTCCAGGTGGGCCTTGAATGTCTCCAGAGAAGGAGACTACACACCCTCTTTGGGGAGCCTGTGCCACTGATTTTATCCGGTTTTCAACAACAGAATCATAGGATTAGAAGGGACCTTCAAAGTTGCCCACTGCCCCGACCATCACCATCCCTTCACTGACTTCCTCTTTGTGCTGGTGGTGTTGTCACAGAGCTTTGTTGTCCCCCCCTAAGTCTGAGCAGCTCACACACATCACTTCAGTCATACTGACAGTTCCCCTGTCTGTCACCTCCTCACAGAACTTGTCTGCAACAACTGAAACAAAAGGTTGCACATCCAGTCCCAAGGCCAAACTGCATACCTACTCCTTTTTGTTGTTATTTACAACATTCTCTTACAGAAACAGAGCAGTAACTAACCACAGGATTTATCTCAGGGGCTTCTAAGAAGTGGTGTAAGATTTAAACTAATTTAGCAAAAACTACTCCCATTTTTAATAAAGTATGAAAGCTGAACACCAGCTTTGGTGCTTTCATCCATTAAACATCCCTCTGGGTAAGACAACATATACAAGCACACGTGTAATGCAGTTTAATCTTTTATCAAAAACAACTTATAAGAATGAAATCTGATTTGAGACCTTTTGATTGGAAGATCTGCTTTCAATCAATCCCCTCTGCATTGATCCCACAGAAACACAATCAGTTTTGTTGGGTTGGACACAGAAAATATTAATGCCCTGCCTCACAACCATGGAAGATACAAAAAATTGTGAGAATGGGAAGAGCTGGGCAATCATGCCCATCCCTGAGACTTAATTCCACTGCAACTAAAACCAGAGAAATCAGGCAAATAAGTGGGTTGAATTAGGTCATGAGAAACTAAATATAAAAGACAGAAGCCAAAAGTTAAACCAGAATGGCTTATGGCCCATTTCAGGATTCTTGCTGGGGGGCACGGGCCAGGAAGGCATATGGGTTCTTTTTCCTGCTTCCTAAACCCAGTGAGAGCAACTCAGAGACTCCAGGGCTGCTGCTGCACCTCATACTCTGAGATCCTGGCACTGCTCTCCCTAGGAAGTTGTCCAGAAACACTACAATTAGAACTTGGCAGTTGGGGACTAAAGTCTCTTTAGTGTGGTTTCTCAGGCTCTTTATTCCTTGCTTCAGATCTTGGATACCACTCTTGGGAGGTCAGCTGCCCAGGCTCTAGGCTGGCTTTCACAATACAGCCAGACAGACTTGAGCTACCAGCCGCCTGCCCTCCCTTTTTCCAGGAGGTACTTCTATGGCCAGGGTCTTACCATGGGTCTCTGCCAGAGCAAAGCTGTAAGTGTACCTGTGCCAGATCTCCTACCAGCCTGATTCTGACCCTGAGCCTGATCCACTGGCTTGATATTCTGGCTTAATGTAATTTCTCAACCATTATGAGGGACCAGCCTCATGCAGTCCAATAAGCCAAGGGCAAGGTCCGACACCTGGGTCAGGGCAACCCCAAGCACAGATACAGGCTGGGTGGAGAGTGGCTTGAGTGTAGCCCTGAAGAGAAGGATCTGGGGGTGTCAGTGAACGAGAAATCCCAGTCTTGGGCTGCATCAAGAGAAGCGTGGCCAGCTGGTCAAGGGAGGGGATTTTGCCCACCTACTGGGTTCTGGTGAGGCCCCACCTGGAGTTACTGTGTCCAGTTCTGAAGCCCTCAACAGAAGAAGGACATTGAGCTGCAGGAGGGGGGCCAGAGGAGGCCATGAAGATGATGAGAGGGCTGGAGCACCTCCCTTCTGAGGACAGGCTAAAGGAGTTGGGGTTGTTGAGTCTGGAGAAGAGAAGGCTCAGGGGGGACCTCAGAGTAGCTTCTCAGTACCTGAAGGGGGCTACAGAAAGGCTGAGGTACGACTTTTGAATGTGGTCCAGGATGGCAGGACTAGGAGTAATGGATGTAAATTGGAAGAGGGGAGATTTGGGATAGAGAGAAGAAAGAAGTTCTTTGCTGTGAGAGTGGTGAGACACTGGAAGAGGTTGCGCAGAGAGGTTGTGGATGCTCCCTAAATCCCTGGAGGTGTTTAAAGCCAGGCTGGATGAGGCACTGAGCAACCTTGTGTAGTGGGAGGTGTCCCTGCCCATGCCATGATGACCTTTAAAGTCCCTTTCAACCCAAACCATTCTGTGATTCTAATGCAAATTTATTTTGCTGTAGAAAAGCAGGAAATTCACAACTTTATACATTTTCCCCCCTAATCTGTGCGAGCTGGGACTGTGTGATTGTTACTTGTATTTTAGTGTTTGTCATGATATAACACTGCAGGCAACAGTGGTTCCAAACCCAGATCATCCTGTAGCATTTAATAATGTGGGATGAGAAGATAATAAATGTAGGATGTATCTGTTCCTGCATGCTCCTAAATTCTTTTTAAATGAACAGGGAAAAAGTTGTTTTTCTCTTACTAGTCCAGGAATCATTTGAGAAAAAAAATATCCTTGAAGATCTTAAATTACTATACAAAAGGCTGCATTATTGAACACAACTGAGAACAAATGCTTGCTCCCCTCTCAAACAAGGTGGGGCTCTCTGGTGACTACTAGAGCTAGAGGAGCTAAGAAAAATGGAAAATTACAAATGAAAATACTTGGTTTTCTGCAAATTGAAAGTTCTTAGTAAAGTTCTACATATCATGTAACAAATTGCCACTCAAAACATATCTGTGATCCACACAAGAATAGAACTAACTGTACAATAGTTTGGGGTGGTAGGGTCCTTAAAGATCATTCCAACCCCTCATGGGCAGAGACACCTCCCACCAGACCAGGATACTCATACACTAATTAAGAAAATAAAGTCTCAGAACATCAATTAACAATACCGGAAAATACACTACATCACAGTCCTCCAGTCCCCAAAAGAAATTCTAACTCATTTTTGTCGCAGAATTTGAAAATAAAATTGATTCTCCTACCTCACCAACTTCTGTTCTACAACAAGATACAAGATTATTGGTGTTGTCCACAAGGTGGCACTTAGAATCCTTGTGAAATCAATTCAATAAAAAGTTGATTGCTTAAACATTAACATATTTACATTGCACTTCTTTTCAAATTAAGCCTCTACCATATTACCCTCTGCTATTTTTTTAATGAGCAGTACATTCTTAAAATTTCTCAGTGAATTCAAAGATTTCTTCTGGTTTGGGAAGTATTTTAACCTGAAATAAAATGTTGGGCAAAACTAAAAGAAAAAAAAGAAAAAAAAAGGAGAAACTCTCAAACCGATGTTCCTTTGGAGAACGGGTGGGCTTCATTTATAAATAAAAAATTATTCTTTATTCCATAAAGGGAATTCACCATGCAGAATAATTCCAATTCCGTGGGCTTCACAATCCAAAATTTACTAACAAATTTAAATGACACTCGTTTTTAAGGGTACCAAACCGAAAGGTATATATACCATTTTTTTTTCACTCGCTTATATTTTTGTGTAAAATTAAGACGCTCACTGAGGCAGTGCAAATGAGTACAGAAAAACATATATAAATTTTGGTAGTAGATGGGTTGCAACCAAGTGTGCCAGTGGAGTAGGATGAACATCACAGTGATGTCATGGTGATTGATGGCAATATCCAGTGTCTGCAAATAGCAAGAGCCACATCCATCTATATTAAAGGGCAAGCAGGAGAACATCAGGCTCACCTGCACATTATAGAATCAGCAAATGGTTTGGGTTGGAAGGGACATCTAGTTCCAAACCCCCTGCCATGGGCAAGGACACCTCTCACTACACCAGGCTGCTCAATGCCTCATCTAGACTGGCCTTAAACACCTCCAGGGATTGAGGGGGCATCCACAACCTCTCTGGGCAACCTCTTCCAATGTCTCACCACCCTCACAATAAAGAACTTCTTCCTTATCTCCAGCCTAAATCTCCCCTCTTCCAATGTACATCCATTATCCCTTGTCCTTCCATAATATTTTGTGTTGCCCTGGACCGCATTCAAAAGTCCTGCCCCAGCCTTTCTGTAGCCCCCTTCAGGTATGGAGAAGCTACTATGAGGACCCTCCTGAGCCTTCTGTTCTCCAGGCTCAACAACCCCGACTCCTTCAGCCTGTCTCACTCCAATAATACACATGTCTTCAAGGCTGTAGTCTAACCCTCATTTGCGTTATAAATCAAAAAAGCAATGATGAGAATTTACACTCAACCACAGGATAACAAACAAAATTCTAATGGCTCTCATGTGATTTGTCATTAGCTATAGCCATAATTTTTACCCAAACATTTGATGCTACTTTGGCTTTTAGATATTTCTTGCTGTCCACAGACCAAATGTTCACATATCTTGGATGCCATTTGCAGCAGTTGACATACAGATTCTGGTCACTCAATCACAGATTTTCTACCTGAACAATAGCTGTTTTCATTACCTATCTGTGCTTCATGCTGAACTTCACTTTGTCTGATAAAATTCAGACAGCAAGAAGAAAAAAACCTATTGCTTTCTGACAACCTTAAGAATCCAGATGACATTTTTAGTATCTAGACATGCATCAGTTTAATTAAAAAAAGCTACTCACAAAGATATATAAAGACCCTTTGACTGTGACATCTAATGGTTTCTGGCAGGGTAGAGAAATCACCTGAGATAAAAATGGTTTTATTCTTGTTGCAGTGGAAAAAGTAAAGCCATCCAGGAAAAGTAATCATGTGAAAAGATGGTTTTAAAGATATCAATTAGTAACAGCTAATAAAATGGGATTAAAAACATAAAGTGTGCCTCTCACATGGATACCTCTGACAGGTAACAAAACAATTTCAATCACAATATTATTGTGAGATGGAAAGTTGATATAAATGGAACTTGCAGCTCTGGCATAGACCAAACCAATTTAAGGTGCCTGAGATTAAGCTAATGGCCAGTAATATCACAGCATAAAGAGCTGAAATAGAAATCACAGAATCAGAGAATGGTTTGGGTTGGAAGGGATCTAAAAGATCATCTGGTTCCAACCCCCCTGTCATAGGCAATGACACCTCCCACCAGACCAGGTTGCTCAATGCCTCACCCAGCCTGGCCTTAAACACCTCCAGGGATTCAGGGGGCATCCACAACTTCTCTGGGCAACCTGTTCCACACTCACAGGAAAGAACTTCTCTCTTATATCCAGCCTAAATTTCCCCTCTTCTAATTTGCATCCATTACTCTTAGTTCTTCCATCACATATCCTATCTAAAAGTCTTACCCCTGCCTTTCTGTAGCCTCCTTCAGGTATTGAGAAGTTACTATGAGGTCCCCACTGAGCCTTCTCTTCTCCACAATCAACAGTCCCAGCTCTTTCAGCCTGTCCTCAGAAGGGAGGTGCTCCAGTCCTCTCATTATCCTCATGGCCTTCTCTGGACCCGCTCCAATAGCTCAATGTCCTTCTTCTGTTGAGGGCTCCAGAACTGGACACAGTAACTCCAGGTAGGATCTCACCAGAGCCCAGTTGAGGGGCAAAATCACCTCTCTTGACCTGCTGGCCACACTTCTCTTGATGCATCCCAGGATTTAAAAGTGGATACATAAAATGGGAAAAAGACAGTATATATTTTCAGGCAGTTATTTTCTTTTTTCGAGGCACAAAACATTCTTAGCCAGATATAATGCCTTTCATATAATTTAGTAGTCCTTCATAGAAGATGCTTAGCTTCCTTCCTAAATTTTATCAGCCCTAATTCCTAAGTTGGAATAATCACATACTGCATAATTTTTCTAACACTAGGTGCACATCTTGTTCTACTGAGAAAGATACTGACAGACCTCTTCACTTTCTGCATGAATGCTCAAGTTTCATGGACTTCATTGAATTTCAAATAATGATTCAGGACAAGGCATTTGTTTCAAAACTTTTAAAACAATGTCTTCACAAGACATGAGTCAGTAACTGCTTAGGCACCTGGATGAGATGTGAAGGTAAGTAATAAAAGTAAAGATAAAAAAAGCCAACAGCATTGCTAAGGTTCATATGAAGATGGGTCTCAGAGCAAATTTTATTTTGTTTAAGTATTTCTTGCAGTTTATGCTACAACAGTGCTGATTCCTTAGGATTTGGTATTATCCACTGATAAGCAGAGACAAATGAATGCCGATAGTTTCTCAGAACAGTAGAACTTTGATTTTAAAACAAAATGGCTGGAGGCAAAGCAAAACATAATTACTGCTGATCTCTTCTAATCTATTTCCTTTCCACTGAAGAACAAAATAAAAGTCAAACTAACATAATCTGTTAAAACAGAAAATTTCCAGTTTTAACAGGTAGCAATTTGGTTATCTCAGCCAAGTCCTCAGTGGATTGTATAAACCTAAAATACATGTGGCAAACATTACACTGCACACAGTTTATAGACAGATAAATTGAGGACAAAGGAATTCAGTAACTAGTTGCAGCCATTATTAGCATTATACCTCACGTGACCCGGTCTAACATACAGAGAATATAACTCTTAGAAGCTCTTTTTCGGAAAAGAAATGCATGCAAACTTCTGCAGAATCTAATTCATGGTGGAGAACCACGGGGTGCCGACACTGCTCCCCAGAAGGCAGGAGGGTGGGGTTTCTCAGCCTTCTCTGCCTGTGCTCTCCAAGAGAAGCCTCACAAGTTTTACCCGCTAGGTGTGTGCAAATAACTGTCCCTGTGGACACTGTGGGTTAACAAATACTCCCATGCTTTGCAGTTTCAAAGTTAAAATAGAAATATTTAATATTTACTGAAAAATACCAGACCATATATACAGTGTAAGAAACAAGTAAATGTCTGCTCCTTCCAGAGGGACCTTTACAGGCTTGATAGATGGGCTGATGCCAACCTCATGAAGATCAGCAAGGCCAAGTGCAGGCCCTGCACCTGGTTGGGGTAACCCCAAGCACAGATACAGGCTGAGTGGAGAGTGGCTTGAGTGTAGCCCTGAAGAGAAGGATTTAGGGGTGTCAGTGAATGATGAAATCAACATGAGCCAACAGTGTGTGCTTGCAGCCCAGAAGCCAACCCAGTCTTGGGCTGCATCAAGGGAAGTGTGGCCAGCTGGTCAACAGAGGTGATTTTACCCTTCTACTGGGCTCTGGTGAGGCCCCACCTGGAGTTACTGTGTCCAGTTCTGGAGCCCTCAACAGAAGAAGGACATTGAGCTGCTGGAGCGGGTCCAGAGGAGGCCATGAAGATGATGAGAGGGCTGGAGCACCTCCCTTCTGAGGACAGGAAGAAGTTGGGGTTGTTGATCGTGGAGAAGAGA
>VZTY01014387.1:88481-137739 GCA_013400935.1 Turnix velox | reverse complement strand
CACCTTCCTCCAGCTTCCAAAAAACCTTAAAAACCATCCTCTTTTTTGGCTCTTTTGTGGCCGAGATTCCCTTCCCCAGCACGGCCTGGGCTCCGCTGGAGTCGTCTCCTCAGCGAGCGACCCTTGGTGAGTTGGAACCTAGTCAGATGCTCAGACCGAATGTGTCTGCCGAAGATGTGCTTTTTGGTTGTTTTTTTTTTTTGTTGTTAAAATACTGTTTGTTTTTGTGAAAATACTGCTTTATCTTCTCAGCTTCAGTATATACTCTTAGTGGCTCCAAGTACTCCTAGCTTTTATTTCATTAAGCTAAGTAAACTTATAGTTTTACTCTCCATTTCTGCGACGACTTCTCAGCACCTTTTTCCAGATTGAATGATGCTCCTGGGAATACCTCAAGTTTGCTACTACATGAATAAATGGAAATGATGTTTTATAGGCATTAAAAATAGTATTGAAAAAGAAACAGAGCCTCTTTCTCCTAGCACAGAATGATGAAATTTATTGAAGCAAGGAGGAGTTTATTTACAGAAAGTCCCTTACCCCTGCCACAATCTAATCTTGCCCTTTAGAGCACAGATGGTTTGTGTTTTTCCATTGGGTTCTTCAAGGAGGGATTTCATCCAGAAACAACTTTCAGCTTTGCCAGGTGTAAAGCCTGATCTGTTTTAATGATTTTATGGCTTTTTTGTTTCCCCTGCTGCTTAGCAGATGTAGGGTTATGCTTAAAGAAGCATCTGTGCCATCATAACCCTTTGTGTTGATGGTGTGAATTTATGTTTCCTACAGGCTCTCCAGAACCATGTGTCCTACTGCTCAGTTAGGTCACCTCATGATCCACCATGGATTTTCCCTGTGAGTTTTGTATTTTTGGGATTTCTGGTTGTGATTTTGTCATCTTTATTTGGTAATTTTGTTGTTGCATGTGTTTTATTAATATAGTTCTGTAAATATCTGAATATCAGAGACACTACAGGTAGGTAAAATGATTGAGTATATTGTTCTTCAACACGAAACAAAAAAAAAAGGTAAAAAATGGTTGAAATTAAATTGCTGGGTTGAAGCAAATTATTAATTTATGGTTTGTATTTCAAGGTGAAATGGAAAAATGTGGCAAAAAATGCTTGAAATGAAAGTGCTGGGTTGAAAAAAAATCCAGCTCTGATGTTTTGGCTTTCTTTCAGTGTTTGATTTTCAGTATTTCTACCTTATAAAGATATTTTGTGCTTGAAATTCTTATTGGGGAAAGGTAAGTTAACTGGAACGGAATAAATATTAAAGTTAGTAATTAAGTTTAAGAAAAAATGGTTTAAATCATTGCCTTAATATTCATTATTTTCAGTAATTTCTAGAAAAGGGCCCTTTAGAAGATGCCTCAAGCCATCATCCTCTAAACAGAAGTATTACTATATAATTACTCATCATTAAAAGTTCAGTAGGGAATTTTTTACTGTGTGTAGTACAGAATGTAATGACCAGAGGAAGAAAAAACTATTTCTGGTATGATGGAGAGAGACTAAATCTTTCTTTTCCTGGTATGTTAATCTGGCTCTAGTGCACAGCCTCCAACAGATGAAAAAAAGATGTTAAAAACTATTTCTGCAGCAGAAACAATAATACAGGGAAGATGAATTGCATTTATCAAATTGGTTTTTTGGAATTGGAGGAACTATCCCTTGATGCAAACTGACACATGAAGCATTCCCTCTGACACTCTATTTATTTTTATAGTTACAGCATCTCGTTTACAGTCATTTTCTGCTGTATATAGCACCAATTGTTTTCCTTGCAAGATTAAGAGCAGATTTTTGAATCTGTCATCCTCAAGGTCATGAGCCTGGTGGAAAATTCTTCTCTTGTTGTTTTGTAAGTCATCGAGTACTTCAATAGTCCAGAAAAACAACCTACCAGTCAGGCTTAAGGTTTAAGAAAATAAAAGATGATGCATTCTATGGCAATTTCTTCCATAAGACAGGAAGTATTAGGAAAATCAATGGTGAGAACTTGCAGCTTGAGTGATGGCTGTGAATCAATGAGTGCCTTCGTGGCATGAAAACAAAGTGATTCTGTGCTAAATCATAGAATAGTTTGGGTTGGAAGGGACCTTAAAGGTCATAGAGTTCCAACCCCCCTGCCATAGGCAGGGACACCTCCCACTAGATCAGGCTGCCCAGTGCCTTGTCCAGCCTGGTCTGAACACCTCCAGAGAGGGGGCATCCACAACCTCCCTGGGCAACCTCTTCCAGTGTTTCACTCACCACCCTCACTGCAAAGAATTCCTTCCTTACATCAAGTCTAAATCTACCCCCTTCCAACTTACATCCATTGTTTCTAGTCCTCCCATCCGACATTATGTTAAAAATTCCTTCCCCTGCCTTTCTGTAGGACCCCCTCAGGTACTGAGAAGTTACTCTGAGGTCCCCTCTGAGCCTTCTCTTCTCCANTAACTCCAGGTGGGGTCTCACCAGTGCCCAGTAGAGGGGCAAAATCCCCTCTCTGGACCTGCTGGTCACACTCCTCCTGATGCAACCCAGGATTTGGTTGGTGCCTTCTTGGCTGCGAGTGCACACTGCTGGCTCATGTTGAGTTTGTCATCAACTGACACCCCCAAGTCTTTCTCTTCAGAGCTGCACTCAAGCCACTCTCCACCCAGCCTGTGTCTGTGCTTGGGATTGCTTCCACCCAGGTGCAGGACCTTGCACTTGGCTTGCTGCACTTCATGAGGTTGGCTTGGGCCCACCTCTCAAGCCTGTCAAGGTCCCTCTGGATGCCATCCCTTCCTTCAGGTGCATCAACTGCGACACAAAGCTTGGTGTCATCTGCAAACTTGCTGAGGGTGCACTCCATCCCACTGTAGATATCTCCTACAAAGATGTTAAATAGCACTGGTATAATATGTGCTGCAGTCTGCAATGCACAAGCAAAGGGAGCTCAAGTGCTGGTGGTTCTAAAGGTATTGAAAAACATTATTTTTATTATCCAGAAACCAAACTTTTCTCCTTTGTGTTAAATCCCAGTGCTTAGTGGGGGCTATTCCATGGCAATCACTCTAAATCAATGAGGGCACATTGAGCCTTGTATGGCCACAGACCTTTGGTTGGGGCCAGACAATAATAATCTAGTCTCTAAAGTATGCAAAAAGCTTGAGCCAGCATCAGGCTGACTGGCTCCGTGTCAGGTCATGCTTATAAAAGGTATGACTTAAAATGGAAAGCCTTTCTGATGGGTTGTGCTGACTAACTGGGGTGTGTAGCCTCTGCAGGGGGTTATTTTCCACCTATTTGTGAATGCACAAGCAGGGAGCTTGGCTCTAAACACAGGGGAGTGCAGACAGTTCTTTGGTTTAGTCAAGTAAATATTTTCTGATGGCCATTTAGCTGGTCCTAATTTCTGAGGGACAGGTGGGATTTTCTCCATTAGTAGTGTTTTTTTTCCACAGGGATTATTTTCCTGTACTAAAATTTGTGTGGATCCTTATCCTAGGTGAAAGTCTTCCTTGAAAACACTTCATTTTATTGAGTGAAACCACAGCTCCTTCCTCAAACCCCCAAAGCCCATTGCTTATTATATTGTCTTTCCTCTTAGAGACAAAGGCTGTTGAACCTATTGTTACACTCTGAAAGAAAAAAATCTTTGAGAGTTTATAGGGTGCAGGCAGAATAGAAAGTTTATTGAAACTGCTTGTGTTTTCAGCTCAAATAAGATGTCAGGCACAAGTCTTGAAACCTTTTTTGAATCTACCAAAATGAAGTGTTCAGAATTGCCTAATAAAGAAAAGTTTCCTCTTTTGGGACTCGTGAATGAAGTGTTTGATTTTTTAACTCTCCATCCTCGTCCCACTAAAATAGATGGTTCAGCCCTTACTGTAGGAGCAAGGACAGGAATTGGGGCCTCTCACACTATAAAAGCTTCTGCCAGAAGGATATTGTTAAAGTCTATTTAAAGCATATTAAATATTTTGAGCAACGGGAGCAATAGCAGGAAGTTTTAACCTGAATAACTGAAATTCTGGCTTGAGGAGGCTGTCACAGCACAAGTCACTGTTGTATCATTCTTATTATGGAAACATCTGTGCAGTCTGAGTGCTATTTCCCTCTCTACAATCCTTTAAAGCATATTAAAATTTGTGGAGGTAGCTCTCTAGCACTCTCAGCTATTTGAAATATCAGCATCTAGTCGTGTTGACTTTGAGATTTCAGTTTTCAAGGTCCAGAATTCAGTGATCATGGGGTTTTTTTTTCCCTACTGACAGGCACATATTTGGGTATCAGCTTTATAAGTTAGACTTGCAGAATTTTCTCTTACTTGAGGGGGAAAAAAATAGCCATTTGCATCTTCCTTTTAGACTTGCAGAATTTTCTCTTACTTGAGGGGGAAAAAAATAGCCATTTGCATCTTCCTGTTGTTTAGGCAACAGTGTAAATGATGCAGTCATCAACTTGTCAGCAAATGGAGACTAATTTTTAAAAAATTATTATGTTTTTAAAAGGAATTTCTGATTTAGTGCTTTAATGATACTATAGAGAGGGGAGGCATCTGATTTTAAGTATTTAGAGGCTTAACAGGGGAACTGTGCTACAGGATGCTCAGTAAAGTGTCAGACTGCCTTCATGTTGCTGACTTCAGTGCACTCACTGAGGCAAATAATTACTGAGGAAATAACACTTCAGTATCTCACAATCAATGTTTCTCTGAATTTACTCCTCCACAGCTCTCTGTTCCTGTTCCTTTTGGTCTTTAAAATACCCTGTGAGCCCCAGTGGCACTGGAGGTACTGGTGTTTCTCCTGGAGCTCAGAGCCTAAACTGGTTTGTTACTCTTTGTAAGGAGTTGTCACCTTGGAGGGCTGAGAGAGTAGAGGTACAGGCATTAATTTAATTTATTTATTTTTAAATACAGAGATGCTGATGAAAGATAAATCTGGTAAATTTAGGTTTGTGGTGGCTTTTATTCTTTTTCCCCTCATTAGTTTTGAGGTAATGCTTAGTTTGTACTCCAGTATGAAGCTGAGCAGTCTAGATTTTGCTGGCAGAGTTTGTGTTGCTGGTCAGATTTAATCTGCTGAAGGGCAGAGATGGACACAGATTTCCCTGTCCAACAAGATTTGAACTTTTTTCTTTTAGACTGCTTGCTGCTTCTTTTCATGTAACCTGCAGAACAAAGGGAGAAACTTGAAAGAGAGAGAGTGCTTAGCTTGCTAGGAGGGTTTGTTCTCATCTGCCACAGTTTGGTTTTGGAATATCTGTGTTATACAGACTCTTGGTAGCTCTAGTTTTTCACACAGGAGATAAGAAACACTGTGAAATCACAGCCTTGATTTCCACCAAGTACGAAGCAGCAAAATCCTAATCTTTTCATTAATAACTGGAGTATTTGAGTAGGAGCTGCACCACCCTTTGCCAGATACTTAGAAATGGGGTTCTGTGCTTAGAAATGGGGTTCCATGGTTCAATCCTGAGTGTCACCAGCTACCCAGATGGTGGGTGCAGTGTGAGTTGACCTGTGACATTTGTGATGGGATGAAGGACATTTTAGTGCTGGTACTTACTGGTATTCCCTACAAAGTCATTGCCCCTCTAATACAAGGGTATTAATTACAGCTGGAGAGAAATGTGGTGGCTCCCAAGGTCAGGAGATGAGAGCATGTAATCTGGAGTTTCCATCACAACTGATTATGCTTATGCTTCAGCTATTAAAAGTTACAAGGTTGCATTTCTTACGTGAATGCTTGCTTCTAATTAAAGAAAGCACGTGTGCTTTAAGAACTCAAGAATAAATGGAGTGTCATTTTTATCTTTAAATCCATTTAATGCCTTTTTTCTAGTGAATGCCAAGCTTATTTTCTGTGTCAGAGTGATTTCTGTGCATTTGTTGGATAAATTTAAGACTCCATTTGTACTTACCTTGATACCTTTAGAGACAAGCCTTGTCTGCAGTACAAGATGAAATGAGCCTTGTAGCCTTGTCCTTTTTCTTTCTTCTTCTTTGGTGCATTTCTTCCTTTTCTCATTTACTGCCTGTCTGTGTGCTGCTGCTTCAGACACTTAATCTAGTCAGGTGAATTTAACGTTGATTACTCAAACCACAATGGACAGCATGGATACACTCATTCAAGACCAGAGGCATTTTGAAGTGAGTTACACTGCAGAAGCAAAAGCTCCTTTGAATTCTGATGAGAGCCTTCACATTGCAATGGGAGAAGTGCAGGTAATTCAATTAAAAAGAAATGTAAATTATTTTTCCCAAGTGGCTCTTTGCGAGCACAAAGGATTTGGTTCTCTTCAGCATCTTAATAAAAGAATGAATCCCTGCACTTTATTCTTCAATACCAATCTCTTTTCTTGCAGGAAGATATGCACAATTTCCCTTACAGAAAATACCCTCTCTTTTCAGTGGTAACCTTGCTGCTTTATTTGTGTTGCAGTTATATCATTTGTACTCCCTGTTTGCCTTCCTTATTGCTCTCCTATTAATGTTTTCATTATTTACTAGGGTTTGCCTTTACTGCTAGATGAAGTACAATTTCTTGATGCAAGTCTTTTATGATGTTTATTGGTGAGCCATGTGTGAGAAGGGGCTCATTGTATCCCCTTCAGTTTCCCTTTGTGTTTTCTGTGTACCTGCTGCTTTTCAGAAGCTTCTCAATAAGCAGCAGAAAATGAGACTCCAGCAGTTCAGAACCTCTCCTTTTGGCACTGGGGCTGTCAGTCTGTTTTAGCTAATCATAGAATCATAGAATAGTTTGGGTTGGAAGGGACTTTAAAGATCATCTAGTTCCAACCCCTCTGCCATAGGCAGGGACACCTCCCACTAGACCAGGCTCCTCAGTGCCTTGTCCAGCCTGGTCTTGAACATCTCCAGAGAGGGGGCATCCACAACCTCTCTGGGCAACCTGTTCCAGTGTTTCACCACCCTCACTGTAAAGAATTTCTTTCTTACGTCAAGTCTAAATCTACCCCCCTCCAATTTACATCCAAGATTCTGTGGTTGTGCTGAGACTTATGCTAGATATAAGAAAGAATTTCTTTACAATGAGGGTGGTGAAACACTGGAAAAGGCTGCACAGAGAGGCTGTGGAGGCCCCCTCAGTCGCTAGAGGTGTTTAAGGCCAGGCTGGACGAGGCATTGAGCAACCTGGTGTAGTGGGAGATGTCCCAGCCCATGGCAGGGGGTTGGAAGTAGGTGATCTTTAAGGTCCCTTCCAACCAAACTATTCTATAATTCTATGTTGTTTAGAAATAGTTCCTTCTCCTTCATCCTTTTTGAAGTTCCTTTTATGTGTGCCATGACTAGAAGGAGGAGGGATGGCAGGTGCCAGGCTATTGTTCCCTCATATTTCTGTTCAAAGCCAAGGTTGTGTTTGATGTGCTGTGGTGTTGGAAGATGCAGAAGTAAGGAAGGAAATGCTGATGAAAGGTGAGATACAGGAAACTGTATCTCATTTCTGGGAAGTGATGACTTTATCATCCTTGGCAAATCAGTCTGGTTTCCCTTAATTTTTACTGCATGAAAACCTCAGTGGACTTGAAGGTAAAAGATGAAAATACTGCAGCCATAATATCCTTGAACTGGCATCAATCTACCCCAACTTGAGAAATTTTACCTCGTTTGTATATACCTTTTATCTGCTTTAATGCATTTTTAGCATGAGCATCTAGACCATGAAGGCTCACCCCAAAAGGTGAAGAATACTACTGATTTGGGGCTACAGCTTTTGGTATCTGATTTTTTGTCACACCCTGTAGGAAGAGGTTGTGATCTTGTGGCCCAAATGGGAAAGTTTAAAGAATTTCTGTACACACAGGTAATGTTAAATATAACAACTTTTAGGTAGCAGTTTTATCTAGTGGAAGGGAGTGGTTTTGGAGCAGCTGAAACAGCAGTTGAGAGACAAAATGGGGAATGATATTGGTCACAGAATATTTTGCAGCATTCAGCTAAGTCTTGATGGCTAAGTGACATGAGAGAAGCAGCCATTCCCCTCACTCACCTCCCTGCCCACCCTTGCTGGTTCTTTGGGAACCTTTAAGAGTGGTCAAATGTGTTTTCATCAGTTGCAAAAATGCCTTCCTATCAGTCTGTGCCCACCATCTGTCATGAAATTCCAGGAAATAAAAATACTGCCTTTGGCAAACAGACTTTGAAAGCAGGTAAAAACAAAGGCTGCAAGTAGCACAGTGTGATGTTTTGATTTATAGGGAATGAAACTTTGTGTTTTGCAGATGCACTTAGCAATTTCAAACAGCTAAGCTGCAGAAAATTGGCCGAGGGAATATATATACATGTTTTTAGAGCTGATTTTCAAGCACTTAGCTGTGAGTTCATGTAGAAATTTATTGAATGCAGAGCAAATGTGTGCCCCTTCAGTCTTCCTCGGGAAAGAAAATAGCATTTTGTGACATGAGAGAAAGTGAGAGTTGATTTTCAAAGAGTTCCCAAAGCAGCAAAGGCTGAGGTCAGGTCTGCAGTGGTGAACTTTCCTGCCAGGCCCTGTCAAGTGACACTATTGATGGCTGAAACACACATCTTTTGGCTGTTCCTGACAGCATTGTGAACTTCTTATAAAGATGTTTTATATCTGTAGGAGCTGTAGGCAGAGCTTTCACCTGTTGACACTGCTCTTGTGCTGCTGTTTTGTATGTGAAAGTCTGGCTATAGGGGAAGAAATCCTGATGGTGTGATGGAAAAGTGAGCATTGCTGCTTCAGTGAGGGAAAACCTTCAGTAAATGAAGACCATCCAGGTTACAAGAGCTTAAAATGAAAAATTAATGATATTATACTGTGTGCCTTGGGCATTTTGCATGTCATTTTGGGCCACA
Source organism: Turnix velox (assembly GCA_013400935.1). Taxonomy (NCBI): domain Eukaryota; kingdom Metazoa; phylum Chordata; class Aves; order Charadriiformes; family Turnicidae; genus Turnix; species Turnix velox. The sequence goes on along the minus strand of VZTY01014387.1, from coordinate 128,922 downwards.
AGAGATGTTTCATCACCTGCAAACCCAGGATGCTTCAGGAGCACCAAAAGTGCTGAAGACAGGTAGCTCCTGTGCTGTGTCTCCTGGCTTGCTCTAGATGAAGATATCTCTTTGTTTGAAGGGCTCTTCTTCCTTGTTACTTTTGTTGCAGACAGCTGTTCTCTTCTTCAAGTATGATATCCCATCCTGATGTTCTGGCTGAATTCTAACTCTAATCTTTGCAGCTTGCTGAGCTTAAAATAGCCCATACATTAAAATATGTTCTTTCTAACTGCTGGTGATGTTATTAAACAATTTCCATTTTTCACCCCAAATATGGCTCTTTCAGCTTAGACTGTTCTCTATTTCTAGCCCTGTTAAAGTACTTGGAAGGTGTTATGCATTGCACGAGGGAAGCTATTATAAATATTTAGCTAGTTAAAGCATTTGTGATTTTTTAACTTCAAAGTTAGCAGTAAATGGGATACTTGTAATGACTGTAGAACTTTTAGTGGAAGTTATGTGAGTAAATCTTTCACAATAGTTTGAGACTTTTCATGGGGAGCCAAAATAAATCCTACCTCAGTTCCAGTGGGATTCAGAAACTAGACAAAGTGTCAGAGAGACTAAAACAAAGACTCGTGCCTGGAATATTCCTGAGACACTCTGACAGCATCAGTGCTCTCTGAGTGCCATTCAGAATGCTGTTGCTTGTCTGTTCCTTCTTAGCTCTTTTCTTGTAACCTTCCAGATTCAGCTCAAGCCCCTCTTGCTCTCCTGTTGGATCTTTTATAGGACATAGGATGAAAATCCTTTGTTGCTGTGACATGGAAAACACAACTCTCTGCCTTTGCAGCTCTGTTTTAATGGGAAAAGAGCAAGGATTGCTCAGCTGGTGAGACACGGAATAGCCCAGAGAGGTGGTGGAGGCTCTATCCATGGATTCACTCAAGGCCAGGGCTGGATGAAGCTCTGGGCAACCTGATCTAGTTTGAGATATCCCTTTTTATTCCAGGAGAGTTGAACTAGGTGATTTTTAAATGTCTCTTCCTACTTAACAAATTCTATAATTGTTTTGAAAGATCTCTCCTAGAGGGACAACAGCATTATCTGAGGATGGTGCAGAACAGAGCTTACCTCCAACTAAGATTAGTTTGCAGAGTAACTCAGGCATTTTGAATTTTTTTCTTTTTTACTGACAGCTCCTTTAATCTCATTTGAACACCCCCTTTGAGGGACTCATCTTCACTGAAGCACTGTGTCCTCCCCAGGTTGGTTTTCCAATCTGGGCAGTTCTCACTCGGGGGAGCATCAGGCTTGTAAAGTGTTAGGAGAGTGTTCCTGGCTACTCACATTAATCCATTCAACTATTTGCATCTGTTGAATGTAGGAGACTACATTTGTTTAAAGACTTTCCCCCAGCTTTAAAATGTACTAATCTGGTTTTTTAGTCACTTCCTTTTTGATGGTTTTGATCTGGTTGGTTTTCTTTTCAAGTACTTGAAGTGTATGTGTCCTCTTAGTCTGTGAATGTTGAAGTTTACCTAATTATATGGTTTTTTTTCTGATACAAGAATCAATCAGTGAAGTAGTTATCTCTTCTTTCCTGAGAAAAAGAGTAGTTCCAGAGGAGGCAGTGGTTGTGTTTTCTTTTGTGTCAAAATCTCTAGGTGATCACTAGAAGGCTAGATGATGTCTCCAGGGCTTGTCCTTAGCCTTTGACATATTACTTCATCCAATTCTCATAGAAAAATTTTCTGGTTAAGATTGTGAAGTAGTTAAATGCAGCAATACCAGAGTTTGCACAGTAACAGGACAGATGTTTCTTAGTTCTTTGGTTAATAAGCTGTTAACACAGCTGGACAAATAAGTGAAGGTACATCTTGTCTCTGAAATGGAGAATTTTATCTCTGAGAAGTGTTCTCATCTTAAATTCTCATCTATTTTAGCAAAGAGGTTGAAGAAATCTGTGGCAAAGAATGTTTGTGAAACGGCTAATCTTAGACAAATACAAGTGAAGTATTTAAAGAAAGCAAATGTTGGACTCTAAGACATAACTATTTGCAAAAGGAGCCTGGTTTCACTCAAAGTAATGGAAACAGCTCACATGAGCTATTTATCATCTGCTCTGCAAGGCTAAGGTTTCCAAAATATTTTAATTGCTCAGAGTCTTTAGGCCAAAAACTTAATGCAGAATTTACTTGGAGAATATTAATAAATATGAGAATTAGAAAATGCTCAATATTGATTCGTAAGCAAAATATTTTTTTTTTTAGGATGTTTATCCCCTGGATCATTAGTCCTGCACCTAAATCTTACTTTTTCCTGGTAGTCAGGCACAAAGAGGGAATAAAAACCTGAAAAGTGCTCAAGATTATTTTTAAGAGTTTGAAAAAGTTCCACTTTTCTGCTTTTCAGACAAGTTTAGGCTAAAACAATCATACCCAGGATGTTGAGCACTATTCCATCTCAGTGCCATCCTTATCTGCTTCTCTTTTTGTGCTAAAGGCAGCACAAAGTGCTGGGGAGAGCATTACACATCTTCATTATGTGGTTTTATTCTAATTGAACTGTATTTAAACTATGTCTAGATGTGAATTTAAGAAGCTGTGGCTTTCATATTTTTCACTGAGGCTGACCAGAACTGATAATTTATGGCTTGTGGAACTGATGACTTAGCACTTCCTCAGCTGGATCTAGAGCCAAGCACTGCAATGTTTATTTTGCATTTGGTTTCTGATGGACCTTTGAAGGCTCAGCCTGGGGATGGGTGAGACTCAGAAGCATTGCTAAAATGGCAAAGGGTGTCACTAGCAGTACACACAGACTCCAAATCCCTCTGTTGCCCTTCTTTTCCAAGTGAAGCTTCCAGACTCTTCCTTTGTAGAAAGCAGAGCTGTAGCTCATGGGTGTAGTTTTCTGACAAGATGGGCTAAAATCATTGCAGCTTAATCCATCACATTTTCAGTTTGGTGAAGAGAAGGCTCAGGGGGGACCTCGGAGGAGCTTCTCAATACCTGAAGGGGGCTACAGAAAGGCAGGAGTAGGACTTATGAATAGGATATGGGATGGAAGGACTAGGAATAATGGATCTAAATTGGAAGAGGGGAGATTTAGGCTAGATATAAGAGAGAAATTCTTTATGGTGAGGGTGGTGAGACACTGGAAGAGGTTTCCCACGGATGCTGTGGATGTCCCCTCTCTGGAGGTGTTAAAGGCCAGGCTGGATGAGGCACTGAGCAACCTGATCTAGTGGAAGGCTGCTTCCTATGGCAGGGGGGTTGGAACTTGTTGATCTTTAAGGTCCCTTCCAACCTAAACTATTCTATGATTTTGATGCTCCTCCCAACAACTGAAGGTCCATAATCATGTTATTCAGCAGCCTGAAGATCCCTAAATCTGCTTTTCACTTTCAAATGTCACTTCTTGTTTATTCTATTAAGCTGGGAAGACAAACTGAGATGTTATTTATTTCAGAAAGGGGAAAAGGTGAAATGCACAAGAGAGCCAAGAGACTGCTCAAACTCAATGTCTATATGGAAACTGAATGGCAAGTGGGATGTTTATTTCTGTCTACATTTTCCTTGGATCTCTGCATGGCCCTTTTCTGCTTCAGAGAAGGTGAAAGGAAGGGAGAAGCAGCTTCTAGCCATATTTGCATTGAGAATCTGCCTGTCTTTCTGCCTTTGCTGTTTGCAGAGCTCTCCACAGTAGTTCTGCCAGTGAAGTTTGTCCCACAGGTCTCTTCAGTCATTCCCTGAAATGCTCTTTCTTTTATAACCCGTCAGCTTTTCAAGAAGCAGCTGAAAGAAAACTTTTTGCATAATTAGACAGCAAGTGAGTCACTGGCCTCCCTTCTTTTTCTTCAAGTCACTTAAAAGTCAGCTCCCTCACTGAGTCAATGCCCCACTGACCTGTGTGCAGCTGGAGGATGCTCTCATTTAGCATGAACAACAACTTCAAAGTGCTGTGTGTGCACTACTCAGCATCTCATCAGCACTCAGAGGAGTTTTTCAAATCTTCATGCTCCAGTATCCAGAGCAGTTCAAACCTCTCTGAGGTTACCTGTCATGGATCCACAGTAGGAAACCAGGTATTGACATGGGATCGTGACTTGCCACAGCACCTGTGGAAATAAAGCCTGACATGTATGTTTATCTGATAAACTAAATGAAGAAGACTTTAAGGAACACATTCACATGTACTCAAAATCAATGCCTGTGTATGCATTATGGATTTCAGTCTTGCTTCTACAGATGAAATCTGTGGGTGTGAATGAAGGTCCTTCTATAATTCTTCTTAAGCTGCTGCTTCCCCAGGACACAGGTACCTTGTCTTCCCACTTTCTGGGAAGTTTCCTTTAACTCCTCTAAAGCTCCTGCTTTCCCAAGGACACAGGTATCTTGTATTCCCACCTCCCGGGAAGTTTCTTGTAACTCCTCTAAAGCTCCTGCTTTCCCAAGGACACAGGTATCTTGTATTCCCACCTCCCGGGAAGTTTCTTGTAACTCCTCTAAAGCTGCTTCCCCAGGACACAGATAATTTGTCTTCCCACCTTCTGGGAAATTTTCTGTAACTCCTCTGAAGCCCCTGCTTCTCCAGCACACAGGTTTCTTGTCTTCCCACCTCCTGGGAACTTTTCTACAACTTCTACAAAGCTCCTGCTTCCCCTGGACATGGGTACCTTGCCTTCCCTCCTCCTGGGAAGTTTCCTATTACTACTCTACAGCTCCTTCTTCCCTAGGACACAGGTACCTTGTCTTCCCACCTCCTGGGAAGTTTCCTGTAACTCCTCCAAAGCTTCTGCTTCCCCAGGAGAAAAGTACTTTGTCTTCCTACCTCCTGGGAAGTTCCCCATGAAGCTCCTGCTTTCCCTGGACACAGGTACCTTGTCTTCCCACCTACTGGTTAGCTCTCTGTAACTCTTCTAAAGCTCCTGCTTCCCCATGACACAGGTTTCTTGTCCTCCCACCTTCTGGGAAGTTTCCTGTAACTCCTCTGAAGATCCTGATTCCCCTGGATATGGGTTCCTTGTCTTCCCTCCTCCTGGGAAGTTTCCTATTACTCCTCTACAGCTCCTTCTTCCCTAGGACACAGGTACCTTGCCTTCCCCCCTCCTGGGAAGTTTCCTGTAACTCCTCTAAAGCTCCTGCTTCCCAGGACACAGGTACCTTGTCTTTCCACCTCCTGGTTAGCTCCCTGTAACTCCTCTAAAGCCCCTGCTTCCCCTGGATACAGGAACCTGGTCTTCCCACCTACTGGGAATTTCCCTATGACTCCTCTGAAGCTCCTGCTTCTCCAGGATAGAGGTACCTTGTCTTCCCACCTGGTTATCCAGGCTGCCCCAGGCTCTCTGCAGGCACCAAGTTGTGCTTTCATCACTGCCCAGCAGGACTTGATTTTTCTCCACCTGTTCTTTGCCAAGCATGGCAGTGTGCTTAGCCTTACCTAGTGGCCTACCCATTATAGCTCTTGACGCCCTTCATTAGGGCACTTTAATGACTTCCATCTATCAAAATATAGCTGAGAATTCTTACTCCTTCCATATGTGCTTAGGCTTGATGGGAGGTTGGGGAGGAAAGAAGGGGGGGGGGAAATATCATGCGCAGGCAATGAGCCTGCCTTGCTTAGTGAGCTGAATAATTAGTAATTTACAAATTCAGTAAACAGTAAATGTGCTCTTGACCTTCCACTTGCACCAGCTGCCTGATGAGGCACCCAGCTGACATGTCCAGCTGCCTAATGCCTCCCTCCCTGTGTAAAGCCCCCACTGGAGCTCCTGCTTGCTCTGTGCTGGTGTTTCAGGAAGCAGTTGGGGGGTTCTGCCTACACTGCATTGTGCTTTCTGATTCATGCTAATCCCCTCATCTTCCTATGGAACATTAAACATAATCACGATATTGAAAATGAAGGCGTTGCAGATTTAAAAGTGGGATCTGCTTAACTAAAAATAGCATTAAAGCAAACCCTGTCCTTCTGTGCTGAAGGACTGGCTGGTATTTACAGTGCTGTACAGTCATCAGGCTCGAGCAGAGGAATAGGAAAGAATGCTAGCCAAGAGGGATGAGGAATTATTGGCTTGTCCTGGTTTATTCCAAGATCTCTTTTGCTGTGACCTTGAGCTTGTTGCATGGTATACCCAAGCCACCATTTATTCTCCCCTTATGTAGGATGATTTTGCAGCTCCTGGGTGTGAAAAAGAGAATTTGTACTTGCAGAGTGCTTGAAGAGCCTTGGAGATGAGGCAGCGATGAGCAGACCACAGATATATTTGATACTCCTTTCTCTCAAGTGAGGAAAAAGATGCTTAAAATGGTAAAGTTCAAATCATTCCTTGGGAAGAAGGAATTTGTCTTGGCATTCAAGGTCAAGACACGGCTTCAGTGCACTCTCAGGTTTCTAATCCTACTTACCTTGATTTCTAGATTGACTCTGTAACTAGCTTATAAATACAGTGTACCAGGGCAACTGTAATAGAGGCAATCAGTTTTGAAGGAAGGAAAGCACAGTATTTTCTTAACTTATTCCCTCTTAACCTTCTATTCTCCACAACTTCCTGGTTCCCTTTACACATCTGTGTGACTCTCCATCAAAACAGTGTTGACTGTCAAAACTGTATTTACAGTAAGAAATTTTTAGCTTTCAGTAGTTCAATTGTATAAATTGCAAGTTCTCCAAACTCCTTTTCCTCCTCCTGATGGATTCACTATTTATATTGAGCTGGTGTGTGAAGGAGGAGGGGCAGTTACAAATGTCATGTTGAAATGACCTAGTGAAGAGCTAGATTTATTTTAATATTAAATTAAATCAGTCTTTAGTCCATTAATTCTAAAAGTTGAGTCTCTGAGGAAAACACTGACTGTCACAAGTCCTGCCATTCTGCTTATGCATCTCACTGTATCAGTTTTCCTTCCCTTCAGTTTCCCTATTCTCTGCAGTTGACTCAGGCTTTTTTTTTTTCCTAGGTCTTAAAGCCTATTTAAAACTCCACTGCCTGCCTCCCACACTGTCCTCTCTATAGTAACAAGCAGCTACAGTCTGTGTTCTCATGTCCTGTGGTTCTGCTTTGGGGCAAGGTCTCCAAGCTGAGCTAGATGTTGTACATGTAGATGTTCAACGTGGCAGTGAGATCTAAAAATCCTCACTTCTATGTTCACATCCAGCCAGGAGTGTTTTGAGTAAGCAAATTGCTGTAGGTGAGACAATTAAGGCTCCATCAATTCTTTTTCCTCTTCTCATTCTTTAACTGAAAGAGCTGAAGAAGGAGTTGTCTCTTCCCTCCAAGCTAACCAATTTTTGATGGACGTAGTGATTCCAGGACTTTCAGAGTATTTAAAATATGAGCTTGGGCAAGTCATGATGAATTTTGTCATTTTAAGCCAGCAAGGTACCTCTTGAGCTCTTATCTCTCAGCTTCCAACTGAGAGTTTAACCAGGGAAGAGTTAAAATGATAGGATATTTCTGCTTTTGGAAAAGCTGGCTGAACACAATGCAGCTTTTGGAGGTAAAATTAATGTGGAAGATAAGAATGATGTGAACTGTGTTGTCATGGACAACCCTGCACTGTGAAGGAATAAAAAATGCTATGGTTATACTTTATGAAGAGCCAAAAGGAGTTGAGGTCCAGGTCAAGTATTTTGTTGTGACTTGCTGGCTATTATTTTTGGGATGGCTGCCTGAAACTCAGGAGATGGAGTTGTAACCAAGGCTGTGCTTTTCCCATCTCATTCTCACTGCCCACATTTAGACATTGAACACATTTAGACTTGTGAATGTTGGACTTAGGTTGCTTTGTGTGTATTAACTTGTCATTTGCAATAGCCCTATTGTGTCTTTGTTGTTGTAAACTTCAAATTTTTGAGAGGGCACTTTTCATTTCTGTTCTTCTGCTGAGATTTATTCAGGCTTAGGTATTTTTTTAGGCATCTATCACTGCTGTCATGGCTATATAAAAAGAGGGAAGGCTATGCAGACTACAGGAGATGTTTTTGAACTCAAGGGAATTAATTTTTTTTTTTTTTTCTATCAGGCTGGATCTGCTCTCTTGGTAACACACCCATGGCAATAAATCTGGTTCTATATATAGCCAAGGATGGCAACAGCACAGGGGACAGAATCCAGGATCTGCTGTTTAAAAAGCTACAGGTCTTGCCCACTGATATTAAAGGAGAACACCTTATGCTTATTGACTAGTAGTATTGACTGGTTTTCCCTCTTGCCTGAAGAGGGGGGACTTTGACAACCACAAGCTTTAACCAATCTGATGCCACCTAGCAGATGTATCCATGAGCAGACATTTACATAACAGAAGGTGCTAGAACTCATGTAAAGTTTGTATTTTATCTCCAGCACAGACAAGTGTACTTTTGGGTGTTGCTAGCTGAAACTCAGATTTTTTTTTTTCCTCTAATTAAAAGAGCATCTGTTTTCAAAATCCTAGAAAAAATTATTCCAGGCTCAGAGACGTATCCAGAAAATAGCTGCTCTTCTAATTAGCACTCTGAATTCTTAGATGTTTTTCTTCTCCCTGCTATTAAATTATTTCAATGCATTTGGTATTCATTTGTATCACAAGGCATCCAATAAATCAGATAAGAGATGTCAAACTGCATCACGTAATGGCTAGTCTTAGTCTTTTTAATAAAATAAAAATAAAACAATGCCTTGTTATGACATTGTTCATTAAAGGCATGATGCAAGTAATGCAGGACATGGCATTCCATGCAATGCTGTGACTTGCTATTTTGAAGTGAGATGTAATAATTCAAAATCTAACTGTAGCAGAAAGACTCTATAAAAAGCAGCATTTCTTTTAAGGAAAAATGCTGAAGAACATCCACTACAATAACAGGTTGTTTGATTTCAATAACCTTGAAAAGCCCACAGGATGACACAGTAGTGTAAAGCAATAATTATTTAAGAAAACAAACTTCAGAAGTAAAAATTCTTTTCAAATCAGCAGCCATGAGTAAGCCTAACCTTTTGCTAGTTAAAGATAAAACTGGAACATCCTGTTAGAGATATAGGAACCAGTAACAAAATCTGGTTTTATCACATCAGAACCTTGGAAGATTTTTGTGGGAGTTGTTTGGAGAAGGCTGCTGATCCAGGTATGAAAGGAGCAGACAGGGAGGATAAAAGCCATTGCTGAAAAGCTAAAAGTATTGCAAAGAAATTCTTCCTCCAGTAAACTTGTGGGGTTTTTGATTCTTTGGGGTTTTTTTTTGTTTGTTTGTTTTTCTTTAAACCAGTCATTAATCACAGAATTCTTAATCTCAAGAAGCCATAAAAGACAAATGCAAAGCAATATAAAAAGGGAAATGGAACACGTGCAGCTAATGTGATTAATGCCTAATGGTTTCACTGTGTGTGTAGACTCTTCATTAGCCATCACCACCTGTCTGAATGCTTCTTTTTTAAACAGCCAGTGTAACTGTTATGTTTGTGGCATTTATTATATCAAAAAAAGGCAAATAAGATGTTGGGAATTCTTGGAAAAAAATGAAAAAGTAAAACAGAAAACATTTTCTGCACAAACCCGAGGAACACAATCTTCAGTAGTTTGTTTCTTGTCAGAATCTCTCAGCCTTATGAAAGGATTTATAAAAGCTTTCTAGCTCTAATAAGGTTGATGTGAGGTGTGTAGCTACTGGGGCATAAAATGGACAAAAGCAATCTCTAGGGGAATACAGAGCTCCCTGAATCTATGAATGATATAGACAAGGTGAATAGAATTAAATTAGCTCATGGCTTGAAATAAAAGCAATAAGAGCCACCCTAAGAGATTGCATTTCAAGCAAACAAAATAAAACATGGTTTTCTATATTTATGTGCTCATTGTGCAGGATTTGTGGAGGCAAAGAGCAGGCTTGGCTTTGCAAATGGCTCTTTGGAGCTGCACTCTGTGTGTGATTGCTGAATGTGAGCTGCAGATCTTAAGTTACTGATTTTTGGTAAGATTTTTATGGGGAAGCAGTCCCCTTTCTGGGTAGTGCTGTTTCTTGAGCATCCCATGGAAGATGGGATGATGTCTGGCTACTGCTTTCATCCAGTAGAGCCATTATAAGCCAATTTAATAATCCTAGAACAAATACAGTGAAATAACTAAATACTAGAAGATATTGAAAAATTAAATTCATGTTGCACCAAGAAACAACACTTTAATAATTGTTTCCTGGAGTAACCTAGTTCTTTAGGGTTTGGGTTTTTTTTTATGTCAGGAAATGATGTCAAGTTTAAACTGGTGACTATATCTAAACTATATCTGTATCTATATCTAAACTATATCTAAACTGGTGAATATAATTATTTCAATAAAATTGATCAACTACCTTTAAATAACAAAGTGCAGAGGGATTTGCACCTAAATAGGTGTGTTGTCTGCATCTTTTATTTGAGTTGGTATAAATCTCTACTGGGAGAAGTTATTAGGTGGCAGGTAAATGGTAGCTCAGAGGAATAGATGTCACCTCGTGGAGCAAGCTGGCTGGGGACAGCAGCAGGGACTTGGAAAAAAAAGGGCCAAGCACTTGTGAGCAGCTGTTGATGTGGCAATGGAAAATACTGAGGCTGCCAGAGATTGCAGAGGTATAATTTGGCCTGCAGTAAGTGTAAGCAGAAATGCTCACTGAGGAGGAGAGCTCCCCTTGGAATCAATGAGGATTTTGCCATCAGCCATAATGAGGGAAGCACTGGTGTTAATGGGTCTTTGTGCACATTATTATTCTAACAGCATTTTAATGGGAGATTTCTGTGCATAGTAGCATATGTGTTTTTATCAAGATAGAATCATGGCTTGGGAAAGTTAAAGTTCCTTTGGTAGTTGCCTTATTCCATTAGTAAAGCTGCAGTGTCTCTTGACAGTCAGAAGAACAGTGAACATCAAATTTTTTCTTAAATCTACCAGCTCTGAGTCTCCAGCCAGAGGTTCTGCTGGGTTTCAGCCCCACTGGTATCAGCAGCAAGCATCAAATAAAAAGGAATTGAAATAGAGAGTGAGTACATTTATTTCTCATTCTCCTCCTTGCTTGTCATCATGCTGCCATTTCAGATATTGAGATCACTCAACCTTGACATGAGCAAAACCTGTCTGAGGACAGCTAAACCTGTCTAAGAGAGCAGCTTTTAGACTAGAAGCTTCTGAAAAGACATCATCACAGGCAACTGTGAAAACTCAGCATCAGTCTTCCGTAACTAAGAGTTCAAATAATTTTCCTTCTTACTTCTTTAGTCTGTGGGCTCTCCCAGCCCTGAAATGAGAAACAAAGCAAAGTCTTGCAACCTGTTTGAGAATATCTAATTGATCCAGGTAGAAGAAGCCAATTTCTCCTTAGTTTGGAGTCACAGGGGATCATTCCAGTGGTGCAGAGAACCATGGTGTCTGTAAGATATTGAAGCCCAATTTGATTCACCATAATGAAACTGCTGCCACTGCAAACCATTGCTGTAGGAATCAGGAGGAAGGTTCTCATATATCAAGAAGCCATAAACATCTCAGGTTTCATTTCCCCTGCTCTTTTACTGTTGCTGACAAGAGTTACATGCAGACTCTAAATTGACATAGTAAATAAGGGGAAAAAAAAAAAGAGGAAAAAGCTTTTTATGCAGTGAGGTTTCACATGGCAGGTTGAAATGTGCAAGAGTGAAGTCTTCACTCTCTTGAGGTTCTAGGTACAGCTTTGAGTGCTTTTTGTCTTTGTTACCTGTAAATAAATGAGGAAATGGTGCTTTTTTGTATTGCTGGGTTGCATAGAAGATAAGAACCTCACAGATTTTAACTTGTACAGATGATGGGCAGTACAGAAGAATCAAAAAAATTAAACATAACAAATTTAGCCAAGCCAAATTATTAACCAATGTGCAGGCAGCAGCCACAGTTAAATCATTGCATGAACTTGAAGGATACCTGCTTCCTATAAAATACTTTGAAGTAGGAGAACCCTTTCCTGAACAGATTTTCAGTATGAGCCCTCTGGTCATTAGTGACTTTGCCTTTGATCTGCACTCAGGAGCACTTTTCTCTTCACTCAGTGGCCCTGTGTGATCTGTAGCTCAAGAGGAAACTCAAAACATTTCCTGTAGCTGGTGTTACCATCTCTCACTTCATCTGAAAGGAAGACAAGAGAAAGTTAGGAGATCACAGCTGCACTGCATCTCTTCCCTTCTGCACAGAGATCATGCATTACATCCCAGGTCAACATAAGGTAAAGGAGACCAGCACAATGAAGAAAACTGCAGGAAGATAATGATTTAAATTTTCTTTTTGCCTTTGCAGAAATAATTGAAGAGTTTCTGAAAGTAAAAAGGTTTTAAGCCCTTAATTTTAGAATTGTCTTACTGGGACATTGAGAGATTTCAACCCAGACATGATGCTTCTGTGCTAAGTTTCATCTATCAATGTCCTTGGAACAATTTGAAAACATTAGCTGTAATGAGATTAGTTTGTGAGATTAAGAAAGGGCAAAAGTTCTGAGAAAAGTGGTAGTGAAACTGCTGAAATTCACACAGAACTAGAGTAACCTCAGACTCTGGTGACCCTTTTAGGTCACATTTTATTTTTCAATGTAACAGCATCAATAATAGCACAAAAATTGCATTTATCTTGTCCAATCCAGATGATTCTTGGTTAGTGCCAGGTTACTTTCAGTTATTTCCTATGTCCTTTTCTTAGTGATTGCTGACTGAAGGGAGAACCCTATTTGGCCTAGCTGGGCTGGTTCCAAGCTAGAAATACACTACAGCTACCATTCAGAAAAATAAATAGAAAGTAACATCTTTACATGATGGACCATGGCTCTAATCTTTGGAAAACACAGATAAACTTTACTTGAAATCAGGATCCAGGCTAAAATGAGTCATTTGTAGATTTATCCTGCATTTAGCTCAGTACTTTCTTATCTGTCTTCAGATAAAATTAGGTTTAAGTGTGCTGTTCAACTAGAAATGTTTCAGCTCCCTCTTTGAATTTCACAGTGTGGTGTTGGACCAAAATAATGATGGGAGTGGGGGCAGCTCTTGAAGGCTGAGCTACTTCCTCAAATGCACACATCATCATCTCTGATCTCCCTTTGTAATTGCTCCTAGAAGAGCCTTTTAATTAAAACAGCAAGAGAAGGAAAGCTGTTGGAGTTTGATTCTGAATTTGAAGTTCATGAATCTCCCTAAATGTTAATATGAAAGCAAGGATGGCAGCAGTGACTTTTCTGAAAAATCTCATCCCACCCTCTCCCTTCATTGACTCTCAAGACTGAGATCTTGGTGGCTATGTGGAGCAAATAATAGCTATTCCTTTTTAGAACATTTAAAGTTTTGAAAAATTCCAATCATAATTCCTTTCAGTCTTCTTCTTTCCTTCTGAAATCCTTCTATCTTTGTTGAGGGTCTTGTAAAGGAATAATCCTTTTTGATGTTTTTATGTGGGCTCCATGCAGTTTGCTTACATCTTTCTCACTGCTTTGGTCCTGGCTAGACCCCACTGAAAGCTTTATGAGGATGAAGCAAGGTGCAGACTTGAGTGTGGAATGGATCTGGTCATTCTATGCATCTAAGGGAGATCAGATCACCAAGTTCTGCTCACCTACTTATCTTATTTTTCCTCTCTGTTTAAAAACAAAAGCCCTGATTTATGTTTCTACAGAGCTCATGTTGCCAAGACAACTGTAATAAATGTTCTCTTCTGGAAAAACCTCTTGTAGTCCTAAGAAGGTTTCCCAGATAGACTATTCAAGCTTGAAATGCTTGTAAATATGAAATACATAGTGAATTCCCTAGCATTTTTCCATATGCTGTCAATTTAATCGACTTGGTGGGTTTATTCCACACTCTGTGTTTGAAGTAGATGTTATTTTTCATATTCATTTGTGAAGTAGAAAGGAGAGAAATCCAATAGACCTTTCTTTCTGATCTTTATTGAGTTAAGAAGGAGCAGGAAGTATTTCTGGTCAAATATTTTAGTTGGTAGAAATGCAGCACGTTCCCTGTGTGTCTCTCTGACATGAATTATCAGAATCTTCTTGGGGGAAAAAAGCGGGGGAGGCTTCATTTCTGGCAGAGAACTGTTAGCTGCTGAAGCAACTAAAGAAATTAACAAGGTTGTTGAAGGAGTTTTTAATTGATTTCTGTATTTTTTAATGATTTGATATCCCACTTTCTCAGCTCTGTGCAATGCAAGGTCTCTCGGGGCAACAGTACTGACCCTGCTTCAATTCTGCAAATTTGAAAGCTCTAGGATAGAGATAGAAGCCACTATCATAATTTTAACTACTGCATCAATTTGATCTGTGCTTTAATTCATTTGCAGTGATTAGTCATTGGCCTTCAGTGTGTTTAAAAGCTTGTACTTGTTTAGTAAAGAACCAAAATCACATCACATGAATAATGTTGTATATCCCAGCATCCTTACCAAATTTACCACGCCACGTCTTACTTGGAGGATGAAGAATGAGTAAATTTAGATTTTGAGTGTTAATGAAAACCACAGGAAATAAACCACGTAGTGTTTTGAATGAAACCAGCTCTGTTTCCATCCTGATTGGAAGTGATTTTTGTATGGCTGGTAGAGAATAAATTCAGTCTGTGAGGTTGCACACCATAGTCTGCCCTGGATAGAGTCTTGGCCATAGTTCAGTGAGGAGTCCTGGGGCAGAGAAGAGGTTGAACAATATAGTGTATAGGTATTATGAAACTCTAGACCAGTGCTTCAAAAAGACACTCTAATGAATGATAAAAGGAATTCCATTTTCCCATACAAGCTGTGTAAAAGCAACCTTCTTGAAAAAAATCTGATTAGCTGAAATTTCCTGCACAAAATCATTTTTGCTGGAAAATTCCAGCCATTCCTCTGATCTCAACCAAGGCAGGAAAGAGAGATGTGAGAAAAGAGGAAATAAGTAGTGAACAGAAATTGTGATCACAGGAACTATTTGGATGGCTAGTTTCCAAAATATACTGGTTTGGCAAATAGGTTAAGATGCAGCTGATAAATGCACAAAGGGCTTTAGTTATCCTCTTTTTTGTTGGTGTTCAGCAAGATAAAGAAAAAAATTTTAGCAGTAGAATGAGGAAGTGAAGGGAGCAACCAGGAATGCACATAACCCTTCCTCCCACCAGCCCACTAGAGGATACAGAGTATTGAGAAGCTCATTTTTATAAAACTATCATTAGCAATGACTTTTTAGGAAGCCCAAGCCTTTACAATTATAGCTGTGCTTGTTCTAAACATGGCTCAGCCATCAGAATTTGGGAGACAGGGACATCTGAGAAGCTCTATAACGTAAAGATTCTGCAACCCTAAGAGCATGTGAACATTGCTAAGATAAAGACTTCATTCTTCCATAAAAACACATACATGTTTATATCAAGTGATCATTTAAGATGGGTAGAAGGAGGTTCTTGGCAACAGCAAGGTCTTTGTAGAGGAATATGTTGCTTTTCTGTAGATTTCCATCAACATATTCACATTTCCTTCCAAGAATCTTATTTTCAAAATGAGCTTTTTTTATTTAATATCTCCTCACATACACTATATCACTTGCTCTACACAGTTCCCATTTATAACTGATATCACATGAGCTTCATTAAGATTCAGAGCAGAGTCTGAGCTGTTATGACACAGGATCACATATATGGGCACAAAATCCCTTCAGTGAGTAGTTTAGAGATGTTTTTTGTATTATTATTATTTTTAAGATAACGTATCTAAGCTAAATATAACTGCACTCAAAACTGAAATAAATGAGAGTCCTGAATCTCATCAAGGTTTTGTTCCATCCCAGATTGTCTTGGCAGAGAGATGTGAGTGTGAGTTCCCAGAGAACTGTCAAACACTTTGAGCCCTAGGAGCTAAGAAGAGAGACATCACACTCAAATTTTCCTTCATGGAAACCTGTGTGTTCTTACCTACAAAGGTAAGAACTCATGTTTTATTTCACATAATTTTCTTCACTCAAGGTGAGGAGGGCCCAGAGCTGGCTGCTGGGTTTAATTATAGGTTTCCACCTCTGTCTCTGCACAATGACTGCCTAAAGTCATTCATGAGTTTTATTAGTTAAATTCTAGGTGTTCCATTCACAAGGTGTGCTGTCATTGAGACTCTGCCTTTAACTGTGATAATTTTATTGTGCTCTTCTGTGACCTGTGCATTGGGTGTGAAGAAGATGTTGTCTGACTCTTCCTGAGCTAGACAGACATCTATTTCACAGCTGCCTGAAACTGGAAGGTCCTGACTTGGGTCGTGCACATGCTGACCTCAAATCTTGTTTTTTCTGTGCTTTGTGTGTCCTTGAGGGACATAATCAACGCTGCTGTGATTCTAACAGGCAGAGGAAGAAGGTAGTTTTAAACTAGACAAATGAAATGCTGCTCTCAACAAAGCTGTGGCAGACTGGAGCTGAGTGTGGGCTCACAGCCTGAATGTTTATTCATCTTCCAAGCCCAGTTTTTCTAGCTCAGTTGCTCTGCAGCAGCTATGGGGCTTGCAGAATTTCAACTTAAGTGGAGGAATGCTTGGATTCACCCACGGTACAGGCTTAATGCTTGCAAATGGGCTGTAGGGAATGTAGAACAGGATTGACTGACATGAACACAAGAGCTCTTAGAAAAAAAGTGTAGCAGGAATAACTTTTGACCCAAGGAAAGGGACTAAAGCAATAAGATTGGTGGAATGGTGCAGTTTGTGATTTACTCTGATGGTTCTGTAGCTCAGCAAATCTGTATTTCTGTCATGTACACAGTAAGATTCACGGCTTCTATCCCTAACAAAATGTTAAGAATGTTAATTATACTAAATCTTGCAACTTCAGGCAAAATAACTGATTCCCCAAGCAGCTGTATTCCAAGAGAAGGGGAAAAATGTAATACATAACTACCTATTGCTATCACAAGTGTTAAAATATATCATTTGTAATGGAGAAAAAAAATCCCAGTGCATCCTAATAAATAGGAAAGGGATAAGCAAGAGAGATGTCTGGATGGCATCTTGTAAATGGTGGTGGAGTCCATAAATCTTACAGCATGGTAGCAGCCCAGCACTAGGTAGCTATTTAATACACCCTGTTAGCAGACTACAGAATGCAAGACCTTACCCACACAGCCATTTGATTACTGATGCCAAGAGGAAGGGATAAAGCAACCTTTAGGGCAATTACAGTCTCCAACAAGCTGCGAATTTAGTTGAAAACTTCTTCTTTCCTCAGCTATGCTCTTCTTCTCCTTTTCTTCAGACTCTAACAAATAAGTTTGTACAAGATGATAAGGAAATTTTCCTTATGTCTTTTCTTCCTTACAGATATCCCAATAGTAAATGTTTGTGTAGTGCAAGAGATGAGAATGATAAATAAACATTGTCCAGCTGAATCTGGAAAATCTCATCCGCTTGACCAAGGTGTGTGTACATCTATGTGCACACACATGTATAAGCAAAAGGAATTTTAAATGGAAAACAGGGAGATTAGTGCAGAATGAGCCATATTATTTAGCTTACTGCACAGAGTAAACTGCCTTCCTTTTTGATTTGCAGCTTTTCTAGAACATTTTAAACTCAATCTGTTCTCCTTTTTGCTCAATTAATAGTTTGTAGTGTGCTTCTGGTTCACATAAAACTGTGCTTGTATTCTCTTTGAGTTTATCAGCCTGTTTTCCCTGTGAGAAGTTTTTTTTTACTCAGTGAGTTCTCAAAGTGTTGAGTCAAATGCAAAGGTAAAACATTGATCCTTTTACATGAGCAGTTTCTGTATTCCAAGCAGGTTCAGGGAGCAGTGGGTTATATATTTGACTGCAGGGCAGATGGAAAGGTCTGGAACTGCATGTACATCTGGATAACCTCTTAGCAACTCCACTCTGTGGAGACCCTTGTCTGCTGTGCTGTTGATAGAAGGTAGAATGTGAAGAGGTGTAGTGTGGTCTCCTATGCTGTCATAGCAACATAGTCCACCATCAAGATCATTTCTCAAACTGCTTTTGCCAGAGTCTAGAAAATGTAAACTTTTTTTATCTGAGTATTATGGTACAGAGCTGGAGCTGAGGCAAAGAGTAATTCCCCAAAAACAAAGAGGCTAGAAAGAAATTGATTCTAAAGGGGAAAAAAAAGCCATTTTACTCACTAATATGATTTTGCATTTTCTTTGTAATCTCTAGAGAAACTTGTGAAGCATTGAAGCAGTAGTTCAAAGCATTTAATTCTGGGAGACCTGCTGGTCCAACCTAGCTTCTTCATGTGAAATGACAATTATTGGGAAAGGTTAAAATTTTTACTTTTCCTCTGAGACATAAATTGGCAAACTCTCCAGTAATCTTTCTTGACTATATTGATTTGAACTTTTAAGTTTGGGAATACTTTTTCTTTAAGTTACCTGTTTTGCTTTAAATGGAGATATATGGCAAAAGTCACTACATCTTTATTTTCTGCTCTGTTGCTAATGATGAGATGTCCCTAAAGTCTGAAATTTTTCTAGCAGAAATGAAATCTAAATCTGTGGGCTAATAATAGCTCTCTCAGGGATTTGAGGCTTTTGAATCCCTTTGCACAGTTCTTTCAGCATATTATTTTGTTCTGGTCTCTTGGCAGGTGTTCTGAGGCAGAGATTTTACTTTTTGAGGTACCATGAATAGCCTGTAGAATCTGAATGACTTCAGTTTGCTCAGCTGAAAGAAGAGCTAAGGGCAGAGAGGCCTCTTGTATTTTAGCAGCTCTGCATTTCCTCTGAGAGGGTATTTTTTTGGATGGATAAGATGTGACAGTGTGCCCATTAGGGCTATCCCTTTTTAGTCTTCTTTATTGAATGAAAATGCCTGATGATCTAAACTGCTATTTCTGACAGGGGCCTAGAAATCAAATATTGCATCTCAGACTATGCCCACAACCATTTTCAAACATACAAAATGAATAATTGGCTGTAACTCTGAAAAGAGAGACTATTAAGTTTATTTTTTTCTAGGGTAGGAATTCACTCCTATATCCTTGTAATGATGAAAGGAGAAACTTTTTTTCTTTCAATTAGGTCTGTTATTTAAGGGATAGAAACTGCATTTTGCAAAGAGCTCAAACATACTGCACAGAACACAACCCAAAGTGACTGAGTGGGGTGTTTTCAGCTCGATTTTTTTATGGCACAAGAAACCCCCGGAGAGAAATAGTTTGTTTTGCCTTAGGGAAGATCTGCAGGCTCAGTGGAGGAGGGGATTGCTAATCACAGATAACACTGTAATGACTCTTGCCAGAAAGTAGTCAGTTCCACAGAATAATAGGATTAAAGCCTTCCCTTCTGGAAGAACAAGCAGTTCACCAGAGCTGAGCTGTCCTCTGCAAGTATGTGGTAAGAATTTAGGACCTGTTCTGACCATAGCACACAGATCTTACTGCTGAGGCTTTACTCTTTCATCAGCTTTTATGTGAAAAGGGAGTTTTTGGTGTTTTTTCCATTGAAGTGCATTCCACTCCATCCATCTTCAGGTGTCCTTTTCCTTTGGAAAGGGAGAATAAGTGATGCCTGAGTGTGAGTAGGGTTTTCTCCTACAGCAGATGGTTGAGGACATAAGCTTGCACTGCTGACCTGAAGGGATTTGGTGATGGGATGTCCAAACTGTCACTTTCAATCATTACTCCAGCTCTAGTCTAACACTTATTTCTGATATCATTCAGTAAAGTCTGAGGTACTCCATGAGATGCTCAGGAGGTTAAAGTTCATTCCCTAATGAAATTCTATTTGAGTGGTGAAAAGCTGGCACATGTTGTCTTAGAGGGGTTGTGTCTGCTCCATCCTTTGAAGTTTTCAAGGTCAGGCTGGGCAGGGCTTTGAGCAACCTGGTGTGATGGTGGTGTCTCCCTGCCCAGGGCAGAGAGGTAGGAAATGTTCCTCACAACCAAAACCATTCTATGATTATCTGAAAGAAAAAAAAAAAAAAGAAAAAAAAGGAAAAAATCTGATTAGAAAGCCTGTAAAAGGATGGAATTAACTGAGTCAGCCAAAACACTCCAGGCTCTTGCTACAGCATATGGGTTGTCTTTTCTACTCACCACTGCACTTCTTCATTTGCTTTTATATTTTACCCTGTGCTATAACAAGTAATGGGAACCACACAGGTCATACGTCACTGATTTACTGAGATTTTTAAAGCATTAAACTATTCAAATGTCTTTTGAGGAGCAGGCACCTTTAAAAAGCAATACCTTCTATCTCTAACTGCTCATATTTTTTATCTTCTTGATACAGTCATATTTTACTTATGTTACCATCTGAGAACAACTTTTCTTGACAATCACTCAAGCAAATTAACATAAGAAAGATAATTTGTCTGCTCCTGATACCATTTCTAACATCAATTGCAGGAGGAATGTGGGTAAGGGAGCATTAATTCACAAATCTTTTGGAGAAACAGGGAAATGCTTTATATTTACAAGAGGGAACCATTCTTTCCATGCAACCATTGAGATAAATACTCAAATTTAGTCATATTGGCTGTCAAATAAAATCCTGGGGAGCATATTTTGAGCAATTGCTCTAAGTGGAGCTCTTTGTCATTAACCTGAGATGGCTCTCTGGTTGTTATGGCTGCTGTTGGAAGCACTGAGCCTAAACTTGGGCCATAAATTTTCTGACACTATCTTGTTTTGGAGATAATGCAGTCGATAGCTGGGACAGAGCCATGTGGCTGGAGAGCTGTAATTGCCTTGCCTGGCAAAGAAATGCTGCCTCTCCTTTGGTTAGAGGCACACAGAGAGCAGACTGCAAAGACTCAGAGATAAAGTAGCCAAGGGCAAGATCTTCACCTGAGGGCTCGTGGCCACTCTGTCCAGAGTCTAAAGTTCTGCCTGTGCCACTCACCCATGCTACAACCACATTTTTTTCCCCAAACACAGCAGCTGAAGGCAGAATAAGTGATGGCAGTGTGTGAGGAGATTGGCTGTTCCCCCTCAGAGCCTCTCTCGTGGGCCAGAGGGATGCAGAAGTGGAAAGCAACAGATAAAAAAGGTTGAGGGTCATCCCATTTCCCTGGTATGAACAGACCTGTCACCACCACTTATGCCCTGTGCTAACAGCCAATTTGTCACCTACTGCTTAACACATGGACCAGCAGGGAAGCAAGCAGTGGGACCTGCTCCTTCCTGGGCAAGAAATATAGTAATTTTTTGTAATTCTTGGATTTTATTTTATTGTGTTGACTCCTTTCCAGGTTCAGAGTGAGCCATTTTTGGTGTTTTACATGGTCTAGTGGGAGGTGTCCCTGCCCATGGCAGGGGGGTTGGAACTAGATGATCTTGAAAGTCCCTTCCAACCCAAACCATTCTATGATTGTATGATCCCTAAACCTGCATGGATTAAACTGATGTTATACACCAGGTATAATTAATTAAAAATTGGTTTTTTTGGGTCTTGACTGTGAAACTGAGGCTGAGACAACAGCAGAACTCATCTTTCAGTAACAATCTAGAGCACTGGGCTGGCAAAACTCAAAAGCCAGAAGAATCCAGGTTGTGATTTCCATTCCTCTTGGGTAATGAAACTAATAAATGTTTAAAAGAAATCAAATCCATGTGTCAGAATCTAAAAACTGTCTAAAATAAGCAAAATTGTAATAATGTAAATCCTAATCTATAGAAATTCCAACAGAAAATGTCATGGTTTCTTACAAAGAAGTCTGAAAGTTTATCCAGTTAGAAGGCACCAGTACAAAGGTGACTATTAATTTTAAATTTTGGAAAAGATGGTAAAAATCTTTCAATAGCTGAATATAATTTTTTAGTTATCTCATGATGTATTCAAAATATATGAATATTCATCTTTGTTTTGTATTGTAAAGCTTCTGTATAAAGCTTTTAGGATATGTTGCAGCGAAGAATTGATGGCAAACAAAGCATAAATACAACTCTTACTGAAAAAAGTACCACATAACAGCTTAATTGTTATAACTTTCACATGGTAGAATATATTATCTTTCACTACATGAGTTTATATTTTTCAGCAGACAGGCTGTAATTTGATATTCTCACTTTCTTGGAATAACATGCTGTCATTTCATAATCTCTTTTTTTCTCTTTTAACTCAATCACCAAGGATATATAATCATCTCTGTGCTTATTATTACAAAATTTAATTCTGCAGGGCTAAAGCAGACAGAAGATCTTATCTGTAGGGCATGTGTTGATGGTCCAGTGTCTCAACTGGATATTCTTTCTAGTAGCAATGTGTTGACTTCTTTTTACCCCTAAGATAGAGTGCATAAATCAGTAATAATAGCAGGCAAGAAATCTACATATGACCTATCAACTGGGCTGTTTCTTATTTTGGGCTCCATGAGGAACCTGGTGTAGTGAGAGATGTCCCTGCCCATGGCAGGGGGGTTGGAACTAGATGATCTTGAAGGTCCCTTCCAACCCAAATCATTCCATGAGAGGAATTTATTCGAGGAGCAGTTATCTCTAGGAGTCTCAGGTTTAGCAGCCTGAAGTGAAGGCATCTAAGTCACCCTGGGAAAACTTATAACAATCTTTAATGTATAAATCTGTAGAGTTTCCATCCCTATGTCAGACAGTGAAAGGCAGCATGTTGTTTACCTTCATAAATAAGTATCTTTGGTGACACATCTTACCTTCATGAAGAGCGCACATATTGTATATGTTCTTTATCCAAACAACTGCTTTTTCCCAGCTGTGTGTCCCTGGTTTGGTACACACTGTGTGCCAAATTCAGGCCTTGAATTCCCACCTCTAGTGCCCTGCTGTGATGTAAACTTCTTGGCATTTCTTAGGCAGCAGTTCCACATATCAAAGCCACCCTTGTCTCAATTTGTTTTCACATTTTGTCATCTGCCCCAACAGCTGTCTCTTAAGCAGCAGAGAATAGCCTCTGTGGACACATCTCACCATGGGAATTCTCCTCCAAGGGAAATCTTGTGCTGTGGCAATTAACAGCTCACATGCTCCAAGTGCTGCATACCAACAGTGTCAGGCTGAGGAGATGTTAGAGGAGCCCTGACATGGAAAGTTGACTTGCTTCACAGATGGGTGTAGAACAGCACGTGTGTTCTTTCCTCTGCTGCACAGGAAAAAAATGTGCCAGTGCAGCACATAAAGCTACATTCAAATTGAGAATCTGTAAATGGGATGGAGAATGGATTTTCTTAACTGCTTTGCTTGTGCTTGAGTCTGTTGTTTGGTGTAAGTTACCCAGCTGCCTTTTTATTTTCCAGCTGTGAGTGAGAAAATATTCCTCATTCTTTCCTACTGATGTTGGGGGTCAAAGGGAGGGCTGGATTCACAAAAGTTCTGTTAGAGCTTTATTGAAGCTTTTAGTGCAAGAGGTCTGATGGAGAGCTTTGATATAGGGGTTCTGATTTCAGGATGACCCCATGCTCTGTGCTGCGCGTTCCTTCTGACAAGCAAGTGAGGGGGTTTTTATAAAAAAAAATCTGTTCAGAAACCATTGTCATAGCAACCTTCTCTTGAGTTGTCTTTAGGTGGTTACTTTTCATCTTCGGGGCTATTTTTATTACTGTTCTGATTTTACCTGAAATATTAAATGAGGACTTCAAGGCCTACCCTTCCAACTTCATTTTCTTAGCTCTAGGGAATAAAAAAAGTCATCTAAAGAAAACATAATTTGTATGCCCATGCCCTGCAAATGTTATTACTTACTGCTTTTGCTATTAAATGATAAACAACAGAGTACAACAACTTTATTTAGAGAGATGTTGAGCTTAACATAACAGTACAGAGTTAATAATTTTAGTTTTAGAATTTTTTTTCTCCAGGAAGGGGAATATAATTGAAAAGTGGTCATAAGAGGTATAAATATCACAAAATGCACAATTACAAAAAGCTAATCAAGGCCAAAAACTGGAGCAGCCTTAAAAATGGGACAAACACAGTCACCCTAAAACAGTTCTAAGCCTCGTGAGAGCTTAAAACAGCTTGTAAAATTCAAGGATTCTCCTCCTGTCTCCCCCACCTACTGATTCTGCAGCTGTTCCTGCAAAAGGTTCCTTCTGCAGAAGTTAGTTTCAGTACCAGTTGGAAAAGGAGACTGAAATATTTTTGCTGTGATCAGGCTAGATGGATTTCACACCTCTCTGTACAAGTACTGGCTGGGCCAGCAGCACTCAAGTCACACTTAATCCTTGTTTTGAGGCTTTGAGGGAAACATAAACCCTGGGCTGGTTCTCAGATGAAGAATTGATGCAGAGCAAAGTTTGTCCCTTCCCTCTACCCACTGGGATGGCCTGTAATTAATAGGAATTAATGAAAGGGAATGCCATATATAGCAATTTGTAGATCTTTGAAGCTGTCTCAGCAAGGGTACCCTCTGTATTACATGAAGCTTAAGTTGTCATTGCTGTGCCCTTCACCCTCTCCTCCCTTTGCAAAGGTGCTGCATTAAGGAGCTGAAAGGGACTGGTAGCACCCAGCAGCTGTGGAGTTCCCCAGTCCCTGCCTCATGCACTTGAGATGGTCTTAGAGGGGAGGATTTTGGTATGTCTGTTCAGGCTAATTGGCTTGACAGTTAATTAAAGCTAGTGAGCCTGAAGCACAAAATAAACATGACATCTATGCTCTGCCTTTTATAACTCTGGCATTTCTCTCCTTTTGGTGAAGCCTATTCATGTCACATAGATTGAAATACCTTGTTGATCTTGTTACCCAGTATGACTGACCCAGGCACGAGGTGATGCCTCTTTTAATGGCAAGAGGTGTAGGAGTAGCCCAGTTAAATCATGGTGTTGTTCACGTGGAACATCCCACTGGGGTTTTTCCCATTCATTCAGAATGCTGGTTGAAGGAGTGAACTAAACCAATTATTAAGTAGAAGATGTGTACAAAATAGCCTTCAATTGGCTTGTGGCATAGTGAAGTTCTGAGCTGAATGCAGTTAGCATTGAAAAGGAAATAACCACTAAAATAATGACTGAAATTATGTTCTCATATCATACCATCATGATGTCCCTGCTCAGGGCAAGGACATCCCCCACTAGACCAAGTTGCTCAAAGCCCCATCCAGCCTGGCCTTGAACAGTTTGAGGGATGGGATCTCCACAACTTCTCTGGGCAGCCTCTGCCTTTTATCCAGGTTTTGGATGGATAGTATGATTCCAGGGATCTATTTCAGACCCTTGTCATCAACCTGCTACCAAATTATATTGTGATGATTATTCAGTATTGTCCTCCAGTGATTCTGCTGTGCTCAGTTCTTAAGCAAAATAGACTGAGGCTTGGAAAAGACTTCATGCCAGAGATATTAAAGGAACTAATCTGTACACCTTCCTCATTAGGAGAAATTGCTCAAGAACATGTTGTCCTTAAATACAGATTGCCCCTGTAAGGCTGCCAATGTCAGCAAGACCTTGGGTGCATCTGTCATGTTGGTGGCTGTAGACCTTGTAAGTTTTTTTTAGTATATTTGTGCAAAAAATTTCAGAACTATCTTTTTTCTGTGAGTTTGCTCCCTTTGCTTCTTGGCTTATGTGAGATGCTGCATCTGGAATCAGGCTAAAATAGTTTTTAAAATAGGTTAAATACTCAAGTCTTTCTTTTTTCCTTCTATCTACAGGACCTTTTTTGATAATTGAGGTAATATTGCAAGTCTGTTTTCTGGCAGACTCAGGTTTCAGCTCTTGCATGCATTGGTTAAGCTGGAGTAAATTCCTTTAAATTTATTAGGCAAGCAACAAAGGGATTTTGCATCTGTAAAAACTGTGGTTGTGCTAATTGTGCTAATTGTTTAGACCAGTTATTGTACCTTGGTGTAAATGACTTTCAGATAGTTGGAGAAAGGCTGCTTCAGGACAGGATTGCTCTAGGGTCCTGGTGGTTGTTTGCACTGAATCATTTGCTGGTCCTCAGTGTAGTCAGTGATAGTTTCCCTCTTGCTGCTGCTCTGAGTATCACTGCAGCAGGCTCAAATCCTCAATTTTGTGCAAGGCTGGTTCCACATTAAGAGCTTTGACTCTGTCCAACAGATTTTGTGATCCTTCCTTTTAATGGCTACTATTGTATTTTGCCACCTCCTATTTGTTTTTAATCTGCTTAATGTATGCTTAGCCTGCAGTGTTCCCAAAGCTAATAGTTTAGGAGACATCTTATTGTAGTAGGACAACATGACTTGCATAAATCTGCTGAAATGATAGTCTCCTGCTTGTTGCCTTCAAAATCTAATAAGCAATCAACTTTGTTGCTTGGCCAGCTGGCAGACCTTTGTGATATCATTTGGATTTTATGATGTAACTTTGATGTAGATCAGTGATAACTGAGGGCAACTAAATTGAGAGAGCAAAACTGAATCAGGGAATCAAAGGCTAAGAGAAGGGTTGAACAGAGTGACCCAAAAAAGCACTCAGAAAATGAGGGATGGCTCCCATGAGGATGCCACTTTGGGATCCCAGTTCTGTGCTGGTGCATTTGTGTCCATACACATTCATTCCCATCGTGTGCCAGAAAAGGCTGGAGCATTGATAATGGTTCATGACAGGGTTTTGCATGGTTATGTCACTGTGGACAATACAAGGAAGTTGAAATTATAAACCTGGACTAGTGTCTCTGTTGGATCACTAGAAGTTATCTTTCAAAACAGAACCGGTTCCTCCAGCAGAAGAAGCTTTCAGCTGAGCTAAAGGGTTCATATCTTGCAAAGCTTCCATTGTGAAGTATGTGAAAAGGAGAACTCTTCCTCTTGAGACAGGATGGACTGGTTGACCTAAGAGATATTTTCCTTTCTAACTTTTGGATGTAATGAGAAAATGATAAATAAGTTTTGCTGGCAGTCCTATTTTTCAAAGAGACGTGCTGCTGAAGGAAAAAGCCAGAGCCTCACTGCAAATACAGAGAAGCTGGGAGCTTTGTGATCAATGATATCTGGCAAGTAATGCCTGGAATACTAAGTCCTTGTTTTCCAAAAGGTAGTGGAAGAAAACCCAGTGACAAATGGGAGGAGATGTGATGCATGGCTTACAGATGTGAATTCCTCTAAGCAGGGTGTTTTAAAAGAGACAACAGGCATGGGTGTATTTTGATCTCCCTCAAATGGTCAACCCCACAGCTGCTTTCCAGGTGTTAAAGACCTCAACCCTGTGTCCAGCTGTTGCTGCAAAGCTTGGCCATGGTGTTTTGAATCTGCCAATCAAAAGATTCCCAGCCAGGCTGCCACCAGAAAGGAGGAGTGTTAGACTAAACCTTGAAGATCTCTTGGACACAGAATCATAGAATGGTTTGGGTTGGAAGGGACCTTAAAGATCATCTAGTTCCAACCCTCTTGCAATGGGTAGGAACATCTTGCACTAGATGAGGTTGCTCAGACCCTCAGCAAGCCTGGTCTTGGATGTCTCCAGGGATGGCCCCGCCATCACCTCTCTAGGCAACCTGTTCTAGTGTCTTACCACCCTCATGGTGGACAGTAAATCCTTCCCTCTGCTGGATCAGCAGAGGTAGAGAAGGGAGTGTTATCTGATTCATCAAGCAAATCTTCTGAGGATAAATAAGGGCCATCTTTTGTCCTTTTACTACAAAAGAGGAATTGATGTAATTAACCTCAGACAGAGAGATCGTGCTCTGTTGTGTAATGGGAAGGTGATGCTGAATTTGGCACTGGGTGAATGCAGTTCATCAGAGGGTTAACCAAATTCAATACCTCCACTGGCACACTCTTTTTAGGACAGTGATGCTATCAGCTTTGGGATTGAAAGCAAGAGCATTCCAGCTTCACCATTGTGTTTTACATCGATCTGTAAAACTAATGTGGTCTAGACTTGTAAAAAAGTCATTGCCATCATCTTAGGGAGATAAGGGCTCTTAGCTAGTGATATTGATTTAGTTCTGCCTTGCCACAAGTTAACTTTTTGAAAAAACTTGTGGCAGGTGTCTTCAAGGGCAAGTCGACTTGTTTTAATGGACACGTGGGAGGTAAGAAATTAGCGTCCCTAGTGGGAAGGAGAGAGCTGTCTCAAAAAAAGTGATGCACTTGATTTCTGAACCTCCCTCCATGACTGAATTGTTAAACACCTGCAGAATTTTGTGCATCCAGAGCCAGTCCACTGCCTCTGACTTAGCACTCTTCCTTTCCTTTTTTCGCCCTCACTCCATCTGTGTGTATAGCACCTGTATTTCTATGCCTCACTGACTCACCATCTGCTTCTCTAATTTCTATCTTTCTCCTTTGCTGACGGCCCTTAAAATTTATAATAGAGGTAGGGAGACATCAGGACCGAGTGCCTCAACATGTTCATCCAACAAAGTCTTTGTGCTAACGCTCTCACTTCCTGCCTGCTGCAACATCTCTCAAGCCTGTTCCTACTCCTCCAGGGCAACTTGAGGCACTTTCTCATCACCCTCCATCTGGTTCCAATGAGCAGTTAAATCTTATTTCAGCCAGCTGTTGCTGCTGATGCAATTTATACCTTTGTTCATGGACATTCTCTGCTAGACAATAGTATCCAGCAGCAGGATGGCTGCAGACCACTGTGAGCTGGTTTTAGCTGCCAATGACTGACCGACTTAGCTCGTGGTGTGGCCACAAAGGAGATTTTATTCTCAGCTTGATATGATACTAGGCCTGGAGGAAAAAGATTTTCCCTTTCTGCGTTGATATTGGCCAGTTCAGAAGTCTATTCTCACTCCTCACCTTGCTTTTGCAAAAGCCAAATTTAGAAAGCAAAAAGCTGCTATTCAGCGGGGAATAGAATGCTGAAATAGATCCTGTAATGTATTAAAACTACAACACATTAAGTGAAGATTTAATTGCATTCATGTCTTTCATTAAAAAAACCCCTAAAATATGCTTAGAAGCATATTAAGAATTTAATATACAGTTTAATTCTCATTCTCATAGTCCAGTAATATCAGTTAGCCAGATCATGCAAATAAAATTATATGTTATCAACAAGCTGGTGCTTGCTTAACCTCTACTAGAGAAACCCTTGAGATTATACTTTGCAAACACTTTTGTTCATGTAGGAAACCAGCCAAAAAATACAGCAAAGCAACCTGCTGTACAAACATTTTCATTCAGTGAAGCTTACGTCTTTTCAGCCTGTCTTTCTCTGGACTGTATTGTCTCTAGTCTGTTTCTCTACTTGTACAGCTGCCACCAGCAGCTTTGTCTGCTCCTGGGTATTTGCTGTTCCTCTCCTTGTTTCACCTGTATAGCATGGCATAAAAATCTTCTCCCTGGTGTATGTTTCTATAAATGCTGCTGAAGTAATCCACATGCTCAGGATCTGCATGGTGATACTCTAGGAGGAAAAGCAAACTGCATAAATGGTACTGAGGCCTTGAGAACCTCAGAATTCCAACTGTATTTTAGCACACTTGGTCTTAAATTAAGTCACAGCAAGTGTTAATTATAGGGTGGCACTGTAAGTATCCTGCACAGATGAAAGGTAGCTCGTGCTCCTATATCACGTATGATATGGCATGATGAGTGTTTGGTTACAGCTGCTGTTGTGGTGGGAAAGCTAATGATTAGATTTTTTTTTTAATTTTATTTTTTTTAAAGGATGATCCAGGATTCACAAAAAAGCAGCAGAGCTGCAAATCTTAACACCTCTGTCATAAGGGTGAAACTATGTTAGATCACAAGGTGGCTTTTTTCCAAACTAAGTCAGGGCCGTTTTCTTATTGTAACCCCCCTCTGTCAGTCAACTGATTATCAAAATGGAAAATCTTCAAGAGTTATTATTCCAAAGGACTGAGTCTCTCTGCCATTTTTAGTTTATCATAATGCAATTCAATCTGTCACTGAATGTCACTTTGCTCATCTACACTTTGCTTGCAATGCTTTCAGTGTAACAAAATATAGTTGCTCCCACCATTTCTTAATCTTCTGCTGGTATTCAGACCATTTTAAGAAGGTGACCTAGTATCATTCTCTCAGGCATTCAGTTAATCTGGTGCAAAAGAACTTTAAATAAGTAGCTGCTGCTGTCTCTTTTATTGGAGAAGAACCACATTGTACAAGTACAAATCCCCACGTTGGGTACCTGAGGTATAAACCAGAAAGATAGGGATATTTATATATTATTAATGTCATGCTTTTACAGAGCCTTTCATTTAAAGCTCTAAATGTGCTGTAGAAATGTTAACCCCAGCAGTACCCTTTGCAAAGAAAGTAAATATGAAACCCATAGGGTCCATGTGACTTGCTCAAGGTCACAGAGCCAAGGCTGCAATAAATAAATAAGCAAAGAAATAAACTTTTTCAGTAGTGGTGGGACAAGCTGGACTGGCGGTGTAGCTTGGAAGACCACAAAGGAACCTCACATGGGTGTGTTAGATTTGAAACTCGCTTTTATTTCATATGAAATTGCACCAGTAATGAGATGAGATTGAACTCAAATGAATAATGAGCTCTAAATTGAGAAATGGTGTGATAATGTTTTCCATGGTTCAATTAGCCAGCCATCTGTAGTACTTTCTAGTAATAGTTACATTGCCTAGTTTAGAAGAGATTTAAACGCCTCTGTCTAGTTTTCAAGAACACGTACACATTATACAAGAGAGATTGGGCATCAGGAGAAAAATCTAACAGGAAATGTATGTGCATTGACCTATATCCAATGCATACCAGTTTAATAGGAAGCCAGTCTGCATATTTAAACTGTTAACAGGAAAATTAAAATAAATTTGGATGTAACTGAACCTGCAGCACGAATTTCCTCTGTAACCAGCTACTTGGGAAATTGGTCTCAGACTTGAATACCTTTTTGCCTTCTGTCTTTGTTGCTACCATGGAGCCCTTGTTTAGATGCTGTTTGGGATGTTCCCACTCAGGAGGGCCAAGTCTAGAAATGTTTTGTCTCATCTTGTTGCAGCATTGCAAAGCTCTGACTCCTAACATACAGCATAGCTTCAGCAGGGGACATTTTGAGTTCATGGGGATCTCATCCTTCTTCAAAGAGGATTCCAGAAACTACAGAGCTGTGATATTTTTATTATACTCAGATGGAAAGACACTTCTGTACTGCAGAAGCAGAAGTATCAGTCTGATATGAGAAGTATCAGACTGATGTGAGAAGTTGAAGCAAACTGAAGAAGGTAAAGCCAACCCAATCTAATTGCCTAAAGGAGAAACAGCTCTATCTTTTGTATTACCTGCCTGGCATTAATGCAGAGAAGTTTGAGGAGATAGAAGATTCCATGTTTCAAAAATAGCTAATACAGAATTTATTACATACTGGGAAGCAGGAATTCTTTTGCAAAAAGGAAGGTAACCCACTGAAAAAGGTTTCCTGTTTATTTTATTGGTGTTAGAGAATAGTTACTGAACCACCCAGCAAAAATGGCAATGAAAACCACCTTTGTTTAACAAAAAAACATTGAACATCATCTAGGCTTGTCTTTCACTTTCTTTATAGGGATAAAAGGGCTGGTTTTATCTGTTACTTTGTGATTCTGGCAATGCACACAGACCTGTGTTGCACTGACACAGCAATCAGGTTTTAAGCACATCCTAATTAGTTGATGGTGTCTGTCACTCAAAGGGCACTGACCTGCTGCACAATAAACAGAGTATATTGTCTAAATATTGTCTATTAAAACAGAGCATTTATTTATGTTATTGTTGACCTGCCCTTGACAAACATTCCTTGTCCTATTGCATTGTTGCAGTTAGTAAATAATTTGCTTGTGGTTGTCACTAAACAGCTGAATCTTTCCGCAAACAGAAGAGCAAGTCTTTTATGAATGTTTTTATAAGATAAAGAAAGTGAGTTTCCTTCAAGGAAAGCACATCAGCAGGTTTTTTTCTGGGGGAGTGAGTGTAAGCATCTCTGAAACTAATTTTTTTTTTCTATTGTTTTAATCTAGAATGAATATCACACTGCTGGAGCTCCTCTGGGACCATGCACAGGTAGCTGGATTACTGATTAGTCTGTATTATGGCATCAGGACTTAAAATGTTTTTTTTTTTGATTGTGTGTGATAATCAGACCTTTGCATGTCACCTGTCTTGATCCCAAGAGACTATATCATGGTCTGGAGGTGCTGGGAAAACCTGTTGATTAAGGTAATAAAATACAAAAGAGTTTATTATCAGAGTTCTTCAAAGAGACTTGACCAAAATGGTGACTGGGTGGAAGGTTTGTGATTAATACATCTCACATTTAAATAGAATTTAGTCTTCCATTGCCTGAAACTATGTGTTAATTAATAATTAAAAATTATCTGCAGGATGTCCACCTGTGAATATTTATGAGAATAGATGCTTTATTATGCTTTTCCCCAAAGACATTGCTACACTGATTACAAATTAGCCTGTGTCTAACTATTATTAGATATGCACATGTAAATTATTATTAGATATCCACACATATCTTTCAATGATGTTGTGTTTGAAGGCACAACTGCACCCACTGCCTAAGACAAAAACAAGCCATCCCTCTTCCCAAATTACTTACATCATTTCTGACTTTTGGCAGAATAATAGAATAGTTTGGGTTGGAAGGAACGTCAAAGATCATCTAGTTCCAACTAGTTCCATCTAGTTCCATGGGCAGGGTCACCTCCCACTAGACCAGGTTGCTCAGTGCCTCATCCAGCCTGGCCTTAAACACCTCCAGGGAAGGGGCATATCCCAAAATTCCACTAACTTTCATATAGGAAAAAAGTTACAAGCTCTGTTGGAAAATCCTGCCTTATTAAGGCAGCCATTCAGCATGGCCTTGACTTCATTCAGTTTGAATTCAGCCTGAGGATTTTATTTTATAGCCTGACAGGGGCTTGGTACCACATATAGGACTGCTGCATTAGCAGAGCTCTGACACTTGACACGTAACTGGGGCTACTGGTATATATTTGATCCTTAGCAGCACCATTCACTTGTGAGATGACACATTTGGAACTATTAGTAAGAAAACAGAATACTGTGTCTTTAGGATAGACTTCCACAGCTTCATCTTTTATCAGGAATACAAGAAAGAATGCCAGTTAATCATGGACCCTTCCATAACTAAGTTGGGTGCTATTTTTGTGTTATTTTGCTAATTGAAGAACACGTAGCTCCAAATAGGAAAGGGAATCTAAAGCTGTATTAATTCTGGAACTAAAGGTCACCTTTATATTGCAGACGAGCAAACACAACCTTGGTGAGATGTAAGTGCTGATGAAGTCAGCAAGCAATTAAGGACATGACTCCTCCACAGCCTCTTCAGCTTACTAGTCACTTAATCATACAAGGTGCTGAGCCTTGTCACCCTGGACCTAAAACACATGCTTAATTTTAAACATGTGACTGGGTTACAGGATTTGGGGAGATTACTTGTGCATAACATTAGACACCTGTTTAAACGTTCTGTGGGATCAAAGCAGGAATGCTCAGCATTTTGCAGGACTGTGTGTTAACTGGATTTTGTCTCTTTCTCCTCTTGGAAGAACTCTTTGGTAGTTACACACTTACATGATGGGATAAGACAGAGAGTCTTCTGACTATAGTGAGATTCAACTCATCTAACCTTGCTGTATGGGCTGATATATGGTGATGAAAATGGTCCTGATTTATTCCTGTTCTAATTTATTTTCAGATTTCCACTTCTCAGCTCTTCAGTTCCAGACTGAAGTGTGACAGACAACAAAACAAAGCAGCTTGTGGCAAATCCTGCCTTCTTTCCTGAGATTATACTCAGGTTGTTGTCAGAAATAAAAACCAAGATCCAAAATGTGCATCTGTCCTGGGAAGAGCAAAGTGTAAGTGTCACCATAAACTGCAAATAAATAGAGTGGCTGCTTGTAAAAATATGGGCTGCCCTTTCTGCTTTCACTGTGCCTGATGTCTGACTTCTCAGCATTAAGCAGATTTACACCAGGTAGACATGAAATTAGCTGGTCTTCTGAGCTGGTTTTCTCAGTGGATGGCTTCAGGATGCATGTGCAGATGCACATTTTATTTTATTCTTCACAGTGAGCTGACTTTCTTGAAAATTTCCATTGGTTAATTGGAATGGAGCAGCAGCACAGTCCTGCTGCTCTTACTTTGCTCCCCAAGTAAATTTTAATTTAAAATTGGGCAGCAGAGAGTTTGAAAGCCTTCAGCAGAACAAGGCTGATGCTGGTTTTGGGAGGCACTGGCAGTGCTGCCACTGCTGGGCTACAGTTCCAACAGCAGAGTCTCTCTGTGAGGGCCACGTGGAAAATTTGGCACTGCTGGGCTTCAAAGAGAATTGCCCCCTGCAAACAGGCATCTGTGGATGTATCATATTTTACAGTGATACTTTTTCCCTTCCTTTCCTTTTGAGTCATGTCTTGGAAAGGTCTAGAGTTGGAGGGAGATGTTTCCTAGAAGCAACTAAAGGCTTAGGCAGCCTCTAGTTTGTGCAAGGTACCAAGTGAAATGAATGGAAAAATATCACAAGATGAGACAATGATCATTTACTCTTCCAAATTAATTGCATTAAAAAAAATATAGGATTGGTCTTTGTGATCACTCTGACAATATCTGGGTATTTCTGGAATGCTGTGGTTGTAGCTAGTGGGAAGGCTGCTGTCAGAAACCATACAAAGGTGTGGGAGATGCATTGATACTACTCTGTTTTTGTGATAGTGGCACATAGAAGACTTATTATTTGCTTAAATATTTGCCATCCTACTATAATATTTGCTGTGCTATTCCTTTAGAAGTATCAGGAAGGACCACAGGCTGACAATGTTTGTACAAAGAACTGCAGAGCTGCTTCCACACAAAGCAGAGTTGCCCAGTGGTGCGGAAGGAAGTCCTGGAGTTGCACTGGTATGTTTGCAGAGTGATAGTGCTCTCCTGGTTTGATAATAACCAGAAAAATCAACAAAGAGCAAAGGCACAGCACTTCTACCTTGCTTCTGGGGTGGCTTTTTGCACACCCCTTCATGTAACTGCTTCTTTGCAGTTCTCTTGGTATCACTCAGCAGAGGATGAAGAGTTTGCTCCTCCTCATTTGGGTTTGAATGGGACGTAAAAGCCCACTTTTAAAAAGGGAAAATAATGGTTTAAAGATATTTGTCTTTATTTAATTAGTTTTCAGTATGGTTTTGAACTGCAAATTCTGTGTTTCCTTTGTTAGCCTACCTGTGCTTCACCAGTCTTTGCTACTTTTTTGCCTTTATCCCCTGATATCTTCCTGCTTTCTTCACTCCCATGGCAAAATCTCCAACTGGAAGGAAAAATCATTAGTGCAAAGAGTAATAAACAGGACTCTGATTGGCAGGAGTCAAGAGTGCTTTAGATTTGTGGATTGATATTTATTAAATTTACTTCCATGCCTCAGAGGATATGATGTGGCTTAATTAATATCCCTCCTGAAGTCATAATTTCTGCTGTCACCTTTATGCAGATGCTGGCCATCTCTTCTCAATATTCCATTAGCACATAAACCATGCTCATTTTCCAATAAGAAGTGTTCCTGCTGGCAAGAACTATCTCATCCAGCTGAATCCCTTGTGATTGAGGACATTAGGTAAGAGGAAAATGAGAACAAGTAAGTACACTTAGGTGTAACAATTAAACAAAAAAAAAAGGTATCTCAAAATTGCCTTTTATTTAAAAAAAAAATTCTAAGGAAAATACTTTAGGTTTTCAATACTAATTTGTATTAAAATTCTATTCATACCATATGGATTAAAATGAGCAAGGGATTTTGTTTAATATTTTACTTGGCTGGATCCAGGGTGAGGGTTCCAGTACCCTGGAGATGATCACTCTGAATGACTGGGTGACCCATTAAAGCATTCTGCTGAGGTATGTCTTTGTCCTGCCAGCTGGAGGATTTTGCCAGGGTTAAGTGCCAAAATAGATCTCAATACCAAAGTTTTAACTAATTCAAGGAAATGGTTACGTAACAGCCCTGCCAAGAATAGTGCTGGTGTATTCGGTTACAGGGGGATGTGAGGAAGCTGAATGCATTCATATTTGCAAAGCACTTTGATAAGAAGGTGTTCTAGGGAGCAATATATTATCATGCTAAATATGTACTTTGATCTTTGAACAGGGATTGGGTAGGCATAAAATAAGCTAAAGAGGATTTTCAGTGAACATGCGCTGCAATTGTTTGGCTAAACTCTATGAAAAGAGAAAACACTTCAGATAATAGTTTGTCTTATGCAAAGATATAATTATTTGCAGCCATGCTTCTTTTATATGCATATTAGTATCACCTCCAGCAAATATTTCCTCTTCAGAGACTTTAAGCCAAGGGCAGCAGATCCCTGCTTACGTGTGCTTTACATCAGCACAGGATCTTCCTCTGTGTCTCAGCGAGCAAAGATCCTGCATTAAACCAAAAATCCCTCAGAAGTTTATTTCCTGTACCCATCTAAGTACTAAAAATGTCTTCTTTTTCACCTTTCTCCCAGGATGAAGCAGGATTAGCAAGGTGTAGTGTTAAAGCTCAGAGTTAATTGTGCAAGACAACTATGATTATATTTAAAGGTGAGTTGATGCTGTGTCTCCATCACAAGTCAAAACCAAGTGACTGGCCTGGGGAATACACTTGAGATCTGCCCCTCTGACTAGGAAACAATTGTTATTATTACTTTATTTTACTTCTTTATGGAAGCTATTGCTCTGCCACAGCTACTGAAGGTCCATAAAAGCCAATGGCATTTTCTGTGGTGTCAACAAAATTGTGAAGGAGGCTGTTGGTCACAACTAGTAATTATTTATCTTGGCTAAAGTGTCACATAAGGTAACAGCCTTGCATCCTATAAGAGATTGTTCACATAGCAACCTGCAGCCTGGTGCTGAAGGGAATAAATACATCCCTAATTGTTGCAACTTTGACTTTTTTTTTACCTTGAGAAAGTATTTACCTTCAGAGAACCTCAAGCTGGTTGTTCAACATTTAACTCAAATGGGAAGGCTTAATATATGTTAATGTAAATGTTAAACAAGCAATTTGTGGCAAACAAGTTTAAGGTATATTGTTTAATAGAGGTTTTAAGCTTTTTTAAAATGTAATTTCCCTCAAGATATGCAAATATTATCTAGCATTTCCCCAGACTCTGACCAAGTGCCTTTTTAGCACTTGCATTTAATTTCTTAAGAAAAATACCCAATTCTTTCTAGTCATCATTTAGTGAACACACAATTATTACACTGTTATTTCATTAATATGTGTTTTTTAAAGAGTCATGCCAAATTAATCTCCAGTGCAATGTTGTGTCACCACTGAAACCGCCACTACCTTGCTTAGACTCTGATTTTAATTGGAAAATTTATCATGCCAAAGAGTTTTCTGCCTTCAGTACTTAGTACATGGGCCCTGGGAAATCCTATTTTGCTGTTACTGTCTCTTTAGGTAGTGTGTGTTTTCCTTCATTTTTAATCATGCTTTTCTTTATGTGGAAGGTTTTTTTTATATAAGCAAAATAAAAAAACCCACTGTGATTTATCCTTGACTCATCCAGGTACAATTATGCAGCTTCCTTTGGCTTTGTTGTGTTTATTGCACTTAATTAAATAATTTGTAACTGATAATGAGCAATTCTGCAGGTGAATTATATCTGAGTAAATGCAACAGCTCATTCTTCCTGACCCATATATTTAATTGCTAAACCAAACATTGTCCCGTGTGTTGAGATCACTGCTTGAATGGAGGGCTTTTTTAATTGCAAATAGCCAGGTTTGATGAATATTTTAAATACTTTGCCTCTGCTAGTGTACACAGAATATCCACAAGAGGGAACTGTTTTACATAAAGAGGAGTCATTTCCCTGCTGCTAAAATACTGCTTTCTGCAACCAAACCCTCTGGATTTATGTCAAGCTGAGATGGTTGTGTCCCAGCCTGCGATATAGGGTGGCAACAGGAGGAACACAGGGAAGCACAGCATTCATCATGTTTTGTAAATGTTAGTAATTTAAATAAGCAAATTTTGAAGTCCTGTGTTGAAATACTAATTGGGAACATATTCCACCTATTTTTTTGTGCTTGCTTGGAATAGATCTCCAAGAAAAGAGAGTTGGGAAACCTCATTTAGTCTGAAGGCAAGGTGACATGCAGTTGTTGGGGCAGTAACTGAAGCAGACAGCACCAGTAGCCTTTTTAAAACTCCACTTTATAAAAGCTGTACTAGAAAGCAGGTCTTTGAGTCTCCAGAAAGGAGTGAGATTAGAGAGTACTTGTGTGGTACTTATTCAAGACTCATTTCTGTCTCTTATCAGTGAACAATATGCCAAGTTACCTGCTTGATAAATGCTCTGCCTTAAGCAGAGAGTTCCTACCAAGCAAACTTTTCATTGGCAAGGTTAGCCCCACCAGTTGCTATCAATGAGCCTGCCTTTGTGTGTGAGTTTCATCATAAATATTTGTAGAGCTGAGATCTATTTGTATAAATAGGAGGAGTTCTGTTTATACAGATAACAGGGAAGGTTTTTCCCCCGGGGCACGTGGTGTGAAGTTTATAATTTGGAACTTGCAATGTATGTGTTGGTTGGTTCATGAATAACTTTTGAGTAGCAGAACTTTAAATCAGCTTTTTACAAGCAGTTACAATCAGTCTCCTGCCCCTGTCCAAATTTGTTTGTAAATGTGTGAATACATTCACAGTGAATTATTTTAAAGTACAGTCTGTTTATTTTAGTGCATTTGGGTTGCTTTGGTCTGAATTTTTCCTGATGATTCTCCTTTGTATGTGTGGGTAAAGCATTATAGGGCTGCTGGTTTAGGAAAGCCTGGTGGTCCTCTTTGCATGTGGAGGGCTCAGGAAACCCATGTCTGCAGCTCTCAGCTGCAGCAGCATCCAGGCCCAAAGAAATACTTTCTAACTCCCAGCTTTCGAATATATAAAGTGAAAAAATGAAGACTTTCACTCTGTGGCCTTTCTGTCAAATCTTCTTGGCTCTCTAAAAGATCAGCAAGAGGAGACCTAAGTCATACCCATGGCTTCAGAGACTCCAGCTCTTGTTATTAGCTAACCCAGAAGGAACTCCTTTGGGCAAAAGCCTTCCCTGGGCTGAGCTGTGCTGTGGCTCTTTGCTGCCCAGGTTCTTCAAGGTGCACAGGGCTTATAGAATCATAGAATAATTTGTGTTGGAAGGGATCTTAAAGATCATCTAGTTCCATACCCCTGCCATAGGCAGGGACACTTGACTAGACCAGGTTGCTCAATGCCTCATCCAGCCTGGCCTTAAACACCTCCAGAGATTGAGGGGACATCCCCACCCTCTCTGGGCAACCTCCTCCAGTGAATGGTTTCCATTAGGTGCAAGAGCATCTGGTGCTTCTGATGATCAGACATGGACTGCCTGTGTTATGATGTTCCATTTCAGGTGTTTGCTGGTGGATAAAAGGACACAAAGCTGTGAAGAGTGTGCTCCTTGAGCACCAACCTACATGTGCAGAGCAAATGACCATTAGGACCATGTTCTGAGCTCATATTTGAAGGTGTAGGATCCTGTCATGACAGCACTTTGAGAGGTGGGCAACTTTCAAACAGTGGAGGGGTGGCTGGAAATGAGAGATTTGGGGAGGGGAGATTTGGGGTCACATGTGGTGCCTGAGACATGCAATTTTCATTCCAACCTGACCTGTTTTCTGTATGTAGAAATTCCCTTACAACACCCTCCTGGGAATGGGCTGCTTCAGTGCACGGTGTAACTGATGCTCAGTTTTCCTCTGGGATACAGTAAAGCAGCTTTTTTTCATTGGTCTCCATAATAATGATCTAATATTTTCTCTATTCATGGGTCTCTCTTAATCCTTTCTTGCAGAAGGAAGACCTCTCCTGTAGGAACAAACTGGGGAGAGACATCAGGATAAACTCACAGCTGGACAAATGGTGGTGTTGCTGCACGGAAAAGTGGAGGTAAGAGGGTGAGGAAGCCCCATAAAAAGATTAAGAACTCATAAAAAAATCTCATTACCATCGCTTGAGTAGAAAACAAAAACAAACCCAGGGTAGATGCAGAAGGAGGAACTACTCTTAGGAGAGGTTAAGGGATTACTGCTTCATAATGGTGGCTCTGTGCATGTGTGGTGCCTGGATCAGACGGGGAAATGTCACACACACACACAGTCCCTTGTCTTTTACCCTTGGAAAGATGACAAGAGGATCTGCATAATACTTTGTGCTGACAACGGGGTGAGAAGATCATGTGCCAAATGGAGCTTTTCAGTTCTATATAATTATATATCTGTGTGAATTCTGCTTTTCGGTGGGAATCTGGAAAAAAAAAGAAATCAGGAAATAACTGTGCAGATCCTGGATCTCCCTCCTTGCCCCCAATTCCACTCTGTCACTTTAATTTCCAATTTCTATTTGCAAGGGTTAATTTCAGGAATGTTCTTGGGATGTGCAGCATCTCCCCTTTTCCCCTAACGGCAGTCTGAGACCCCCTGCCACCTTCTGCTCTTGATTGATTTATTTCTTCTCTTTGATTTATTTCTTCCCTTTTGATTTATTTATTCCCCTTTTGATTTATTGATTTGCCCCTTTCATTTATTGATTCCCCTTATGATTTCCCCCCCCCGGTTTATTGATTTTCCTCCCGAGAGCGTTTGATTTTTCCCCCCTCTATTT
>VZTY01014387.1:8898-86605 GCA_013400935.1 Turnix velox | reverse complement strand
GCTGTTAGCTATGGCAAATGGCAGCGGCGGCGGCTCCTACCCGGGCGGCGGCGGCGGCAGCATTAGAATGAGTAACAATATCAACGCCAACAATCTCAACACAGACTCGTCCTCCTCCCCCGTCAATGTGCCCAAGATGGATGCGCTCATCATCCCGGTGACCATGGAGGTGCCCTGCGATAGCCGCGGACAGCGCATGTGGTGGGCTTTCCTCGCCTCATCCATGGTCACTTTCTTTGGGGGACTGTTTATCATCCTGCTCTGGAGGACCCTCAAGTACCTGTGGACTGTCTGCTGCCACTGCGGGGTCAAAAACAAGGTAAACCTTTCCCCCTTCTCCCTCCCTCTTTTTCCTCCCCATCTACCCCTCGCCCTCCCGATGCTGGTGATGGTTTGATGTGGTGGTGATGATGAGGAGTAGTAGGAACACAGTCTCATAGAGCAGGACACATGAACCAGGTGGCACTGGAGGAGATGTGGCAGGGCTGTTGGTGGATGGCAGTGAGCTGCTATGTTCTGGTGTCTACGGGCTGTCAGGATTTGCAGTGTGAGGAGCGTGGCTGAGGAGGTGTTTGGTGCATCCCAGAGATGGTGCCCCAATGTTCCCCTCTTTCCACCCCGCTCCACACTTTGGTGGCACAAAAGTCACACCTGGTGTGGGCTCACTCTTTCAGGAAGGCACACGCTGGAGTGGTGTGGTTCTGAAGTTGTGATGCACCCCTAAGACAATGTGTGAAGGCAGGGTGGGAGTGTTTATTTACTAGTTTAAACTCTTCAGTTCTCTTTGGGGAATGAGAAACTTTGGTAAAATTAAAAAAGATAAACTTCTCACACAGGTGGACTTTTTTAAAGCAGGTTTCACTCCCCGAGAGTCTATTTGATAAATGAAATGTCAATATCTAGAAGTATTTGGTGCATTTATAACTAATGCACTAATCAACATTCTTTTAATCCAAGTACAAAACATTTAAGGGAATCTATCTGCCCCTTTGATTTTTACATATCACCAGTTGGAAGAAGGCATGATATGCGAAATAAGGTTTCTTTCTGATTTGAAGGATCTCTTTCAAACCAAAGCTAAGAACTCCCCCAGGTCCAGACTCTCATTTCAATTTAAGACAAATGGGATAGAAAGCGTTAAGACTCCGTATTTGTGAAAGTGGGTTTTGACAGACCCCAAAATAGAGCAGCAGCTGGAGTTTCTCCCCTTCCCTTTTCACATTTTTTGGATTACAAATGGAATAATATCTGCTTCAGTTATTCCTGGCACATAGACACCCACAAAAACACATACACCTTTTAATATATGGTTGCTAGGCTGCTGGCTTGCTTTGACGTACAGTGAGCTGTCTTCCCCCTTCTCCCATCCCCTCCCTCCTAAACACACTTGATGCAGCCCATAACCCGGCTGTACAAGGATCAAACACTTGGGGGAAAGCAGAAACAAAGCCAGAGTGTGAGAAGTTAGGGGACTTTTTGTGTGTCTGTTTGGGTTTAGTGAGGTGGGCATCCATTTGGGATTGCCCAAGTGAACCTCTGCAACTTGCAAGTTGAACACTCCCAGTGAACTTGGCCTATCTGTGGAAGAAGAGGTTGTTAGAGATGAGAAATACAGCCTTAAAGCTTCAGGAGACCTATCAGGCAGTAGCAGTTCTCTAGATGGGTTTTTAAATTCAGTTTTAAACCAAGCCCAAACTTTCTTAGAGAGTTATTAGCCAGGTGTGATGACAAAGCTCAAAATGAATTTATGTTAGGAAGTGTTTCTTCTAAGCTACTGTTTCGTACAGCAGTAAAAGGTGTTTTTTTCAGGAATGAGTAGGTAGTTAAGACTTCAGTTTCTTCTGTGTCTATTAAGTATCTCCCTTTGTCATGGTGAAATAGAATTTGCAAGGGCTACCGAGCACCTTGATGAAAAAGAAAATTCTACAAGTTATCACGTTGTTCTTCTTTTCTCAAGAGAATGAAAAGTTAGAGTCTTTTATACAACATATGCATAGTGTCTTCATCTATGTTGTTGGTTTGATAGTCAGTGACTAGACACAGTTGAAGATCATTCATTTCATAACCAGTACAGAAAGGCATATTTAAATTGTCCTTAAAACCCTCTTAGTCTCAATTTGTCAGCGGTGTAATAAACAGGTATCATCAGGAGGTTCCAACACTTCCAGCCTGTGTGACTGGACCTGCTGTGACTGTGTCAGGTTGGAAGATTTGAGTTTATTTTATGCTTGAGACCTGAAGGAGCTACATGCTCACGAGTATCATTTCTGAGGGAGGAGCATGAAGGAGTGTGCAGGTAGGGGGAGATATAGGTTGCTTTTTAGATTCTATTTATTCCACTTGTA
Organism: Turnix velox; assembly: GCA_013400935.1. NCBI lineage: Eukaryota > Metazoa > Chordata > Aves > Charadriiformes > Turnicidae > Turnix > Turnix velox. The sequence goes on along the minus strand of VZTY01014387.1, from coordinate 84,260 downwards.
AGAGTTTTCAAGCCTCTGGTGAAAAAGAACTTTGAAGGGCTGATGTAGCTGCATCCCTCACATGCTAAAATGGGGAATTGGAGGGAGTTCTGTGTGTGCAAAAAGTAACTAGTTGTTGCAAAACGCTTTTGTAGGGTTTAGAGTGTAAAGGCCAGCTGAAATAATTACTGGGAATGTCTTAAACTTTGCTGGTATCAAACAGGGACTTGGGAAAGGCTGCAGAGGCAGTGGGTGAGAAATGGGAATGCATCTATATGTTATGTGGGCTGTGTTGGACCTGCCAGCAAAAGCAGTTTTACACAAAAGTAGCTCCTCTTACTTGGGACTGAAGTTTTCTGCACATTAGAACCTTCTCTTCCCTTGCTGCCTCTCTTGCTATCCCGTAGCAGAGAGGGCTGGAGCAGAGTTTTTTTATCCAGCGCCTATATAAAGAGCAAACCAAAAGAAATCTTTCTCATGTCTGCTTTTTAGTGAATAATTCACACAAATATGTGAATTTTATCTATGTGAATAATTCAGACTTCCTCTACTAACACCTGCGTCCCTGTGTATACGTTACTAGGAGGAATTGCAAAAAAGTTTCCTTTTTGTTTCCCTCAAGTGCAACGTTGTATTCTTCAGGTTTGTCGGTGGTTGAAAACTTGATGTTCAGATGCAACAGTTGCTAATGGCTATGTGGGAGGATGTAGAAAGTGATTTATTGATTTTTTGTTTGTTTGTTTTTCTATCAACTCGTTCAATTTCAGGCTAGAATTTAACAACTTTAATACTTTGCTGTGAAATTTCACTGAGGTTTGTTCTTTTATCTTTGGAGATATGGAAGTCAAGGTGCTGCAAATCAAGAATATGACAGTTTTGAGTAACAATGATGAGCCTTGCACCTCATGTATACAAATAGAACATCTCCATGTAGTATTGATTAAAATGTTTCTGAAACTTTTAAGGTTTTTGTGCTCTCTGCTTTCTTTGTGAGATGGCTTTTTTAAATCTACCAAAAGACAAATGTCAGTCCTGACCTGTGATGTCAGTGTTCCGTGTCAAGTGAGTCATTACAATTGAAGCCCCTGTGTTCCCTTTATTTACTGCAGTATATAATTTTACACGTAATTCTTCCAAAATTAGCTGCAGTCACATTGTAGAGACTTAGCAAATGCTGATTTTCTCCCCAGTGTTTACATTTAAAGAAGTGCTTAGATTTTGTCAAAGAACTTTTGTCCTTTCTTTGCCCCTCTCTGTCCCTTGATCAAATTATTCCTGTTTATAGATGAAAAGTAGAATGTGAGATTGAACTTCTGTGGGATGGACTCCTTAGTTGCTGTTGGTTTTGAAAATAACAGTAAAAGAAAACAAATATACATGGTCAAATGTGGATTACACCATTTGCATAATTTTGATTATATGGGTCTGCTACTGCCTTTTATGTGTTCCAAAAGGGTGGTTTTTACTGATATTATTTATGTTTGAGCTTTGAACAAACACTTGAGCAAAGAGAAGGTGTAGAAGTGGAAAGATGGAGAGCAGATTTGGGCTCAGCCAACTCCTGAAGCTGGCCAGTGCAGAACAAAGTGAAACTTGGACCTTTTTGAGGAGTGTGATACTCACCCCTTCTTGTCTCCCTAAACAGAGAGACCTTGGGGCCTTCAAAGCTACTGCAGGTAGAATGTGCTCCTGTTGGAATGTTTCCAGTGTCTAAAACAGCTTCCCCTACCCTTGGACTTGTACACATATAAAATGATATTATGTTGTGATAATAAGTAGAAGCTGCTAGCCTGAAATGACAAATCATAATAGTCTTTATTATTGCTCTACATGTTTTGGGAACTTTATGAATTATACAGTGGTAGCTCTGTGCTAGTGAGACCTTACATGGAGTGCTGCATCCATCTCTGGAGTCTCCAGGACATGGATCTGTTGGAATGGGGCCAGAGGAGGGCAACAAAAAGAGGAATGGAACACCTCTCCTATGAGGATGTATTGAAGAGTGTGAATTTGTTCAGCCTGGAGAAGGGTCTGGGAAGATCTTGTGGTATCCTAGTACTTAAAGTGAGCCTACAGGAGGGACAGGGACAAACATACCAGTGAAGCTTGTTGGAATAGGATAAAGGGTAATGGTTTTTAACTGAAAGAAGGAAGATTTAGGTTGCATAGAAAGAAGAAATTTTTTACCACGAGGGTGCTGAAACCCTGGGCTAAAGAGAAGGTAGATAGCCCATCCCTAGAAACATTCAAGGTCAGTTTAGATGGGGCTGTGAGCAACCTGATCTAGTGGGAGATGTCCCTGCTCACTGCAGGGGGGATTGGATTGGATTAGATGACCTTCAGAGGTGTCCCTCCCAACCCAAACTACTCTATGATTCTAACTCATCCATTTGTTTTTCATAGCAAAATCAAAATTTAACCAGAAGGATGTCTGCAGAAGCATTCTTTGTCAAGTTAAGAATTTTTCACCCAAACTTGTGAGGCCTAAGAAAATTTGTAAGTGCAAAAAATTTCATTTTCTGTAAAAGTACTTCTACCAAATGGCTCTCATACAGCTAGATCTCTTGATTTCCTTGCAAAATCTGCCTAAAACTCCTGCCCAAATAAAATGAAAGAAACGAGCTCGAAACAAATGGAGAAAACTACACACTGAGGAAAGTATGAGAGCAAATTGGAAGATGTGTGTGGACAGGAGATCCCTTCATTTAAATCCACGTGTGGGGACCTCAACTTGACTCCCTCGAAGATGTACCCAGCAGAAGCCCATGAACAACTGGAAGGCTCAAGGGATTAGCAGAGGACTGTGATGCATTTCACTCCTTAGTCACATGCATGGGCTGGCTCGAGGTGCTGAATCCTTCCCATCCCATGGCCATCAGCTGGTCTGCACGTAATTACTCCATGAGTGTCCCAGCAGACAGGCTGCCACTTGAGAGATGGGCTGAAAGAAGAGATATTTGCATCTCTTTGATGGTTTTTCTGCAAATGAGAAAGGCTCTTGATACAGAGAGGCACGCTCTGCTCTTCTCCGTGCTGTGAAAAAGACCACACTTCCAGCTCTCTGGAGCTCATAATGGATTTCACATTCTATAAACACATGCTAAAATTGGTTCTGCCTGCAGAGAGGGAAATATATGGACGAGGATTCAAGCTGTAAATGAAACAAGCTCGAGCAAAGTGTTATTTTGATGTAGTTTCATACTTATTTTCAAGGCTTTGTGACACATGCATTTAAGGAGAAAATCCGAAGGAATTTGCAACTCTTGCAGATCTGTAAATGCTGATTGGAAACCGTTAGATTTCACAATTTTTTTTCCAGTCTAGATCAACAAAAGAAATGCCTGTAATAGGGAAAGACAAGCTTTTAAAAAAACAATGATCTGTACAAGCAGTTTTGATGCAATGAGTTTTCCCAGTGCAGAATGAGGGCAGTTTAGAGCCCCAGAGATAGAAGCAATGAGAATTTAGAGAGCATTAGTCCTAAGCATAATATCTTCAGGGAAAGGGTCTAATGAATATAATTAAAAAGTAATGATGTTCTATGTCTGTTTGATACTACTGCAAGGAAGTGGACCATAAATCTTAGTCACTGATGTCCTTACTGGGATAAATCTTACCAAGAAGCAGTGATTTCTAGTCAGTGAAAAGAATACAGAGCAATGGTCAGTGTTCACTGAGAGATTGTCTCTGCTGTCCTGTAGAATCCAACTTAAACTGGCAAAAGTTCATGTGAATTTGAGAGCTGACTGGTAAATCATTTCAAAGTAAGATCCAGCTGTGATTCAGAAGCAGGAAAGCCTTCTGTAGGGTGAGATTGTAGGAGAGATGTTGCAGGGAAGCCAATCAGAAGTGAACATAAACTAACTCTGAATGCAATTAGGGGATGGGGTATCCTTTTGGTTCTATTAAATATGCTGTCACATTATGTATTTTACATGTGTGAAAATTATCAGATTGCCAGGTTTCTAAGAAGGACACAGTGAACAGAATAGTGAGGTTTTTCTGAGGGAAAGGTTGTTGAAATGTTATGTGTGGGTGTTAATGGTGAAAAAATATTTTCCTCCCCCATATATCATTTAAGTGACAAAATGAAAGGGAATACTCTTAAAAAAAGCTGTCCAAAAAGTGCTGTGTTTCCCTAATGAGTTCATTTGCTACTACGTGGTTAAGGCTTAGTGCCCAACTCTTCCACCCACCCTGTGAAGAGAGTGTGAAATGCTGTTAGGTCATGAGACCAGGCTGGAATTTATAACAATGTTACACTGGGCTGGATGCACCAGTTCCAGAGTAGACCTCATGGTCTGCAAGTGTGAGTACTCTGTGGCACGTAGGTCATCCTGGGTGACAAAGGAAGGTGGGTTTCTAGAAGTCATTTAGTTCTCTTGATATAGCTGAGTGAATAAATAAGAAAAAGAGATACTTATCTTCCATGCCCTTTGGAAATGGATGGAAAAAATGGGTTGGAGGTGGGTTGTTTACAGCACTTGTTGCTGAGTTGACCTAGCTCAAGCCAGCATGTGATAGATATTTGCTTTCCAGGTGTTTTTCTTAACACTGAGAGCTTGATCTCTGGAGCTTTAGTTTCAAAAGTGTTTTTTAAAAGTGAGGAAAAGGGTTAAGATAGTATTACTTCAAGGTAGAAGTTACAGAAAAGCTTCTGACAAGGTAAAGAGACTTGTCAAGGCTGTGTCTTGTGTTTATGTTTTGTCAGTTTAGTGAAAAATGTTGTGAAAAGAAGTGTTTTCAGTCCTGGCTTTTTGATGACTGTGTTTCCCAGATTGAGTTGTCTGTTTCTTGGGACAGAGAGTTTTGCTTCTGGGAATGGATTGTTTTCAGCAATGAATGTATGGCTGGTTTGTAAAATACTCTGGGTTTTGAATGATGTGTAAATGTAGGCTGCTGTGTAACTCCTACAGTAAAAACATAATGCCCATGATTTTGAAAGTTTTTTGTTCTAACAGCTGCAGGTAAACAAGGCAGAGCTGATGGGGATAACAGTTAAATTAATCTTAAAACAATGATGTACTGGTTGGGAAGGCCCCAGTTTGAATGCTGGTGGTATTTATAGCCTTGAGAATCCATGGGGTTTGCATCTTTGAGAGGAACACTTTATTCCCATATATAGTAGTCATGGCTGTGTTTAAATGAATGTGCTGCCACTGAAACGTGTTGAGTTGAGTTTGCTTTGAGATGATATATTGCTTGTATTGCTCTGCTAGAGACTCACAGCACCACAGAGCTTTATCCAAAAGCCTGTTGAAGAAGAGGGAAGCCATCCTAATAACTTCTCTGGTCTTGGACACAGGCCTGGATGTTCATAGTGTTCTAGATGAATCAGATATTTTTGTCAAATGGTTCTTGTGTTAACATTTTAAGCTTTTAAAAGCTTTTTTCCCTTTTATTGTAGCGAGGTGTATTTACTTGGCTTCTGGCCATTACGTCTGGGGTTTCAACATTAGAAACACAGTATTTTAAAATCACACAAGGCATTTAAGGCTTACATCAATGCTCCCTCCCCCTTGGAAATAAAAGTTTGGGTGCTAGAACTGCTGAGGATACTCTACTTTGGCATCTCTAGACATTCAGTGGACGTGGAGGATGTCCATCACCCCAGGGATGTAACTCTTAGATACAGATCCACTGTGTCACATTTTCATTCTTTTTTTTTATTCACTCATAAATTAATTTGCAATACAATTTTGTCCCCTCTTTTGTCCAAGTTCATGCTGACTAAATATTTGATGTTTTATTTCTTGCAGCATTTCATTCATTTCTTCCTGGCTCTTTTACATTTTTATATAACTGTTTCTCTCTTATTTGTTTAACTAAAAAGGTGACTCACTTTAAATTTGCTCTTATTAATGAGATTACCACTACTAGTGTTAGATTCATTTTCTGTTTTGAGTACAGAGGAGAAACATTATTATAGATACATCTTTTTTATTAAAAAACATTTCCAAATGCTGACCTGAACATTACAAATACAAATTGAAATAGATTATGATTCTTCCTTTAAGCATCTGGTAATTTTTTCCAGTATGAACTCTTGAACTCACCTTAGTTGTTGTTATGCCCAGATATTTTGCTGGAGAGAAATTATTTGAAGCAGATTAATAGCTTTTTTGACCTCTAATGGTTGTGGGTGATGTAGAGCACTGGAGATGCTTTCAGATATCACGGAGAATCCTTTGGCTACAAGGAGATTGGCAGCACTTTCTTGAAAACACGTCTGCAGTTGTTGGGTGTTTATTAATTTTTCTCTGTTATTGTACTATAAATATTTTTTCTTAAGTAAGTTGATAATTTCTACCTGTTTTTTAAGAGCTGAAGAAAAAAAAAAACCCTCTCCATTTTCCTATTTCTTTTGCTCACAAGAGCAGCCTAGTCAAGAGAAAATATTGCAAAGTCTGTCTAGAGTGGTGCAAATATTTTTCCTCCTGAGAGGATTTCTTTTAATGCTTTGAGTCTACACTTCTGATAAATTGATTCTGTGTTGGAAATTTTTACCAGCTTTTTTTGTGTTGGTTTTCTTCCATTCCCAAAAATACATTTATATCCAAGGGCTTTTTATCCCTTCAGCCTCAGGTATGGTGGACTGTTTGGTTTCTCATATTGTTCAGGGCCAATTGTTTCCCTGCATCCCTTCTTGGCTGGTTATTTTTCTGCTCTCTGCAGGGTAAGTTTATAGTCACCATTTGTTCTGTTGAGCTTTCTTTAGAGAGTCATGGATTTTATGCTTCAGGAATGATTTCTTCAGTTGTTAGAGAGGGTCTGCTTTTTTATTCAAGGCTTTACAAAATTTTACCTGTGTGACTTATGGTGTTGCATTTTGTGACTCAGTAGAACGGAATTAATATTATGGAACTGTTGTTCCTAAAAGAAAACAACATTAAAAGCTTCATAGTTTTGATGTTTACAAAAAAAATTTAGTTCCTTTGCTGGAATATATCTCTAGGATGTAACAAAGATTTAATTTATTTAAAAAAAAAGAAAATGCTGCCCAAATTATGGAGCTTTGACTCTGCCTGTATGATTTAAGTGATGAATTTTAATGTTGATTTGCTGTGAGGTCAAGGACAGGCTGTGACTGTTGGAGCTGTATAGCTTCAGATCCTAAACCAGTAAATGTTTTTAGGCACATTTTGTTGACAGAAAGGATTTTACAGGTAAATGCTGAATGTTAAAGTTTTATGATGGGCTTGTTTCATTATTAGCATGCTGAATATTAACTATGTCCTCTGGTAAATATAATTTTGGTCACTGAAACAATTTAGATGGATGAAGAGTGAGCTTTGAAAAGTAAACTCTTAGCTTTTCCAAGATGGTGAAGCCTTCAGGTGAAGCTAAGGAAAATGAGCTCCAGGAGCACACCTGAACTGCTTCAGCTCTTGCTGGTCTCCAGGCCCCACAGCTGGGCTAGATCAGGGTATAAATGCTGGAGCAGAGAGGAGGAGGAGTTCCTCCCTTCTTTTGTCTCTCTCTCCTTGTGAAATCAGCCATGCTTTCAGAGCAAGTCCTGGATGAGCTTTTTGGTGAGTTTCAGGCTTTCTTTTATTTTAAAAACACTAGTTTATAGTGTGTTTATGGTCTCCTGTAACTGCTCTTCCACAAGCTTCTTTGTTTTGTTATGATGTTTGCCTATGAGGTCACTCTGATGTCAGCATTCCACTAGTGGTGGTTGGTGCTGCCCCTGCCATATTGTCAAGGGGTGACTGCTCAGTGCAGGAGGGTGGTCCAGCAGGCTGAGGAAGGTGAAGGTAAGACTATGACTCTGAATGGCATCCTACTACTTTGTAATGTCAGAGATGATGGGCTTTGACACAGAACTGTTGAGTAATTTCAGTAGAACTATTCAAAAATTGCATTCTATTAATTTAAGTTTTCTTCTGAGAACTTTGCTGAGTGTATCAAGTGTGTATATTGTTAGGGATCCTAGCAGAGGATGAAGAAAATGGATTGGAAGTGGGTTGTTTACAGCACTTATTGCTGAGTTGACCTAGCCCAAGGCAGCAGGTGATAGAAATTTGTGCCCTGATGGTTTTCCAGGTGCTTTTCTCATCACTGAGAGCTTGATCTCTGGAGCTTTAGTTCCAAAAGTGTTTTTTAAAAGTGAGGAAAAGGGTTAAGGTAGTGCTACTTCAAGGTGAAAGCTAAAGAAAAGCTTTTGACAAGGTAAAGAGACTTGTAAAGGTTGTTTCTTGTGTTTATATTTTGTCAGTTTTGTGGAGAAAATTGTGAAAAAGAGCTGTTTTCAATCTTGTTGCTGGCTCTTGGATGCCTGCTTTTGCGATCAGATTACTTAGGCTCATTTCTAATGATTTATAAGAAATATGCAAGACTATTAGATCATTCTTATTAAGAAAAATAATCAAGTGTTTCAATTTATTGGTGCAATTCAGTGCAGATCCTGTAGGAAATGCTGCACTGAAATAAGGTCTTTAAAAAGTAACATAGAGGAGATAATTGTAAGTTAGTGCTGTTTGTCTTCTGATCTTGGGCTTCTGATTAATTTTTATGGTCTAAAGTTGATGCTCTTTAAGCAGGACAACAGATATTTTGAGGTGAAGATTTGAGGTTCTTGTGTTGCTGTGTGAAACTTGGAGGTAAAACTTTATGAGAGTGTTTTGATAAAGGGAGAAATGTGGTGTATCCATCATAGAGAGAGGCTTTGGAGAGGTGACAGTGCTCATGGTAAGTAGGGTTGTGTTTTACATTGATAGATTTGAAGTAAAGCTCACTCCTGTTCTGCATGCCAATGCTTTTGCATCATTTAAGTTCTGTTTAAAGGCTTGTGGCTTCTGTTGTATTTTCTGCAAGAGGGAATACGAATTTCTAGGGCTCCAGGATATTGTTTTAAAATGTTCCACTCTATACAAGGAGCTTTGTATATTGAAAGTTGGACTTAACAACTTAAAAGGGCTATCTGAACTATTTTTATGATTGTAATATTCAGAGGCCAGACGGTTTTGCAGGCATAGATATACCAGATCCTATTACCAGCTTAGACAAAGGGGTGATCCTCTGCCTTGTCTATCTTGTGGTCTGGAAGCAGATAATAAAGAGAAAGCCAGCAGAAGAGGAGGTTTATGGACAAACTGGTTTGCCCCAGTCTGTGCAAACTGTCCTAGTGATCAGGAGAAGCAGATTATTTCATTAATTTACCTCCACTCACCTTGTCTGTTAAATTAATCAAGGGAATGTGGACCATGGGTATGTTAGAGCAGTTACTATTTTTAAAGGACTACAGGTGGTTAGAACTTGCTGTGCCACACTCCATTCCTTTCTTGATTTTTTTTTTTCCAGAGAATTCAACGCATTAAAAAAAAAAATTAGAAATTTTAGCTGTAGAGAATTTCTAAGAATATAAATAACACATTTGAGGGCATAAAGGCAGGATGGAATCCGTGCATCTCAGTCTACACACTATGGTATTCACTTTATTGTGCAGATATTTGCTCCATTTCCATTAAAAAAACCCAAATCCAAGTGGATTTTGGGTACTGTTATCCACCCTGGGTTTCAAGAACAATGTTACTTTTACAATCTAGGAAGGTTCCTAGCTGAACATATGCTTGTTGATTGTACTATTTTTAGCTTCTTTGAAGAACACGTGTTCTCTCCAGATATTTATGAATGCTGTGTTCTGCTCTTAAAAGGAAAATCTCTCCTGTGTCTAGATTGTTTTTCTCTGTCCAAGAAAGGAAAGAACTGGGCTTTTTGTCAGTGTGTTACTTCTTCGAAATCCCTTAGTAGAGGGGGTAAATTAATTAAATGTAAAATGGCCCCATCTGGTAGTGCTGGCAGTGCCAGGGGAGAACAGGTGAAAGAATCTGAGCCAGTATAAACATATAATGCATTATATAACCCATAATGTGATTGGTGACGTGTCACACCACAGACTAATCTGGGTGTTAGACTGTTTACTTTTAGTGTAGTGTTGCTTTTAAGTCACAGAGTAGACAGTTGGAAAAGCTTGTTTCTGTGGCATCTCTAAAAAAGCTTAAACGTTTTCTTTGCATTGTTAATAAGACAAATGTATTTATTGCTTTCTGTCAGCAAGACGTGATTCCCAGTATTGGCTTGCTTGGAGAGAACTGGGTTGAGGTTGCTTTGAAACAAAATGAAAAACCAAGTTGTCATTTCAAAGAAGTTAAAAATTTGGGAAAATGTTTTTCAGGCTATACTAGGGTAGCTGCCACCCTAATTTTTCCCTAGAACTTAGATTAGTCTAAGAGAATTATAATAATATCTATGCATGCATTTTTTGTTGTCAAAATCACTTTAAGAATCATAGAATAGTTTGGGTTGGAGGGATCTTCAAGATTATCTAGTTCCAACCCCCCTGCCATGGGCAGGGACACCTCCCACTAGACCAGGTTGCTCAATGCTTCATCCAGCCTGGCCTTAAACACCTCCAGGGATTGAGAGGACATCCACAACCTCTCTGGGCAACCTCTTCCAGTGTCCGTCCACCCTCACAGGAAAGAATTTCTTTTTTTTCTCCAGCCTAAATCTCCCCCTTTCCAATTTGCATCCATTCCTCCTAGTTCTTTAACTTCTCCTTGCTACTTTGAGCATAGTCATTGCATCACTGGGAATAGGGATGTGAAAATGACTGTGAAAATTGAATTGTATTACCTGATTGGGGAAGCATGTGAAAGGTAAATGATAGAAATGATATGAATTAAATGAGAAGAGAAATGGCAAGGAAGAAAAGAGAGGCTGGTGTCTGTTTGCAGCTCGGGGTTTGTAGTTTGGCAGGCTCCTCAGCACAAATTCCATTTATATTATGGCACCAGCTAGACATGATTTCTGTGTCATTGCCTTTATTATGGAGTGTGTTTCTGAGAGAGGACTTTTAATGCACAGTCTTTGGGGAAATGGATTTCATGGGAGCTGGGGGGGGGGAGGATGTCTGGTCCTTTTGGCATGACTTTAAAACAAATGGAGAAAGTAGGCCAGAGAGCTCTTTGTGAACACAGCAGCTTGCTAGCAACCTCTTTACCCTTATTGATTATATGTTATTTCTATTTTCAGTCTCACTACCTGCCTGTAATCCAAATCTCATACTCATCTATCAATTCATTTTAACATCCTGGGGTTTTTTTGCTCTTTGCTGCTTATGTTTCACTTGGAGTTTTTATAAATAAAAAGCAAAATAAGGAACAAACTTCCACAGGGCTATTTCACAAGGAGACTGAAAGCTAAGAAATATCAAATATTAGAGGTTTATTTAGTGGTTCTGAGCTAACTATAAAATGCAGATATAGGAAATCCTTGTGGAATACAACAGCAGTTGCTAAAATTCAGTGTGTTAGGTAGGGATAGGAAGTTAGAGCTGGGCACCAATAATTCTCAGGAGAAATGTGGATGGGTGTGAAAAACATCAGTCATCGGTGAAGTGGAGCGTAGCAGCTGTGTAAGAGCACATGGAAGCACTCCAAGATAGGAAGAGGAGTAGGGAATATTATACTTAATGCAAATTTGGCTTCAGGTACTCAGAGGTGTTTACCCAAAATGAAATTTGGCAAGGAGAAGCTCAAATTTGAGAAAAAAAACCCCCTCAAACATAGATGCAGGCACATAATTACTGAGGGTTGTGAATTAACTTAGAAAACAGGCTGTGTTTGTTTTTTGATGGCAAGTTGAGGTTTGGAGAGCAAAAGATGAGAAATGACAGAGTGTGTAGCAGCCTACAAAGCATTCTTCATATCTCAACCCCTGTATCTATTTCACAGGGTCTTTACATCTCCTAAATTCTGCCCCTTCAGCTTCTCTGAAGGCCTCCTATGTCCATATTGCACAAGTAGGATCAGGTTTCTTCTTCACTCCTCCTGTGGTCTGCTCTTCTGGGCATACAGCTTGTGCAACTTTGCCCAAGAAGAGAAAGAAAACAAAAACCCCACTAGAGATCTAGGGTTTTGTGCTCTACCAGCAGAATCTGAAAGTCACCCCAGCAAAAAATGTGCATATCCCACATCTTAGAAAATAAGAGGGATCCCACAGTTGTGTGGGTGGGTGGAGTGCCTTGGAAAGGGAAAGCAGAGTACTGGATGGGCACAAGGAATGGCCTGCAAGTATTCTTTGGCTTTCAGCAAACCCAACAATATCATAAATAATAATAAATGATGGGCCTCGTTTATAGGAAGACAAACTGCAGTTCTGAGAAATTCAGCAGCTTTTGTTCTTGCTGCCTGTGCAAGGAAGTGATTGAAACTCGAGCAGCAGAAGAAAAGCAGCTACAAACCTTCATGGGGTGGACTGTGCTCTTGAAAGGAGCTTGTTCCAGAAGATGAGAAGCAGGGAGGGGGAAAAAAAACCAGGTACCACATCATTCAGTGTAATTAATTGCAGTAAAGAGGGTGGGAGACTTGGATAGACAGTAGGAAGCTTGTTGCTAGAAGAAAAGAACTCTCTTTTTATGTTTGCTTGGGCAATGTCCAGTGCCCTCTTTTTTATCCAGTGTAAATAGGAAAAGATTGTGGTATGTCACTGTTGGTCTTGGTTTATCATCCAAACACTTCTTTCACTGACTTTAGTGGGGATTTTGCATTCTGTCCAAAATGCTTTGGTGTTAGAAAAACAGTTCCTTAAATAGAATGCCATTTAGGTTTCTTTAATGCATTTGAGGGCCAGTGGCTGCTGTGAAAGTTCCTCTTTTTGAGGCAGTCATGTGATGCTGGAGGGAACGAATATATGTAGCAAATGAGGATAATTCAAGTCCACCACAGGAACCAGAAGTTTGCTTTGTAAAAATGGAACCTGAAATTATGTAATTATTGTATGTGTCTTGGAAATGCAGCTTTTAAAATGACACTTTTATGACCTTTGAAAGGGCAGCTGCATAAAGAGGATATTTTTCTAGCTAGTTTCTGATGAAAAGGCTTCTTGAATGCAAATGACAGATGTAAATTCCAAGGTAAGAGTGAAGAAAACCTCTTGGTTTTATTCAGGCTTCAGGGAGGAAGGATGTCATGGAAAGAAGAGGAACCTTTATGATGCTCCTACTTGCAGCTATCTCAGTGTTACTAGATGATATGAATTTTAATAGAGGCAGATAAGCTTGGCAGAGCTGTGATCCCACACTGAATTACAAGCATCATGGTATCTTTTTTTCCTCTATTAATCATAAATGTCAGTGCCTTGCTTGCTTTTACTTCAGAGTAAGGTAATGGGGAAGTCTGGTATGTCTTTTGATTCAAATATCACATTTTCTGGCATATGCCAAGTTGGAAAGCTACAGAACTTAGACTTTTCCATGTGAGATTTCCATCTTTTACTGTGAATCCACCACCAGTATCACTCAGACAAAACAAACACAGAGTGAATGCAAGTCTAATCTTGACCCTTACTCTTGGGTACAGTATTTAAATCACTGTGGTCTAAGAAATGAAAGGTAGATAATGCATTTAAAAAAGAAAATCATTTTGGTGCCATTGAAAGATTTTAAGTTAAAAGGTGACAGACTCCACAGTGCAGTTTTGTATGGAAATTCCTGGGTCACAATGGGGTGGTAGGTGATGCAGCTGTCAAAGGATGCTTCCTCTGAGTCAATCACACCTGGCAGAAGCACTCTCAAGCCTGTTTAAGGCCCTGAGTATGGAAACTAAAGTTTAAACTGTAGATTAAGTGTTCTGAACCTCTAGAAATAGGGCTGTTCAAGGCAGCTGGCTGACTTAATTTGTCCCTTATTTCCTATAGAAATACTTCTAGTGTGGTGACATCTGTTGATTTGTGGAGACCAAAATATGAAGCTTTGATACTTCCAATATCTATTGCACCACACAGCCAAGTCTTTGCATGTATGAAAGAACGTGAAAATATTGTGCTTCTATTCATCTTTTCCAGTCCAGAGGGCCTTTATAGATGAACAGTTACAAATGATAGCACTGGTTTTAGTGGGATGGTAAAATGGTGTGTTCTTTCATTCATTATTAATGTCTGAGATATCAACTTTATAATTCATAGTTATCTCTAATAATTCATTTATCAAGCCAAGCAAAAGCCATATGAAGTCTGAAGCAGAGTTAATTTGTGGCTCTCAGTGTAACTCAGACCGTCTCTACTGGGAAATTTTGGATAGATCTTTGTGTTCAGTCAGGCAGGGATGATACTGTGATGGGAAAATGAAGTTGCTTAAGTGTGTGGGGGGGTGGAATTTGCAGTTTTAATTAGGTGAGATGGTAATATGAAGTAGTGGAATATGAACAAGTTGAGATGTTTTGCTATTTTCCCTGCCTCTTCTCCTGACTTAAGAGGATAAGGGGTTCATTTAAATGAAAGTGAAGCTCAGAACACTTAAAGTTGAGAAAATAGGAGATCTTATTTTAAGAGAATAAGATATCTGAGTGTCCAGATGGGCATTTAATTTATTCAAAATGCATCTACTTCAAATATGAATCTGATGCAAAATATGTTTGACCAGTCTGCTGATGGCCAATCTCAGTGATCGCAGGACTTCAATAAAACCTACAGTTATTCATGATATACAATATTTTTCTTAATGATGAATTCTTGCAGGCAAAAAAGTGTGGGTGGATGCCTGTGTTTTGGAAGAGAATTCTTCCTCTGTTCTTGTGATAATTTTTTGTGAAGATCTGGTTTTTGAGGGCACCAAAGCACATCAGATCACCTTTGAAAACACTTCAGGTTTTCTTAGAGCAGGGAAAGGAAGGGATGGTTCTATTTTACCCTTGATTTGATTTCTCTCTGCCCTCTTCCTGAGAGAGCTGCTGGAACTGTGAAAGAGCAGTGAGTCAGAGGTTTGCAGTGACCACTCTCCTGTCAATGCAGCCTCCCAGTTGTTTTGCAGAAGTGTCAGCTCATGGAGTGGCATTTCCTGACAGAATGATGAGAAGAATGGCAGGATGCAGGATTTACACAGCTGCCTTAATGAGTTTTCTGAACCAGGTTGAGTTGTTTTCAGATGTGGCTCTGAAATCAGCTATTTAGCTTAGGCCTTTGTGAGGAATAAATGTAACTGCCTACGAAGCTGTTAAACCATTCCCAAAGTTGCATTTCCCAATTGCATCAGGGGAGTGAGTAACTGCTCTTTATGTGAAGGTTCACCTCTTCACGCTGTCTACTTTGTCAGTTACTCTGTTTTCTGTTATAAAATCCTTCCCACTTTATCCTTTAGTGGTATTATTATTATTTGAAACACTTTCTATTGCTAAATCCCAAACCCAGAAAATTATTGTCATGAGAGAATGCAGTAGGTGCTGTTGCTACTTCTTTTAATAAATTAAAAGCTGAAGGCCATTGAAGGAGGTAAGACCTGCATGTAGATGTTATAAGGATGTATTATCACAAGGGTGTGACCATTCCCATATATCTACCAGTGCAAGAAAGACAGTCTCTTTTGATGTGGGCTAGATGTGACAATGAAAGGCTGTTGAAAGTGCTGTGGATGAAACAAGGGTGGTCTGGAGGATGCAGGCTGGTCCTGGTGTTGTTGAGGAGGGAAGAAACAGGCTGATGTGAGCCTAATCCTGAGGGTGGAAAGGAAAGTATAAATACCAGCACCACAGCTCATGTGGATCTTTTCAGAGTTTGCCAGTGTAGCAGGGCATGTGTGAATGGATGTGTGCTAAAGGCAAATGGCATCTAATGCTGGACAGGGAGGAGAGAGCAGAGTAATGGGGTGATTTTGCAGCTGTCATAACAAAAGATATGCTGGGCAAAGCTCTAAAAACAAAATAATGGGTGATACAAGACTGTGCTTTCTCATAGTGCCTCTATGGCTTGGTTCTACAAGTATGAAATGATGAGTTCTTGTTTGCTTCATGGGGGTTCTATTGTAATTCAGACTTAAAATATTTCCCCGAGTACAAAACATGAAGGAATAACTAAATAGAAATGGAATAAAGCTTGCTTGGAAAAAAAATTATTGAACTGGAAGAATTTAAGAAGTACATAAATGCATTTTCATACTATAATTGTTCAAGCTTTTGTAATTGTGGGTTCAGGAATAATTCAGGATTGTGTAGAACTTTATGTGCAATAAATCACCAGTGAGACTATTTAGCTTTATTTGATTATTAACACATGAGAACAATTTATCTCTCCTTGAGTAGGTTCTTATTTGTATCTCATTATTGCTTTCAGTATGCAATCTTGTGCAAGTTGCTGAAGTGATAATTAGAAGTTTTATTTTTAAATGTCAGAATTTACCAGGATTCATATATGAGATAGGGTTTTGGAAGCTGAGTAACTGCTTAGCAGGGGAAAAAAGGGAAAAATTGCTGAACGGTTTTGGACTTGTTGCCTTGGGGCACATGTTGCAGTAGGCAGTCATAGCTGTTATCTTTTTCTTGAAGTACACAGGTATCACAGAGAGATTTTACTTTTGCCTGTATTTACCTGTCATTAGGATGAATGCAGATGAAGCACAACTTGGCTAGTACCATCTAGGGACTCATTTGTAGTGTTCTGAGGATGTTCTTGTTTCTGTTGTGCTTTTACATTTGATTATGTGATATGTTTCACACATCTAAGGTACTCTGAGGTTTTTCTTTTTTATGATTAAGCAGTACTTGCATGCTGGAAAGAACAAGCTGCAGCATCTGAGGTGGCACAGGCAGCCAGGGTTTGGATGTGCTGTTGATGGTACCACTGGGTTGAGCCCTTTCTGTTGAGTTGAAGGCTCTACTCACATTTATTTGATGTGAATCCATGCACCTCCTACTTAAATTAGAGTGGAAGGAAGTCTTCTTGACACAGTTGGTGGTAAAGCCTTGCTCCTTCCAGCTCTGGGATGGAAATGCACTGAATATTTTCTCTATGAATGAAGCCTCTTGTTTCTTATCCCTTGGATCTAAGTGCAGACAAGATGTAATTGTATGGGATGGGCTAACAGCTTTGAGGGTTTTGCTCATCTGTGCAACTGGAAAACCACATCCAGCCTGGCATGGTTTGGGGAAGCTTTGGGCTCACATCCTTGTGAGGTCTGAGTAATTGATCAAGCATTCATAGTTTGCTTCCTTATTCCACTTGAGGTGGCTACTTGTTACATTCATCCTCTGCCAATAGATCCCAGTTTGAGTCAGAGGGTGTGCACAGAAATTCTAGCTAGGATTTTCTTCTTATTGATGATGGTGAGCTGTGTAAATTGGTGCTTTTATTTCTTCTGGGCTGTTTATTTTTGCACATTTTTCCATTTGCAGCCTTTGTAGTGGGGGAGTGTGTGGGGTAAACTCTTTTGACTGTGGTTAAAACTGCTGTAGAGCTGTGTGTTGCTGATTTCATCTATAGTCTCAGTTGCACAGCTGAGATAAAAATAAACAATATGTCATAGATAATCATAATCAAAAGTGTGTTTATGAAAGGATTTAAATTGCTGGTATCTGTGTTTAAATGATGCAATATGAAGGCCACTTAATACTGGGCAGTGAGAAAAGTTGTGGCAGGAAAATGAGGAGGGGGAAGGGATCTTTGAGTAATTTGGAGTTCTGAAAATCTTCTTGTACATATTGATAACTGCCTACACGTCTATTCCTTATATTCTGGAGCTCCTGGCAACTCTTATAATTTGAGTTAGCTGCTCATATTATGCAGAGTCACAAGCCTTGTATCTCAGGAGTGAAGAGGAACATTGAGTTACAAACAATGTCCATCTTATTATTTGCAGTTATGTATCAGGCCATGTATAGGCAGCACTTTGGATTTGAACATCAAGTACTTTGTGTGGATATTCTCTTCTTTATCACCTTTAAAGTTATTCCTCATTTTCTTCTAGGTAAAGTTTTTGCAGATCTCCCTGGGGAGTTGGAGTATGTTGGCAAGTTGTCCTGTTGGGTTTTTATTTAAAAGAAAAAAAAATCCTGGGCTGTATCTTAAAATACCTTCCTATTATTTAAGAATGAAGTTATTACCTAGTAGGGAAATTATTTGTGCTAGGGAATTCCATATTAGTGATTTGAACATGTGCTGCTGGGCTTCTACTTGGCATTGTTAGCTTTATAATGATATAACTGAGATAACCTGTTCTTGGTGCTGGGATTTAGCCCAGTGGACTGTCTGGAAGTGGCTTCATAGTGCTGTTCTCAGGTGTTCCTTTGGTTAGTTACCTGATTGCATGGAAAAAAAAGGGATTAAAAAGCAAGACAAGGTGTTGCATTTGCCCCACAGATGTGGCAGAATAAGGTGAAAGCCTAAGGAACAGGTCACAGAGGAATAGCAATGCAGCAGATCTGTCTTCAGAGCTCATCTAGTGGAGGTAGAGTGGTGTGGTAGAACTTTTAATTCACTTGGGAATCGGAAGTCACAAATCTGGCCAAATGCCTGAGTTGGAGATGACTGGCCATGCATTAGTGAATCACCAACACTCCACCAGGGGACTGTGATGATGAAGAAGAAAGCACGTTTGAGGTGAGTCACAAGGGCCCCACCAACAAACACTTGTGAGTGGAAAGAATGTGTGTGGTGGTGAATCACCAAGAACTCCACCAAAAGTCTGTGTGTGCCTGTCTCAGTGTTTGTGGAATGACGAGTGTTTGTAATGAAAACCTCAGCTAGTAAAAATAAACACCTCTGTAGAATAGACTGTAAGGTAATCTTCTGGGCCAGTCTTTAAAACATCCCCCACAAAGATGTATTATTTATCTTGCTGGGTTCTTGCCTGTAGAAGGCTCTTCTGCAAAGCAGATGACACTTGAAGTTTATGGAGTAACTCAAAATTTTCATGTTTAAGGTGCTTTTGAAATGTGAGAGACTGATTTACTGACCTTTTGAAAAGGGGGGGAAAAACAAAAGCCAGGTTTTATGTTTTCTTTGTTCTAGTGGAGTAAATAGAAGATGAAATCCATGGTTTTGCTTTAAGAAATTTGAGTGCAAGATTGATGAAAATTATGCTACATGATATAAAGGATACTCTAATGCTGTTATATCTGTATCAAAAAAACGGGTATAAGAATTTCCTAGGTAAAGATAGGATGGGACAGATAAATATTTGCCTACAGATCCTTCTTTTCCCTTTCTAAGGGCATCAGTGTTGCTTCACTTCTCCCCTGTTCCATTCAGTGGGAATTTTGCCTTGTTAAGAGCTTGATTTGTATGAGTTTTTTTCCTGTGTCTGCAGTCTTTCCTGACAGTGGCTTCAAAATTTTTAATTTTCAGGAATATGTGAAATCTATAATGATATTCCCTTAATAGACTTCTGGGAGAATCATCAATAGAGTACACTGGTCTTGCTGCTTAATGGGTGACAATGCTGACACCTTCTTCCACTTCCAAGGGAGATTTCTTAGTGTGTTAAATGGGATACTGATGGAAATGATCCCTTTAGGTCAATAAAGTAATAGTTTTGGGGATTTCCTTTATGGTGAGATGGTCTGGAATGTGTGGAACATCAAATATTTATTAATCATTGTAAAAATTCAGTAGGTTTTATTAAATGCAATTGTTGTTAGAGTAGGAATTGGTGGGAAACATGTTTATGGTATATTTGCTTCATGAGGAGAAACTGGATTTGTCCTTGAAATGAGGGATTTCTTGAACAGATCTTTTCTGGTGATAAGTGAATTCTTCTAAAGCTGTATGAGTGTATGTATACAGGTTTTTAATTAAAAGCAAAGCCAGCCAAAGAAAAAGAACAGCTGAAGCATGACCAGACTGTTTTTCCTTTCAAGAGAAATGTGCTCATTATGAAGGATTAAGTTTCTCTGGTTGATCTTGGGTGTTGGAGCTCAGTGGAGGATGCAAGGATTTTGAGGAGAAGGCTCTCCAGTAGGTGTTTTAGGTCAAGTGACTGTTCCAGAGAAGGGTTTCTGATACTGTTAAGGGCTTTGTAGTGTGATATTTAGACAATAAGAGTCTGTGTCCTTCCTTGTACTAAGAGAATGCAGTGTGCTGATCTTTGGGCTGTGGGGAACTGAGAAGATGTACTGAAGGAACATGCTGCATCTTAGCCAGGCACATGTATGGCATATGTTCTAATAAAAGTCAGCTCAATTTGTAGATGTCAGTGGAGGTGATTCTCTCTGTGCACGGTGTGCCAAATACTGCTTTGCATCACTTGGATGGAAGCCCCTTTCATCTTGCAAGTAACCTGTTTCAGAGGCAGCCAGGTAATCCTTCCAGCTCTTTCAGCTCCTCTGTGCTGATTCCAGTTTTGAAATTCTCAGCCAAAATAATTAGTAGAGGGTCTGGATGTTCTCACATCTTGCAAGTGGATTGTGCTTTAGAACAAGGCTGTGTTCTCTCTCCCTGTGGCAGCAGCTGTGAGTGGTGAAGTGAGGGAGTGGGTGATGGACAGAAATCCTTTATTGAGGTCGTTCTGCACATGGGGAGCTTTTATTTCAGCTGCTCTTTATCACAGAGTAGTGACCCTTAAGTGGTTTTATGTGGGTGGTGACATGAGTGTGACATCTATCGCAGTGCAGGCACCCATATATGCTTAAAGTTCACGTATTCATATATAAAAATGTACATTAAATACTTTATAGACATATTTTGTGTGTGTGAAATGTAATAAATGGCTGGTCATTTTTATAAGGGCAAAAGCTAATCCTAGTAAGTTTGCTTCCTTTCTTCTGAAGCGGGGTTCTGTAGCACCACACTTAAAGCTTTTAAATGCTTCTGAGAAGAGAAAGCTGGGGAAAAAAGAAACCTTGTTTCTGTTTGCTTTTTTAAAAGGGTAGTTAAACAGTGTAAATACAATTTGTGCTTGGTTTGTTTCTTTTAAAAAGATACTGAAACAACCTCAAGTGGTTTAAGTCACGAATGTATCTTTCTCTTAGATTCTTTGTTTCAGTGATCACAGCTCAACTTGCAATTTTAAAGAGCTTGTTTAAAGTACCTGTTGCCTTCTTGATTGGTAACATAATATCTTCAGCTCTATATCCCAAAACCCCAATTTTTTTTGTATTGGGAATAGAAGGAAAAATGACATGAGGGGTATGTGTGAGTAAGAGATTTTGTCTGTTCCTAATGTGTATATATAGATATAATGGAAAAAGTAATATTTCTGACAAAACTTTACTTGAAAATAGACAAGATATAAAACTGAACAAAAGAGCTGACTTCTTCACACTTTATATAGTGTGGGATGTTGATTTTTTTTTTTCAAATGATTTTTATTTCCCCATTCAGTGGGACTGCAGCATACAGACTTCTATCTTGGCTTCTTTGCCCTGGAAAGCTTTTAGGAAAGCTCTTTTTTTAAAGAGTAGGTGCAGGCTGAAACTCATCAGAGGCAGCTAANGGGACTGCAGCATACAGACTTCTATCTTGGCTTCTTTGCCCTGGAAAGCTTTTAGGAAAGCTCTTTTTTTAAAGAGTAGGTGCAGGCTGAAACTCACCAGAGGCAACTAATGAGTTCCTGTAGACATTATTGTTGCATAAACTCCTAGATTAGACAAAGACCAACTGTGACACATTTATCTATATATATAAAAATTAAGGTAAAATTAGAAACTCTTAAAGAGGGGAAAAGGGGCAATGCTGAGATGTTTTTTAACTACTGTGTTACACAGTCATTTTTAGTGACACTTGCAACTCTTCACTCAAATTACCTCTTATTTTTAAAAGAAGGAAGGAATTTTTGTTTTAGGAAAGGACTTTTGAAGTCTAATGTTCTCTATGGGCTTCAGGGCAGGTGCTAAACCAGATTATTTATAAGTATCACCAATTATGTGATGAGTTTTCTTTGTGGGCACATTTCCATCTACCACCCCAGTAGAACTGCTGGTACCCATCACAGGCTACAAAGTGGTAGCTGCCAGATAATGATTCCCATTTGTTGCTGCAAGGTTTGAACAGATACTTTAATCCAGATCATATTTACAAAGTGGCAAATCATATTTTTTCTGGAGCTTGAGTGCTTTTTCATTAGTGGAACAGGTCGGAAAAAATGGGTGATGCCAGAGATTTAAAGGATTTTACCAATTTAAAGAGGAAAAAGCAGATCTAGTGAGGTTTCAGGTAAAAATGATGTACAATGATGTTAAATTGATTTCAATCAACAACATTCAGTTATCCTCAATTGAATTTTATTCGAAGGGCAGCTTAACTAATTATATCTCTGGTATCCTAATTTAGGAGGTTATAAATAGATATTTGCCACCAGTGCAAATACCATTGGTGTTTTTTCATGCCACTAACTTAGTTCCTGAGGGTACAGTGTAGGATGGGACATAGGAGCCTCTCCACAATCACTGTTATTTATTGTAAAAATATTTGTTTCATTATATTTAATTTTTATTTTATATCCCAGTTATTTTATTTCCTGACAATGACTGGCCAATACCCTGAGTAAAAAACACTTCTTAAAAATGCCCTTTTTGAAGGAAATGAAAATGGTTCAGTGTGTCCTCACTGGAAGAGCTGAATCAGCAGATGAGTTGCTTTAATTTCACTGTTTTAAGTCACTTTGAGTCCATGTATCAGATGAAACTGATTGTCCTCTGGGTACTGCTCTGATGCTGCAGAAGCTTATTCACAGCAGGGTCCTTTAGTTCCACTTGTGATGTTTTTTCTTGGCACTGAAGGGTGAGTCAGGAATCCAAGTTCAATTACCAGTGCTGCCATGAAAGGTCTTCTCTTCATCCTTATTAAAGCTGCCTTAAGAATACTTTTGGAGATATTTGGGTGTGTGCAGGTCGTTAATGTCAGTCTGGCTACTTGGGATGTAATGAAGACAGTGAAAAAAGAAAGAAATAATGATTCAGAATGAGTAAATCTCCCACCAGCCCAACAAAGAAAACACAAAGTGGAGTCTGAAACCACAAAGACGTGTGACTCTCTTTAAGGAAGAGGAAATTACATGGTCTGTCTCATATATATAGGATTTAAAGAATTAATAGATTGAAGTTGACCAGGTTAAATGCACTTAAAGGAATATAAAGAGTGTGATGCAACACAATCCCTGCTGTCAAGAGAGTGTGTTATAATAGACTCACCACTGTGGGGGACAAAACACTCCAACCACTTGTACTCCTTGAATGTTTATGAAAAACCAGGTGTGGATGTGAGTTTCATATGAAATGTGATGAAAAGGAAGGAATGCTTTGTAAGTCAAGGGCTTGATCAGGTTTTCATTGCCTCAAAATGAATTACATTAATTGTAAATATTAATCAGAGGAAAGCAGGCTGCAGGTTCAGGGAAGGTGAAGTGCTGTTTGTTTAATGGCTGTGCTGTCAAAGAACTGGTCATGGATGAGGGTAACGCTGGAGACTGGCAGTGCTGATCACTGATGGCCTATGAAAAACAGGTTCTGGATTATGCTGGTTGATTAGTTTAAACTTTAGGATGAGGTTCATTTGATATTACTTGGCTGACTGCTGGTTACCTTGAGAAGCAGAGTGCAAAAATGCTCTTTTTTCCAAAGCACTGTGACTAAAAATACATTATAGTTGGGTTTTTTTTGTTAATATTTATCATGTTTAAGCCTTTTAGGTTCTTTTTCTCCCTGAAGTTGTGAAGAGGTGGAAGTATTTTCTTTTTCTTCCTTTTCTTTTTCTATTAATTTAAGTGAAGCTCAAGACTGTCATGTTATCATGACTTTAAGAAAATTGAAGCAACTTATCTAATTGTCACAGATCAAACAAGGTGAGATGGCCTGACTGGATGCTTAAGATAATTAAGCTCTTCCAGATTATGATATGCAGGTATAAAGAACCAATTGGGGCTGCTGTCACAACTTTTTACTTTAGTTATTGCTAATTATTATGAGGTCCTGTATCACTGATGGAAGTGAAATTAGTCCCTAACAAAGTGGCTACAGAGAATCTTGGTACTGTCCTCATGGCCTTCAGTTTTTTCTTAAGAGTACAGCATTTTCTTGTATGGGATTGCTTCAGAAGTGGTTATCTCTGATCAGCAAAAGGCTAACTCTAGGTAATTTCTGAAAGACTCTGATTGGGTGCTGGCCCACAGCAGGATTGTCACTGTGGGTGACTTTTAAAGCATTTTATTTCATTGAGGATGGGACAGATTATCTGTTTGAAGCTGGTCACTTCCACCTAAATGTTTACAGGCATGTTTTGTTGATGGATTTGGCCCAGCTCTTGCATTGATTAGGAGAGGAGGATTCCTAATTGTCTGTCAAGCTAGTCCTGTTTCATTGTGTTCTGAGAGTGAAAGGCTCCATCGTGGTAATTGGTGCTCCCTCCAAGCTCAGTTCCCTCACAGAGCTGTCTGCCTGTCAAAAACCACCCTGGCAGCCTCTGTCCTTCCCTCATCAAGCACTGAGAAATAGAGTTGGCATGATCAGTCCCATATAATAACATATGGCAGGGCAGAAAAACATAGATAATCTGAAATATGCCTCATCAAGGAGTATTTAGGAAGTGCTAGAGTGCTACTTTGGGCTTGGTTTTATCTAATATGTTGCAATGAGAGTTCTGGAAAGAGCTTGGGAGGGGGAAGCAGCCAGCTTTAGCATAACCCTAATGTAAAAGTATTGCCAGCTCTCTTAAAAGCTGACAGGCACCAGCACTCTGTAGCAGAACACTTAAATAAATGCTAATGCCTGAATATCACAGCACTATTAATGAACTCAGAAATACCATTCTTGAGAAGATCAATTCCAGGGGCCTTTGCTTTGTACTTCTTATGAATTGCTACCACTTGAAATTGATATTTTTCAGAAAGTAGGAGAGGCAGATCTGAATGAGATAAAAAGGAATGCAATTTGGATAACTAAACCTGCTGCTATTAAGGAAATAGATTTCAAAACATCTCCAAGACATCCCATTCTTCAGGTAGAATAAATACACGTGTATAAATATCTAAATCTAAATGGAGCAGCATTTTATGGGAATTTTTTCAGGTGGTAGTTAAAGCAAAGCACAAAACCTTAATGTTACCTGTCAGTCTGCCCTGTCTGGCTTACAAAATTGGTAGCCAGGGCTTAAAGGGGAAGATCAAACAGATCAGCAGGGTGGACAGTGGTGTGTTACTGACCCTGTGAGGTTTAGAATGGATTTGTTTGAAAGAGAATAAGCTAAGGGGCAATAAAAAGAGGATGAAAGTAAATGGCCTGAGGTGTCTTTTGAGACCCTCCTTTGTTAGAAGCTGTAAACATGGGTAGTCTTCTATTTGCAAGAATTGCTGTGTGTGGTTTGGCTTACTCATCACTGATGCTGCTGGAAATGGAGCATAGGGTTCTGATGATAGTGTGACTAAAAAGACATTAATATTTAAAAAGTAGTTGAAAAGGTTAGGAGTATAACTTGTAAGTGCTAATGTCTTTGAAGTCAAAGGAGGAAGGCTTTTTAAAAGGCAGAAATGGGATTGCTTAGATATCATACCCACTCTAATAGTCTGCTGCTTTCAGACCTTTATGAAAAGCTAGAAAAATCCTCTTGAGGCAAAACTAGAACACTCAGGCTTGGTGAGTGAAAAGCAATAACTCATTCTCAACCTGCCCTGTGATACTGAGTGTGGCACATTGAAGATGAGCTGGAAACATGGTGTTTGCTCCTTCTTTTGCCTTAATTTGTTTTATATTCTGGATAAGAGATACTATGGCCTTTTCTGCTCCTGGTTTCACAGCTGCATCATGGTTTCTTGTTGAGGGAGTGTTGTCCTTGACTAACATGTACAGCAAACCTGCTGCAGCAGTCAGCTGATGGTTTCTTGTGCACATCCATCCTGAAATCTTTGGTGCCTTTGTGCAGGTCACCTGAAATGGGAGTAATACTGCTCTGAGGCAATAAAATGCATCATTGGATTCTTACATAATCTTGCCACTAAATAGCTAAGGCTTTCTTTTCTTGTTATCTGACCTATATAAGATTTAAAGAATTAACAGATGGAAGCTGAGCAGGTTAAATGCAAGAATGCTACAGAAAGGCTGGGGTAGGACTTCTCAATAGGGTCTGGCCAGGACTAGGAGTAATGGATGCAAACTGGAAGAGGGAGATTTAGGCTGGAGATTAGAAAGAAGTTGTTTGCTGTGAGGGTGGTGAGACACTGGAACAGGTTCCCCAGAGGGGTTGTGGATGCCCCCTCAATCCCTGGAGGTGTTTAAGGCCAGGCTGGATGAGGCACTGAGCACCCTGGTGTAGTGGGAGGTGTCCCTGCCCATGGCAGGGGGGTTGGAACTAGATGATCTTGAGGGTCCCTTCCAACCCAAACCATTCTATGATTCTATCTTGTATTAGAGACTGTGTCATACAAATGTGTGCAGGGAAAATGAAGAGAGGATGGTATATTTTAACACGAGAAGTCTTGAGGGGAGAGGCACCAGCTCTACGAGAGCTACCAGCTACAAGAATCTCACATCCCTCCGAATTTCATTGTCATCCATTCTCCAGCCTGCATAACTTTGTGCTGTATGATTTTTATGTTGATTTGGAGCTTGCTAATGATCAACATGACTAGCTCTTTTCAGTAATAATTCCCTTCTCACGTAATTTTTTAAAACACATTAGCATTCTTCCTTTCCCACCTCTCAACAGTCTTCTTTAGAGAGCATCCATGTTTACTATAACAGAGCTTGCAGGGAGAACTTGAGCTGTTGGTTTAAAGATGCAGTGAACTGGGAAGTTAATGTTTCAGTGGGGTCCTTGGCCCCTCACTTGTTTTTTCCTGATAGATTTTTGCAGCCTGGGGATAGTGTTTCTGAGCAGTCCCAGTCACTGTCTGGGTTTCTACAGTTCATTCATTGCAGTGGTACAGAAAGTGATGCCTTTGACCATGTGAATTTGTGTTTGTGCCACTGTGTAATGATAAAGTAGTTGTGAGCAATCCTCTGAAGACTCTGTGTAAATACTGGATGCTTCAAAATAAGGGAAGTCCTTTTGATATCACCAACACCTGCTTTCTTTGTTCTCAATGAAGAATTTAAGTGGAGTTTTTGAAGATGGGTGGAATTGATTAATGAAAGTAAAAGGGGACTACAGCTATGGACCAGATAATTACTTGAAATGGAGGGTACAGGTTACAAAAATAGCCCTGACCAAGTAATTTTCCATTATGGATGATAGGCAGCTCAATTCTTCTGACCCTTGGGAATGAATAGCTCTGCTTTTGAAAAAAAAAAAAAAAATCTCAGGTGGTTTCTAATGATTTGGAGAGTTTGTCATTCTTGATTATCTCCCCTCCATAATTTGGAAGTGACTTTGAATATAGGTCTCTGTCCTTCTCTTCAGTTTGACTATTGTTCTTCTGTGTTGCAAGTTGAAGTGAGCCAATTTACTCCCTGAGATCTCATCATGCTAAGCTACTTCTATTTATACCCTCAGACCATCTTTAGAAATTCAGCAGGGTGTTTTTAAGGAAATGTCTGCTGCTGAGCCACTTGGGTGGGGAGGAAAGGAAGAAGCGAACCACGGATTTCTGCAGACCCTGTGAAAACGACTCCTTGTGGGAGACCTGTGGGTTTTTAATCATCAGACTGCGTGTCTCCACAGCAGCCATAGGTGGGACTCTGGTGGAGCTGGTGGGGACAAGTGTTGCTAACTTTAAACTCAATAGTTTGAGTAATGACAACAGTGTAGCTATGGCAACCTGCAGCTCTGCTTGGACTAGCCACTGCTTTTAGCAAGTGTTGAACTCCAGGCTGTGAGAATTATGATCCTGTGACAACTTGATTTTAAGATGTAACCACCTAAAGGGAGGCCACCAGTCTTCTCCACCATTTTGGAAAGGAACCAAGGCTGGGAAAGGAAGGAAGATATGAAGGGATATTGCTGGAGGTGATGGGAGCTCTGGTTGGTGATAGGAGTAGGGTGATGGGTTGTCATTCAGTTGAGAAGGTGAAGAATTGTGTAGTAAGAGCTCAGATTAGACAAAATTTGGAGCTTTTTAGTGAAGCTGATAAAAACGTTTAGGGGTTATTGCTGTTAAAACCCTCCCCAGATGGAATGGAAAGGTGAGGGGAAACAGTGCACATGGTTATTTCTGAATGTATTTCTTAGATGTTTCCTTCCAAATGAGTGTTTTATTGTACAGACTCAAAAACTCATTTGCCTTGGTTATTGGAGAGCTTCATGTTTTCTATAAAACTATGAGATCTGAAGGAAAAATAAAGTTCTCATTGGGAATGGGGAGTAGTTTCTCAACAATAGCTACTACTGAATACGTGAAGAGTTAAAAATAGTTGGATCTAAGTAGGTCATTCCAAGTAAAATTAGGACAGTTGACTGTAGAAACCTTGTCTTTGGTAATAGATGGTGGAGTTACTGGTTATATTTACTTACAATTCACTACAAATATTTTATGGAGTTTTGGGGAGGATATACCCAGCAAGAAAATTGTCCATCCTATAAGAAGCAGGCTTGGACCCCGTTAGAAGATACTGGAATGTGCAGGCTTGTTTCAACCTGAAATTACTGAGGATGGATCAATCTGAAAACAAGATTGACAAATGGAGTCATGTCCTTTTCTTTTTCCCCATCTGGTGCAGCAGATGTCATAATTTTAAGGGCTACCTTTTTCCAGTTTATTTTAGTTATACTTAAATATTGCTTTAGTGGTTCTAATATTTTTTTTAATGACTTCCAGCAAGTTTCCTTTTGTAAATACAGTCATGAAGCAGAATCCATGGAAGCTGGCAAATCTCAGTTCAGTTATATTTGGCTCAGCTGTGAAGTGCTGTTAAAAGCAAGGAAGAGTCTGCTTATGATCAAACTTGTGAAAGCCATTTGTAGTGTCTCAGGAGTTTTGGGCTGGTGATAGGAAACCCAACTGCCTTTCATGCTGGTGGGAAGCAAGATGTCATCTGGTCAGTCTTGCACTCTTGCTTCCAAGACACAGGTGATGCCAGTCAGTCTCAAAGGTTGGATTTATTCTGGGTTTTGTCCTACTGGCCTTTATTTAAATTTACTTTTTATAATACTCATGTAATCTGCAGAGTTCTTCTGTTTTATCATAAGAAGATCTAAGTTTCAGTAGTTTTTTGAAATATCCCTTGCCATTGTATACACCAAAATGGGAAGGCCCTGGTTGTAAATGTTTTCATTTTATTGCATCTTCTCAGGGGACACATGCTTATTTTGCTTTACTTTTTCTACCCAACTGGGAAAAGAAACTGCCATTACTTATGCAATTAAATTAGTTTCTATAAATTAATCAGCAATAATTGTGTTTATATGGGCCAAAACATCCTCAAGGGAGCAACAAATGGTGAGTGATTTAAAATACATTTATTTAGAAATCAATGGGACTGATTTCAAGCAACCCGTTGGGGTGAATGTGAATGACAGTACTGCAGGATTTTGTCAGATTTATCATGGAAGTTGCAATAAATCAAAGAAATCTCATTAAATTAGTTTAACAAACAACAAGTAAACAACAAGCATGGCAGCTCTGATAAGGTGCAAGATTGACTTTTGCTGAAACTTTTAAATGAGGAGCAAATATATTTGCATTACAGTGTAGGTTTGTGTTTTGTCCTTGCAGGACTTGGAGCACACAGCCCTAATTGAAATCACAATCTGTATCACAAGAATCCCAATCCCATGCTTGTAACTAGTTTCTGGCACAGTTTCTAGCAGTGTAGTTGTTTTGGAAGATGAGGTTCTGTGTGTGTGTACACATATAAAAGGTGTAGAGCACACTTAGGGGAGTCAAACTGCCACAGCAACAATATGAGAAATAGTTTCATGTCCTTGGCTCAGAGCCCTGAGTTGTATCTGCGACCTGCTATTTTGCCTCTCCCTTGCACTGATCAGGTTGCTCTTGTTCCATCTGACCCTCATGTGCTTTTTTTTTCCTGCTCTCTACTATTTTTCCATATGTCAGTCACTTTTCCTGTTCTACCCCTGTTCTTTTGACTGATGGGACGCTAATAGACATGTCCATGTAGTAAGGAAAACTCAGCTGAAGGCAAGTGAATTAGTTTGTATTATTTTACTCACATGTCAGTAAAGATATATTTCCTAAGTTATGTCAAATGCAGAACAGGAAATAAGGAAGAAAACCCCCCAAAATGTAAGCTTTGACTTCTTTTGGTCCAAAACTCATCTATTTCTCTGACTTTATTAGAGATGCCAAAGATCATTAATGAGCTGTGTATTGGGAGTTGCTGGTTATCTTAATTTTCTTCTATCTAATTTTTTTGTTATTGTGTCTTACTAAAAATACAAAGTAAAAATGGAGTGAATAATTTTATTATTGCCAGTTCATTAGGCTTAAAACATGAATTAGAGGCAACTTCATCTTTCTGATCATTCACGTGGCTCACACTGAAGTCAGTGAGAGTTAGATGCACATTCACAAATCCAGAATTTGGCTCTTTGCCTGAGATTTTTAGTAGACCAGCATGCAGTGACGGCTCTGGGGTAGTAAATCACTTGTTATTTACAGCTGATAATGAAAAATGACTTGTAGCTTTGTAACATAAAGGCTTTAATTTGGTTGAATAGAAAGTATTCCTTCAGCAAATCAATAAGAAGTTAAAACAAAATCTGTGTACTTGGTAAGGAAATTAAGGTTTCTTTTTTTTTAAGAGGTGTTTTATATGTAAAAACAGGGTGACAGCTTGCTTGCTTGGACTTCAGATTTCCTTGGAGCTGTATTGGTCTGTGGCTGTATCTGTGTCACAGGTGCAGTTGGTTTCCTCCAGCAAAATAGATGCTCCCAGCAGCTGGCTGCTCCAGAAATGCCACTTGGAACTGGAAACTCTCAAAAATATTTCACAGTTTTCTTGTGGCGAGAAGTGCTTCTCACCACGTGAAGCCTTTTGGATCATTGGACTGAAGGAGCCCTCCTTTAAGGTGAAGCTGCCCTTGCTGATCTCTGAAATGGCATCAAGCTTGAGTGCACTGAGTGATTCCCAAAACATGCTGAGGTTACCAGCTCCTTGCATGCCTCTTGCTGCCTGTCACCAAGGCAGGGGGCTGTGCCCACCTCTGAGGGGGGATGGAATATTCTCTGTGTACATGAGGCATCATTTAATAAGAGGCTAAAGATTTATTTTCTGATTATTGTTTTATTTTGAAGTTTAGAGGGTTTTTTTTCCCCCTTTGGACTGAATTTCTGCATCTTTAAACATGTAGCAGGGAGAATACTAAAGTTTGAGCCATGGAGGGGGGAAAAAGAGCATGTGTTGCTATCCCAGCTCAGTATCCATTTAATGATTACTGTTGTTGAGCTCTGAATCAAGTCTTTAATGCTGTTATTCTTCTTGGGTTGCTGTAAAGGGGAATTGGTCTCTCTCCTGCCAGCTGTGCTTTGAGCAATTGTGAGGTGATAGCTTAATATCTCATCATCCAGTTGTGTGGCTGTATTATCCACACTGCATCATGAAGAATTACAATCCAAGTATCATTGCACTCCATGCAACCACTTGAGGAAAATGATGTCATTGAGTAAAACATAGGAATCTGTGTTTTATCTGAGAGGATTTGTGGAAACAGTTGATGACTTCCAACTTTTATGCAAGCAGTTGAGTTGTTTCTCAAGAAAACACATCTTCTCCTCCCTGCTACAACCAGAAATCAGTTTAAGGCTGAATGGCTCCAGTTTTCAGTGAGTTTTCATTTAAGGAATTTCCCCCCTCCCTGCCTGCACACTGGGTAGAACAATGCCCTAGAAAGTAAAAATAGAAGTAGTCTCCCAAAGGCAACGTCTGTCTGCCAGCAGTATGTATGACTTGGTGGCAAGTGTTTTAGAATTATGTGAGCATGAACTCAATTGGAAAAATGCAAAACCTGATCTCTTCCCCTTGCTTGAATACTGTCCCTCTTCCTTTATTTTCATTCTTGTGCTGCGCCCTATGAATTTTAATAGTTTTAATTTACATCCTGTGGCAAGTGTGTCTGTGGAGCTTCTTACCCAGAGCCAGGTTCTCTGCAGCAGATGTTGACAGACTGAGCTGTTTGCCCCACGGAGATGTGCATCCTGCTATGCTCTGCTGTTACAACCCAAAACATCCCTCTCAGATGCTCTCCTCAGTGCAGCTTGATATATCAGCAGGGCTTCTTGTGAGCTGAGAAAATGAGGAGATCCCTTATTCCTCTTAACCCACTGATATTTCAACTGAAAATCAAAATATTCCATCACAGACTGAGCTTGCAACAGACTGAAGGTGATGGAGAAAGTGTGGCTTTTTTCTTTCAAAGCACTTCTGGCGAAAAAAAGGAAAGTAATTTGAGTAAAACTGACTTCTTGTAGGGAACTTAACTGAATTTTTATTCCCATTTTCCTTTTGATAAATGTTCGAAAGTTTTTTGCATCATCACAGTAGGAATTGGGCTCTTAATTAATAATAAAGATACACACTATATATTTTTAGAGCCATTTTGGGTGTCATCCAGCTCTACATGGATGGACAGGCAGTTCTCTGTGTCCCTCCATAGATTAGTGGTAAAGACTTTGTAGAAAGTAAGTTACTTAAACAGCTCAAGGATATGGAAATGCTGGTTATCCTCTGTTTTCCTTCAGAGTACCATGTTTCAGGTCATGGTTGGAGAGGGGTGGGGGATAAAAAAACCAACCACCAACCAAAACAACCACCCACTCAGGACTTTTTGAGAAGCAGGTGTGATAATTTACATGTATTTACTAAATGACAGTTTATTTTTGAAGCTACAATTTGAGTAATGACAGATGAGCTAAATATTTGTTTAGAGGCAGGAATACTAGACCAGTGGGTAAACGGGTAACAAGCAAAAGATGAGTTTCAAAAATCCAGTTGGTATTATACTGGAGTACTTAGTGCTCTCCCCTTTTAGATCCTTCTATTTTCCTTTAAAATTTAATGTGATCTTAGTACAGTGATATATTTAAAAATTTAAAGTTTTATACTATGTTGCCACTCTGCTAGCTGCTTTAAGTGCTTTTCTTCTTATCATAAACCTGGAAACCAGGTTTTCTGGGTATATATTTTATTTAAATGGACCGTGTGGGTGAACCTGAAAGCAAGAAACCTTCCAAAAAACAGCTTTTCAATGGAAATACTATTTGCTGATGTGCTTTGAGGGAGTTTATGATCCTGAAGTGTTTCTTTTCTTGTTCAGATGTAATGTTTATCACAGCACAGGAGCTGACAAATAATTTAAGTTCTATGGCAGTTTTGAGTTTTGTCACTGCAGCTGAAATAACACTTTTGAAAATTAAAAATTTAAAAGTAAGACTTGTAAGGCTGCTCCCTGCCCCTGTCTCTCCTTTTTCTTATCTTGGCTTAAATTGAAAAGATCAAATATCAGTTTACAATTCAGGCTATCAATAGCTAATGCATCCTGTGTGTGTACACACGCAGCACTTCCATCTCCTGAGGAAATCTTGTTTTGAAGAGATTTACTTATATGGGAGCTCTAGATACGAGTTGACTTTTATAATATATGAACACTTTTAATAGTATTTTTCTGGTTTCTTTCCAGTTATATCTGTACTAGTAAAGAATTAAAGGTTTCTTCTTTAATGATGATTGTTTTGTTTGGAGCTTTTTTTGCCTTTCTAAGGGAGAAAAACTAGAATGAATTCCTGGAAAAAATTAAAACTACATGGCAGCATGTGCTGTATTTCAAGTACATAAATGTGTTAACTCAGACAACAGAATGATTGCAATGCAACAGCAGAATAAACACATTAAAGAATTAACTAATGTACATGAGAAAGAAATTATATGCTTAATAGGGAAAACCTGCCAGAAATTTAGCTAGCACTTCTCTGGTTTTGGCTGTAGGCATCATCATTATGATACTATTCCTCTTCTCATTATGTTTTTTGTACCAACTAGGGGAAAAAAAATACTATTACTCCATACCTGTCTATTAATTCTGAGGTTTTTGGATAAGGTTTCACTACCCTGAGTAGTTAATCACAAACCAACTGTAATAGCTTTAGTAATACCAGAGTTTAAAAGTCAGGCGTGCTCAAGTGATGCTTTAAAAGGAAGCTGTCAAAATTTACCTGCACAAGGGAAAATTGAAGTAAATAAAAATAAATTTTAATGTGAAGATGTGGGCACAGAAACTTGCATGTAACAGGCTTTTTTGTGTGCATTGCATACCAAGTGGATACTTGTAGAATGAGAAGTTTGCCAGTACATAAATAGAGCTTGGATTGTTTTGAAACCCTAAGTTCATGCAAGGTGCTGTGCTTGTGGCTGAATTTCACAGTGGCCTTTGCAGTGAAAGGCTGGACAGCATCCATCTTGATGCCTGTTTTTTTTCAGGTTTGATTAAAATCTGGATGTGCTACATACACAGCATGTTAGTCTGCAGGGGAATAAATGACAAACTGGAGTACTGAAAGACGCAGGGTTTTGTTTTATTAATTTGAAATGTTTCCTTTGGGCAGAGCTGATTTGAACTGTGAAAGGAAAGGCTTAGAAAAGATGGCAGCTAGAGCTGACTGGCAAACAGCCTGCACATTCAACCCCACTTTATGGATTATTGATTGGAGAGGAGATGAAGTGCAGCTCCTATTCTCAAGCCAAGCAGACTGCCTTACACAGAGTGCAGCATCACTTTCTTTCTTAATTAGCACGGAATAAATAATGAGAACTTTTTTCCACACACACTGACAGGTCAGAAGAAGTTGGGTTAGCCTTTGTTTTGCCTGTCTCAATGAAGACCAAGTCGTGGAAATGAACCCAGATTTTTTTCTTCTTTTATTTTCATGAACTATGAATGTATATATATATTTAAGCTTAGTACTATCTCAAGTTTGAAAAAACAAAGGGATTTATCACAACAGTCTAAATTTATCTCACCAGAGAAAACCCAAAGCACTGAAATACTCTGATTTAGAAAGACAACAACCACAGAGCACTGGATCAAACAAGGGCTAAAAATGATGCATTTTAAAGTTTATGACAAATAAATCATGAACAATCTGAAACATAACCATTTAGACAGAGTATTAATTAAGTAGTTAATTGGTACACTTGTCTATTTAAGAACTCTAGACTAAGATAACTTAGGATAACAGTTTGTAATAAGAGGAAGTATAAATAGACTAGTAATTCCTTGACTGGATAAGAGTGCTTTTAATGATGGGCTAAAGGATAAAAGTATTGAATCATTAATTAGTTGATTAACCTTTATAGGAAAGGCATAATCTGGAATGATATAAGTATAGCATCTAGGGCCAGTTTTGTATTGTTTTATTTTGTTTTTTTCCACAATTTATCCCTCTGTGATCACAATACATATGTCTCAAGCTGTACAGTCTCTGCTTGATTAATGCTGTGATAGTCAGCAGAATACTTTGTTTTGAAATCTCTTTTGTAAGGTTAAGCTGTATCACTGACAAGGATTGACAGCTGCTGAGAATACAATAATGAGGTTTTTTCCTCCCACTGTCTGTGCAAATTTATCATTGGAGTCGATTTTCCTCATTTACTTGTGGAAGCATTTACCTCTGCTGCATTTACCCTTGCAATCTATAGTTGTGTTCCTTATTTTTATATCAGAATGTCATTGGTTGGTGTAGTGTAGACTGATATAAAAATCACAGCTGGGGCAAGAAATCATGGTTTTAAGGTAGACCATAAGATTCTGATTATTTTTCTTCTTGTTAGCCTTTTGCAGTGCTTTCTGTATGTGGGTATGGCCTATGTTGTATGATTTGAAGAGATCAAATACACTCTGTGTGACATCAGCAAACTTTATTTTGCTTCATGTGCATGTTCTAGGGAGACATCAGTAACTGCTGTTGATAAGCAGGATAATTATTCAGATCTAAATCATTTGGTTAATGCATGTACAGATCAACTTGTAGCACTTTCTGCTGGGCAGCATCCCATGTGCATGTATCTGCATTTCCAGAGTATGGACATGAATGTGCTCCTTTTCAAACAGTTTATAGTTAGAAATTTTATGAAGCCTTTCAGAGATTTTGGTGCTACAGAAACAAAGCAAATAACTCAAAACATTGTGAAGGTCAGTGTTGGTTTTGTTGAGGTAGGAGGCTGTCATCCATGAGTGCTCTCATTTCCTAGTTATTACTGCCACGCTCCCCCTGAGTACACAGCAAAGTGCAGAACTGAGTTTCCTCTTTATGTGGTTTGGGCTGTTTGTTTTAATAAAGAAGGTGTAGTACACAACACAGAAAATAGTTATTATTTTGCTGGAGTCATATATCATAACATAAAGCTTTGAATAGGTTTCTTTAGATCATTTTATGAAGACTTCTGTGTACGTCCAGAATCATACTGGGGCTTTGTATGGCATTATTTAAAAAGCAAACATTGCTCTTAGTGCTAGGAATATGACTTAATAGTAGGACATAGAGAAGAAACCATAATATATTCAGAATTGTAGAAAGGAGATGAACATATTAATGGAGTAGGAGAGCTTTGTAGAGTGTGTAGACTCATCCAGGTACATGAGTCATAAGCAGGGAAGAAAAATGGGAATCACAGTCAAAGGAAATGAGTCGTGGAGTCACCCTTATGTTCACAGAGCTGGACTTGCTGATTGGGCTTTTGTTTGCTTCTTTAACCTTGGCAACTTCTTAGGGTTGTTCCTTTACTTTGTCCTTATGTCATAAGGAAAATCTTACCTTTATTTCCTGTTTTAGATCCTCAAATGCAAAGGAAAAATTCAGAAACCTCATCCCTGTGCTCCACCCTCAGATAATTAGGTACAAAATCTTGCTAATGGAAACCTGTGTAAGAAAAGTAATGGAGTATTGATAATGTATAAAGAAAAACTGCTATACAGTGTAATTTTTCTGTATTATTCTTGCTAAGTTCAAAACTCCAGAGCTTTTATTATTATAAAGTTAGGTAGTATCCATGCTGCTATTAGAGGTGTAGATATATTGCTATTTTTGCTGTCAATACTACTGATGAAGAAGTCTTTCATGTTGTTTATCATGTTTTCTTGTTCTATTTTTCAGTAGAATGGCAGCTTTGCTATACTCATGTCACTTTAAGCTAGTTTAGGTTAATATATTTGCTATGCAGCATTCCAATGCCTACTCAAAATCCTTTAAGCTCTATCAAAAATGAGATATCCTGATCTGGAAGGGGTTTGATAAAGCAGCATGACTCATCACTGCAATGACTGCATCTCTCTGAAAAACACTGAGTGGAGAGATCCTCTATCTTCTCTGTTACATTAAATGATGTGCTTCACAGATGGGTTTGTAGTGATGCTTGGTTCTGCTTTATAGACCTTTGGTTTTAGGCACAACTGGTATTTATCCATGTTATTTAGCATGGCCAAAGGTGGTATAATTCAGCCCAAGTAACAGTTTCCAGTTTGCATCATCTGAACAATAATAAAAACAGCTTAATTTGGGCTCTTGGGATTTGCTGAAAACGTGCTACAAGAGGGATGTATTCAAAATAGTAATGCAAATATCTCTGCATTCACATTTAAATTGGCTGTGCTTAGAGCTGAAGGACTGCTTTTTTTTTTTTCCTTTCCTCCTCCTCTTGGCTTTTTCCTCTGCAACTGAATTTGGCTTCCAGTGGGAAGCATGTACTTCATCATGGTAAATACTGTTTAGTGTGACTTGACATTTTTTCAGGGAGATAATGTACCCGGGAGTGTCTCCTTCCTGGCTCAATGACTCAGAAAGCTCTGAAAATATATCATGGTGTGGGAAACTTCAGAAGCATTGCAGGAGAAATTGCTGGTGACTAATTCAGTGCCAAAGCAGCATGCAGAGAAGATGCATTTTATGCACGTTGTTGATCCACACTTTGACTTATTAAATCCCAACAGTATCCCTCTGATGGATGTTAGTGTGATTTGGAACTGCTGTTACCCCTCTTACTACTTTATTTGGCTGCATAACTTATGTCCATTCAGGTTTTTAAATCTGTTAGAGCCGTGTCCTGACCTTGGCTAATGCTTTCTCTGTTAGCTCCTTAATAGCACTTGTTAGTGATTTCTGGGAGATACCTGTGAAGCTGGAGAAATAGCCTTTTGTTGTGTCTGACCAAGCTGGTTTTAAAAAGAAATAAATAAAAATACTGTGCTACATCTTTTTTAAAAGACAGCTTTCCATTCACAAATCCAAGTGTGTGAGGAGCAACATTCAGACTCATCCAGTGACTTAGCTCAGGGTTAGACCTCCTGTTTGACTCTTGAATTGAGAAGTAATATGGAAAAAGACTGAAGTGAGTTAGGGAAAAACAAGGACTGTCTTTTACCACTCTTCCCTTTTTTTCCATTGGCCATCACCAGTGGTGCCAGACAGACCACAGACAAACACCCAGGCATGTAATTAAAAGTGAGTAAATGTCATCAAGAAAAAATTGCAGGAGGCAAATAATGTCAACTGAAGAAAAAAAATTCCTTGCTCTGTTTATAAATAACTCATTAGAACTTGAAAACACGAATGTTTTCTGTGACTGCAGAAGGATGATGATACTTGAGGGGTGCCCTATTGTTAATGAAATGTGGTTCTTCCTGCTGCTGCCATTAGAGACCAAACCCTGCAGTAACTGTCCTTGGCCAGTCTCCAGGAGTGCTCCTGGTAGCTGTAAGGGAGCTCGGGCTCCATTCAGGGTGGCTTTAGAATAATCCATTGCAGAATACCGAGTGTGTTTGTGTTTTATTTTATTTCCACTTCTGAGATGGTTGGAAAAACATTGGTTCACCAGGAATTGTAAAATGAAGCATAAAAGGGGAGACTGAAAGGTGCTGCCCTTTACCTTGTACTGCCAGAGCAAACCCAAGGTTTGGTAACTGCTTATCAATGATTTTGGGGAGAAGGATCTGACCTGTGTCAATATTTGTTGATGCTGAAACTGTTGGAATCTCAAGGTATCTTGCTCTGTCATCAGAAGACTTGAAGTAATCCACTTGTAGAAAGAAGTAGCAGCAGTATGGCAGGAGGATATAGAACTTTTAAGATAAAGGGGAATTATTTAATATCTATGCATTTCAAGAGAATTAAAAATATAAAATTCAGTAATTCACATTTGTTATATACAGCAGTTATACATTTTTAGGATGTTGACAGGCATAGCAATGAAATCCTATATAATATATGACCAGTATTAGCAAAACCACAAAATAGCTTTTGTTTAAATTATCTGGAAAGGAATCCTACACTGATTCAGTTGCTCCATTCATCAGTGTTATCAGAGTCCCAGTCTAACTTGAGCTTGTTCTGTAAATGTTACTCTGACTTTGAAGCTTCAGTTGAAGTAGTAGAAATGATTTGTCATAAAGTGAAATTACTAATAGCAATGGTATGCCATGATTGTGTCAAGAATTATGCTGTTAAGCAAGGAGACAAATAACAAACCATTTGGCAGGCACAAAATGTTAATAATTTGCTATTGGAATTCAGTCCAAAAAAACAGGTCTTTTTCTGAAGGTACTCAAGCATTAGATGAGTTTTAACTTTTGCATTTGAATTCATTAGTATATTTCTTCGTGGAAGAATTATTTTTAGTGAGAAATTTTCTTAGAAGAAAAATATTTCTGTAGACTAATACCTGATCTTTGAGTGAACTGTTTTCCATATGAAAAACCACATGAAAAGCTGTTGGCAGATGTATTTTTAGACTTAATAAACTACCTTTTCACTTAGTACTATTCAGAGCTTCCCTGGGAAACCTGTTTCCTGACTATGTGAGGAAAAAGCTTGTTGTAAATGTCAATGTGCTGATACGCAAGTGCAGGCTCAAGAGCATTTCATTCTTCTTTTCCTATCTCTACTTTCTTATTGGCTATGTGATTGGGTGTATCTTTAGTCAGCTTCTAATTAATAATCAAGCAATTCTTTTGAAACACCCAGTTGTTCTTGTCACAGGAAAAACTGTGTTTAAATTTATCTCTATTAAATGCATTTTTGTCATAAATGAAAGAAGCCCCTCCCACTCTACAAACATTTGCTGAGCAGTAGCAAGTGATGTCTCCCCACAGGCTTTTATAGAGCTATTTCATCTTTGATGTATTACACAATTTTGGTGCTGCAAGCTATATTAAACACTGATAGACTGAGTTTATTTTATCCCTTTGTAAATTTAGTTTATTAGTTTAGCAGTGGGCCCATTTTGACCATCTCCAAGGCCTGACTTTCCAGGTTTACTCAATAGTAATCTTTCTTTACACCCATGTGTGTCTTTAAGCTCTTCAAAGGGCATATTTTAAGTTTTTTTGGAACCTCTCCTATGGTTATTCAAACCTGGGTTTTGCATTAATCAGAGCTTCTAGTTGTATTTGCAGCTTCAGCACTATTTCAGCCATATATTTAGGAAAAAAGCTTACTTTGAACTACTCTTTTTACCTGATTTGGGTTTCTACTGGTCAATCTCAGTGAGCAGTCTGAATTGTTCCTAAATCCCTGAGATGCCTTTGGTGTTTAGTAGTCAATATATCAGTTACTTTGGTTTAACTTTTGGTTTTTTGGGTATCACTATGGCTCATCCATTCTCATCTTGGACCTAGTTGTCATCTGGGTTCTTTCAGCCATTGTTCAAATTTCCTAGTTGTTCCTTGCTGACTAGAATATAATTAAAGATTTTTTATAAATGTATATAATAGAAATGTAAAGTATGAGGCAAAGGGGAGAATGCAGCTGCCTGGTGATGCCCTCTGAGTAAAGAAAAATGTTCAGTCCTTTGAAACCTCCTGGAGGTTTAGGATGACCCTTTAGACAATTGCAGCTTTGGCAAAGAGAAATAAACTTTATTCCAGGTTGGCTCTCTCTACCAGAAGTATGGTAATGGATTAAATTAGAGTAAGTGTTGAGAGATACAAAAATGAGCTTTGAAAAAATTGGCAAAAAAAGAATTGCTGAGTTCTCAGTGAAGAGCCTCTGAAGGTGTCCAAGAGAGTAGGTGCTGCAAAGAGCCCTGGATTTATCTCCTGCTGTAGCTATATTATGAAACAAAAAAACCTGTGAAAACTACCAGACTGGACTGACTTGCACTTCTTTTTTCTGGCTTGTTGGTTGTCATATCCTGGTGGCAGAGGGTGACCTATTTTTATATGCTGGATGAAAAGTGGAAAAAAAAAAATTCCTTCTTATTGTAGGCCATTCTAATGTCTTAATTACATTTGAAGAGCCCTTTTGAATGTAAATGTGTGGAATTTCCAGTGAAACATCTGATTTTAAATGAATTTTCTGTTGAACACAGCATCTTATTTTTGGGTGCAGGGATTTTTGTGGAGCATTTGTTATTTCTGTATTCTGCAACAAGTTTATTATCTGCACCGTATTTTAAGATGTCTTGCAAATGTCTGTGTGAAAAGTTGTTTTATACTTTCTCTCATGCTGTGTCTCTTTAGCCATGCAACTCAGAGACCAGGTTTGAACTGCAAGAGATGTCATTCTTGAGGTGCAGGCTCTAAGGTAGAGGCTTAAGTACACTGTGGCTCTAAATTGTGGCAAAATTATAGATGTGCTTCAATAAATCATGTCAGAACAGTCCAGACATTAAATTATAATAGTAAAATGTGGTATTACAGTCAGGAGGATGAGACAGAGGAAGCAGAGAGACTTAAAAATATAGCAACTGCAGGGCAAATTAGTGGAACAGAAAGGGCATGATGGAGAAAGAGGAAGAAAAATAGAAAGCTCTGATAATTTCTAAAAGTATTTTAAGCCAGGGTTTTCCTAGGCACAGATTTCACAACAATGGATGGTAGCTTCAAGGGTGTTTTTCAGCCAGCACTGAAATTCACTTTAAATCCATAGAAGAGGCTGTTTTTGGAGGGAGAGCTATACATACTCAAGGCCAGAAGCTGGCTTTTTGCCAGCTTTAGTGTTTAGAGAACATAGTGATTTGTTGAAATGTTCAGTTCCTTGCTGGTGTTTATTCTTTATCATTATCAACAGAAATGATTTGTGGAAGCCTTAGTCATTGACTGAGCCATCAGTCCTCACCAGGGGAATTCCACAGAATTTAACTGAAAGAAGCAGCTTTGAACCAGAAATTTGTATCTCACAGCAAAGGCCAGTTATAAATAAGATGCTTATTATTAATGTAGGAAGTAACCCAGTCTCCATAAGAAGACTCACACTCATGTTCATTATGAGGATTTATTTTGTTCTAGTTAGTGTAGGTGTCAAAGGGGTTTTTTTTCTGTTTTATATATGTAGCAGACTCTGAATTCCTTAAGGAGAAGATGCAGTCTTTTTCCTTCCTTTGAACAATTAAAAATGTGAATTACAATCATAGAATGGTTTGGATTGGTAAGGACTTCAAAGATCATCTGGTTTCAACCTCACCTCCCACTAGACCAGGTTACTCAATGCCTCATCCAGCCTGGCCTTAAACCCTCCCAGGGAGGGGACATCCATAACAAAATCCACCAATAATATCACTTCTTACTGTAGGCCTTTCTTTTTTCCTGTAAATAATGTCTCTCTCTTGTGTATCTTTTAGTTCCTAGCACTTGCAAATCATCTTTCCCTGTCTCCTTGTATTAATACATCCCTTAAAGACTGTAAATAGGCTTTACAGACTAGTTTTCTTCTGGCTTAGTGACAGCAAATCAGACATAACTATTTTTCTCTTGCTGTTCCTTGAGAATGCTGCTTATTTCCA
The DNA here is from genome assembly GCA_013400935.1 of Turnix velox. Lineage (NCBI taxonomy): Eukaryota > Metazoa > Chordata > Aves > Charadriiformes > Turnicidae > Turnix > Turnix velox. Next base: position 41,922 of record VZTY01014387.1, on the reverse strand, counting down.
GTAAAAAGGGATTCCTGACAAGTTGGTTTATCTTGCACTGCTTCATCCTTTACTTTGGGAGAGCTGCTGTTAGATGCAAACCTCTCCACGGGGTGTTTTGCACTTCCAAATGAATGATGTTGTCTGTTGGGCTGTGTAACTTTAATACTGCTCAGAGAGATAAATCTTACTCAGTATTTTTCCATATTTGCTTCATCTCAGTTATTCTTCACTCTTACTTTGAGGACAGAGGCTTGCATGAACTAATTTTTTTTCTCTTAATACTCTGTCAGTTACAAACTGAATTGACAGAAGCTGATAGGTTTTTTGGCTCTTCTTTTCTCATATTTCTTTGATACCAACAACTCTGTTCAGGTACTGTTTTGAAAGTTAAAGGATCAGGATAAAGCACCTCATCATGGAGAGTTCTAAGCTCTGTTGAAGGAGGGATTTTGCTTTGGGTTACTCCATCATCCAACAGCAGAATGAGCTGTTTAACATTTCATCTCTTTAATTTAAAATAAACAACAAAGCAGTGTGAGATATCTAAAACTGGGTCACTAGTAAATGCCAAATTCCTCTCCAAACCATTTGATGGTGGCTTTTCCAAGCCTTCTAGCTGCTGAGCAAAGATGATGTCTAGACCTGGCTCACACACCAGCTCCCACAGCTGGCCTGTGTATTTCTGCCTCCAACAGCTCTTTGGCTCCAGGCAGAGCAGCATTCAAGATGTTTCTTCACTCTAGGCCACATAGCAGGAAAGAGTCCAAGGAATAGCATGCATGCCTAGGATTTTGATAGTCATAGACCTTGCCTGAAGACTTAATATTTAGCAGGAGAGAAAAATTGTGAACTGGCTTTATCATCCCAAGTTATTGGGAAAAATTAAATGGTGAAACTTTTTTAGTTCCTGCCTCTGTTTAAACTATCTCAAAAATAACTTGGTGTTTGGTTTGTGGCTGGGAGCAGGTGCCAATTCTGAGCTGGCTGCAAGTTGGCAGACAGTGGTCATGGAGGGTAGATGATGTCATGAGCCTGCTCTGGCTGGAGATATCATTGTCTTAATTTTATGGCAGGGTAGCACCAGACCTCATGATGCTGAGTTGCTGCCTACCTGCTGTCTTGGCTTTCAGTCTGTTTGGATTTGCAAAGTGCAGAAAAAACNAGGGATTTTGCTTTGGGTTACTCCATCATCCAACAGCAGAATGAGCTGTTTAACATTTCATCTCTTTAATTTAAAATAAACAACAAAGCAGTGTGAGATATCTAAAACTGGGTCACTAGTAAATGCCAAATTCCTCTCCAAACCATTTGATGGTGGCTTTTCCAAGCCTTCTAGCTGCTGAGCAAAGATGATGTCTAGACCTGGCTCACACACCAGCTCCCACAGCTGGCCTGTGTATTTCTGCCTCCAACAGCTCTTTGGCTCCAGGCAGAGCAGCATTCAAGATGTTTCTTCACTCTAGGCCACATAGCAGGAAAGAGTCCAAGGAATAGCATGCATGCCTAGGATTTTGATAGTCATAGACCTTGCCTGAAGACTTAATATTTAGCAGGAGAGAAAAATTGTGAACTGGCTTTATCATCCCAAGTTATTGGGAAAAATTAAATGGTGAAACTTTTTTAGTTCCTGCCTCTGTTTAAACTATCTCAAAAATAACTTGGTGTTTGGTTTGTGGCTGGGAGCAGGTGCCAATTCTGAGCTGGCTGCAAGTTGGCAGACAGTGGTCATGGAGGGTAGATGATGTCATGAGCCTGCTCTGGCTGGAGATATCATTGTCTTGATTTTATGGCAGGGTAGCACAGACCTCATGATGTTGAGTTGCTGCCTACCTGCTGTCTTGGCTTTCTCTCAGTCTGTTTGGATTTGCAAAGTGCAGAAAAAACTACTTAGAGGATCCCAGAGTTTCTGATACTGTGTGCTAATAAGGTGAAGTCACCTTACCCACTGTGGGCTGTTGAAGTTTTGTCTGTAAAGAAAAGCAAGAGATCATTTTTAGCTCATTTATTAATTTTAGGCTTCATGGTCCATGTGTGCAGTATCGTGATAGGTACATACAGAAGTTAAAAAAGTGAAGTTGGGGTTGTTCAGCCTGGAGAAGACAAGGCTCAGGGGGGACCTCATAGTAGCTTATCTATACCTGAAGTTGGCAGACAGAAAGGCTGGGGTAGGTTTTCTTAATAGGATATGGGATGGAAGGACTAGGAGTGATGGATACAAATTGAAGAGAGGAGATTCAGGCTGGATTTAGGAAAGTAGTTGTTTATGGTGAGGGTAGTGAAACACTGAAAGAGATTGCCCTCAGATGTTGTGGATGCTCTCTCAATTCCTGGAGGTATTTAAGACCGGGCTGGATGAGGCACTGAGCAAGCTGGTCTGTAGGAGATGTCCCTGCTCATGGCAGAGAGGGTAGAATTAGATGATCTTTAAGGTCCCTTCCAACCCAAACCATTCTATGGCTCTAAGTTGCTCCAGTTTTGGTTTCAGAATTGTGTGTATGGGGAAATCATCCCACAGTTTCTCTCTGGGACAAGGCAAAGCAGACAAAAATATTTAGCTACGTTCTGACTTCTGTTTTCAAGTTGATTTTGCTTCTGGATTGCTGGCTTTCCAGAGGAAAACCCCAGCTTCTGTTATTTGTTAGTTCCATGTGGGATTTCTGGTTCACAGCACGGCTTTGGGGCCATGATGATGCTGTCCTGCTCTGAAACTGCACATTGTGCAACAGGACCTTCATAAATGAGGTTTGAGGATTGGTTAATGTTTGCATTAAGCAGTTTTGCTTCCTGCTTGGAGTTAATGATTTGGTGTTTTTATAATGCTGACTCAGTCTCAACTTAGATAAAACTCCAAATTAATCCAGAGAGGCAGCTGAGCAGAGCCTTGCTATTGGTACTTGATGGCATTGGTAGTTAAGGGTGGAAATGGTTAATGGTGGAGGATGTTTTATCTTACTTCCAAGGAAGGCAGGCAGATTTTAGGAGCAAACATGTTGTTTTGCCATTGGTGAAACAGGTGTTATTTTTCTATTGTTAAATGGTAAGTGTAGCAGAACTGGCTTTTGTTTACACATTGAATAAACTAAATTTAGTGCTTGTTTACCAGACCCTTGATAGCTTTTGATGTAGATAAACAGTGATTTTTGCATGAGTGAAGAGATATGACAGCAAGCCATAGCTTAGTTGATCCAAAATTTTATGAGAACACAAGGCAACTTGACTGAACTCTTATTAATCGACATTAACAGTTTGGCAAGATCTGTAAAATGTGGTTTTCCTATCTTAGGTTGCATAGAATGGTTTGGGTTGGAGGGGACCTTAAAGATCATCTAGTTCCAGCCACCCTGCACTAGACCAGGTTGCTCAATACCTCATCCAGCCTGCCCTTAGATGTCTCTAGGCATTGATGAGACCTCTATGAAAGAGGTGCTTTAGCTTTCCAAGGTATGGATATGTTTCATTGTAAAAATCTGTGTTTTACAACTTTGATGTTCTTCATCCTACCCCTTTTAGAAGTTAAACTTCTGATTCAGCATTGTATGGAAGACTTTCTGTGTTGAACAAAGACTCCACCTACCAAAACAGTTAAAAGGTAGAAAAAATGAAGTTCTACCAGGTTTAGAACAACACTTGGGTCAAGCTGTGCCCTTCATGTTTTCATAGAGCTCACCTGTGAATGAGATAAATAGATAAATGCCTTAATATGTAGGTTTTAAAATGTGTCAGCAGTGTCATAAGTTCATGAGGGACTGTATGTGAATGCTCAGACTTCCAAAGAGGATGGGCATGGGCAGGTGAGTGGGGTTTTGTGGGGCAAAACAGAGCAGAGCTGCCTGTGAAGCTGCTGGAGGTGGGTTCTCTGCAGCCAGAGCACTTCCCTGCCTGCAGAATGACTAAAGAGGAGAATGGCTGGATCTCTGCTGGTACCATCTGTGTTTCACAGCCATTTCATGGCACACTGGTTGCAATGTGGGAGTACTCTCAAGCTGGCAATTTTCTGTGGAAGAGGGGCTGCAATGTGAGGGCTAATGCAGAACTTTGAGTCAGTTTAGATGCATAACAACAAATGGCACACATAATTGCTAGATGTATCAGAAGAGAGTGGCTTCTGCCTTGTTCTCTGGCTAGATTAGATTATCCATCTTGAATATTTTTAATTGTCTAGGACAGAAAAAAATTAATTGAAAAAATTTATTAGCTTGGAATCACAGAAAGGGATTTTTGTCTGAAAGTATCCCCCTGGATTTAACCCACTTCTCTGTATTTTCTCTTCCAATTTTTGAATATTTAGTGCTCTTGGCGCTATGATAGAGCTAAGGTGAGAAGCCCTGAATTTCATGGTGACATTACTTTTGTTCTCTTCAGTGATACTTTTATGACTTTTCCTTCCTAAATGCAGCAGTGATGGCAATTGTTTCATTAAGCTGTTTGAGGAAAGTTCACTCCTGTGAAGTTAGATCTTGTCTTGGGTGGTCTGCATATTGTGCAGTCCCAGGTCAGACTTTATTTTTATCCACTTTGCTGAACTAGTTCACTCTTGATTTATCCTTAAAATGGCATTGTTCTCTTCCTACCTATCACAAATTGATTTCTGAATACTTAATTGTCTTTGACCTAATATATAGCAGTCCTTTGAGAAGTATGACACATAAAGCCTTCCATTTTACTGTAGAAGTTTCAGGTTTAGAGTCATTGTGGGTGAAATAGTACAACTTCTAAGAGAAATATCAGAAAACAAAGTGTGTGCTTAAGTTAATCCACCAGATCCAACTGTAGGTGTATAAACTTCATCTGAGTTTTGAGAGGATCACTTTATTGAGGCATGAGTGTGTCCCCTCTAGTGATAAACTTGTCAGGATGCAAAGAAGAGAAGTTAAACCTATGAGCATTTTTCTGATTACCTGAAGACCAGAGAGATTACCCATAAGGGGCTAAGAAGTATGAAAGAAGAGAAAGAAAGAAGACCTTTATTACCTGTATCTTACTTTTCTGTAGCCCTCTATTATTTGGGGAAAGCATGATGCTGGCTTGCCTTAAAAACCTTAAAAATGTGGTGATAGTTAGCCTTGCTTTTATGCCTGCAATTAGGAGGCTGATGATGTTAAATTTGCTCTTAATTTTCAGACACCTTTATGAGGGAGGGTTGGGAAGTCTGATTTTTTTAACACTGCAAGAGTTGGTACCTATATTAGTCTTCCAAAATTACTTTTCCATGTGGTTGAATAGCACAGCAAACTGTTAACGGTTTCCCTCTGTTTCTTCCTTTTATTTCTCTGGTGATGCTAATGTGGGCACATTATGTGCATAGTGAATTTTAAGCAGTGCCTGAATGTGAAAGATTTTTTGGAGCTGAAACAGTTGGGGACAGGAGCACACGTTACTGTTCCCTTGCAAGTGTTCTTGGAATAGCTGTCAAGGACAAAGCACGGCTCCTTCTGGTGTCTGGCTTCTGTGGGGAAGATTTAATTTCAAGCATTTGAGTGTGCTGCTTTAGTGAACAGTTTGGATTTTTACTGATGGCATTATCATTTGCTATGCATAAGTGGGATGTTTTAAGTGGGATCACTGTTAAGTTTCCTTGCTGGCTCATGACCGGTTGTTGCTAAGAGATGTTCACACGTATTTGCTATGTGAGGGAGTTCATCTCTGTTATGTAGATTTTTTTTTTTTTGATAGCACGATCCAGAAAATATGAATATGCTAATGATTGAGCAGTACAGAGTGAGGAAAAAACATGAAGCTAAAATCTCTGGCTTTTTAAAGATTTTCTTTTTTCTTTTTTGGGTAATAATTCTGTAATTACAGCCATTTTCTTCCATGTTTTTTTGGTTTTCTGAAGCAAAGCTTCCTGAACAGTGTGAGGTGACACCACAAGAACCAGGAATCATTTTTGTATGACATTATGGTCTCCATAATGGGTTGTATTGTGAGCCTTCAGCACTGGTGGTTACTGGGACCACACAAGGATTGGTTACTACTAGTGTGTTTTGGTAGAAACTGATGAATAGTTGCAGTGAGAGTGAGGGTTCCCCTTTATTAGGGCACAGTGTTTGAGTTCCATCTGAATCCCCACTGCTGCAGTGAACACTGTCTATTTAATTCCTCTGCTGTGACATTTCTTATCAGTGGGTAGCACTGAATGATAGTAATATCTAAACAAAGAATAATTAAGAGTTACAGAAAAGGAGTTTAGAAACTGTCATTTTATTGAAATAGAAAAGGGGTAAATAAGATATTTTCCTTCTTTCAAATGGAAAAAGAAATCAAGCTGGAGAAGAGAAGGCTCAGAGGGGACCTCAGAGTAACTTATCAGTACCTGTGGGGGTCCTACAGAAAGGCAGGGCAAGTTATTTTTAACATAAAATCGGATGGGAGAACTAGAAACAACGGATGGAAATTGGAGGGGGGTAGGTTTAGATGTGACATAAGAAAGAAATTCTTTACAGTGAGACAGTGGTGAGACTCTGGAACAGGTTGCTCAGAGAGGTTGTGGATGCCCCCTCTCTGGAGGTGTTCAAGACGAGGCTGGACAAGGCACTGGGCAGCCTGCTCTAGTGGGAGGTGTCCCTGCCTATGGCAGAGGGGTTGGAACTCGATGATCTTTAAGGCCCCTTCCAACCCAAACTATTCTATGATTCTATAATGGTGGTTAAAAAGGGTAACATTTATTTCCTTTTCTAACTTGCAATCTATGCAATGGATGTCATACTGCTGATATGAATTTCAGCAATTCTGTATCCTTGTAAATGGATTGTGCAATGTTCCTCAATTCAAAGATGAGTTGAAAAGGCTTATTTGAATTTGAGCTCTCTTATAGAAAGAAAAAAGTGATAATAATACTTTACAGTAATTATTTTTGTATAATGAGTAATGGTTCTACTTCTGATAGTTGTGGTACATAGATATTGCTGTCCAGAGGCTTAAAAAGGTCACCTAACATTGACCTTGTCTAATGTATGCATGTTCTTTTTCTTAGCATTTTTTCCTGAGTTATCAAAATACCTTTCACTTCTCCTTTGCACTTAAAAATGCTTTCATGCTGTTTTTATCAATGTAAATGCATTCAGTTCCAGCAGTCTAGCAAAGTGCTGTATCTTGTCTATGAGTTTAAGGTAGAGAAAACTTCACTGATGAAGAAGCAGTTTTTGGTTTCCAGCTTGCAAGAAGTTATCACAAGCTGTACAGATATTGTTCTAATTAGGAAAAATTACCTTGGCTGTGTGTCCTCAATTATTCTCCCAATGTCAGATAGATAATGAACAATTCAATACAAGCGTAAAAATAACTTTACATTTCACTGGTTTGACTTTGATACAGTCCTCAAGTACTTGGACTCTGGAAATTCTAAAAAAAAAGGTCACTGAGGAGCTGGTCAATGAATAATATACAATAACTGGACCTAAATAGTTTTGCCCCCTTGGTGTTTGAAGCTTGTGTTTTGTTAGGTAATTTGTGGTATTAAATATCTATGTAAATGTCCATCAGTTATTTAGTTGGAAAAATAGTTGGTTCAAACTCTATTCCTGGGGTGAGATGTAGTTTGTTTGATAAATCTGTGAGCAATACAGAGAACTGGAATGTTTTGGCTTAAGAATATTGTCAGTAAGGCAAGACTGATAGATGGGTAGTGAACAGATATTTGAGAGCAGTTAAAAGCTCAACTTCAAAAGCTGTTTAGATTGCTAGTAGGAAATTCCCAGCATGAATTCGGTGTGTAGTAGGTATTGAATGATCTCCAGTGGGGGAATGATATGTTGGGCTCAATCAGAGAGTTGCATCCGTGTTCAACAGTGAAGTTCAGCTCAGGTTTGTAACCCACAGGAAAAAATCTGGAAGACTTTGGTAGATGTACCTGTCCACCTAAATTAAGTGAAAAGGGTAGAATTAAAGATGGAAGAGCTGCTGAAATGACTTGAGAAGCAGAGAACATCAGTGATGCTTTTGGAGGGAGGAGGAGGAGGAGAGTTGGGGGAAACTTTCCTAGAGAAAAAAATTAGGATGAGCTTTAGTATTTCCTTCTCTAAGTTTTGCTGTATAAACAGCCATTAGTGTGGGACTGAATTAGAGTGGAGAGTGTGAAGTGGCTGCAGCCAGGGCCATACAAACCTTCCAGGAGTCCTCTGTAGCTTTGCATGGCAGTCAAAAAATAGCAAGGTCTATTTATATCCTTCTGAGATCTGGAGATAATATTTAGGTCCTGCTGAATTAAAGATAGAAATCCTCCTAGATCAAAACTGTGGCAGCAATTAACTTGACATTCCAGGAGGAAGAAAGAACAGGTATGTAAGAGAGCAGACTAGAAACAGGTAATTGTTTAATTCTCTTGCCACATCCCTGAGGCTCTCCCAAAATTAAGTCACTGTGCATTGTGACTCTTACACAGCTTCACATCACATGAAAATCCTTATAAAGAGACCTGGTATAACCTGTGTTAAAACTTTCATCTAAGGACATGTTATCTCAGCCATTTCTGCCTCCAAAGCATTATAGAAAGAGAGTTTTTTTGCTCACCAAGGGTCTGTTCTTTTCAGGTTCAACCAGGTCCATCTGCTTTACAAAAAAAGAAAAAAAATAAATTTGCAAGTAAGAAAATAGCATCTTGACTACTAAATATCCTAAAGGGAATCATGAAAGACTGGAATAGAATTCAGAAATTCTTGCTCTTGGGCTTTATGTTCATTTGTGCCTTGCTTTCCAATGAGAAAATGATGTAGAAAAGCATTATTTGTATTTTATTCTCCATGAGGAAAGGTTTTCAGGCCTTGATAGTTCTGCATTCTGAACTGACCTGAAGAGTTATTAGGATTAAGATCATGTTCTTCCATCTGTGACTGGCATTCTTATTAGAAGTTCCAAAACTAAGGTGAATTGCACATAGAATTTCTAATTTGATCATACCTAGAAAGGAGTATTTAAATGCTGAAAATTTAGACTGCTTGAGACAAAAATATAATTCTAATTTTGTCCAGAATGCTCCTCAGCAATATTTTTTAGACTTCAGTCTGACTGCCTTCTTGTATCTCGAGGTTCATGTAGAATTGCTTATGCAGTGTGAAGAAGTGTGTACTGGCTGCCACCTTCAAGTTTTCATGTTAATGCAGACAAATAAAAATACTTTGAGGGTTCTGTGCCCAGCTGCAAAAACTGAGTGCTCTTAATCTCTCACTGAGACAGCTGGGAGTTCCAGTTTTGCATTTGCCAAGTTTATTAACCCACTGAGTTAATAAGTGAATAACAGGAAGTCCTTACTGTCACTTAGTGGTACTAGGAGTGCTACTGCATTATCCTATTTCTGTTTTCACTGTTTTCTGGAAGTTGAGGGCATTTTCAAGTACAATGGCTCTAATCCTCTTGGGATGTGAGCTGATTTGCTGTGGTTGAGCAGCTTTTGTTTGGGTTTTTATTATGAATGATTGAAAGAGAGTGAGTTGAAGATAACTGCTGCAGAAAATTCACAAGAAATGGGACCAACAGATGAATAGTGGTCACTAGAATCTTCAATAATTTTGATTTCTGGTAATCAATGATCTGTTGAGCAGGTGAATGACAACCCTCATAAGAAGGCTTAGTGAATGGTGGTTCTTCTCCTTATTCCATCCTCAGTGTCTTCAGAGTAAATGTTTCTGATCCTTTTGGTTTTCTGACTCAGGAATGCTCTGATTTTGAAGCCCAAGTTCATGTCATGCTGGTGTTCAGTCAGTTTGGTCTGATCAGCATTGAAAGCAACAGCAGTTTACAAAGGAGCATTTTTATTTTCATGTTAACAGTAAGCCTCTGAGCTCTTGAATATATCTGGGTCCAAGGGAAGTTTGGAACTTTTGTCCATCTTGTCTGTCTCTTTACTATGACTTTGCTACACCCACAGGAAAACCTGCAGTAATAACACCTAACTTGTATCTTTTAAACACTGGTATAATATTTATATAAAATACCAGTCTAATAAGAGCTGATATTATGAAACTTTGCCTTTTATTTCTAATTGGGACACACACAACTGCTGCCACAAATTCCTGGGTTCCTTGGCTGGTGGCTTACTTTGTCTTCTGTGGTCATTTTTGACCTGAGACAGTGTCTGCAGCAACTTTTTCCAGTTCTGTGTGTTTTGGCACCTCCAAGGAGTACAGATGGATTTCTCTGGCACCTGTTGTCATCCATTCTGCCTCGGCGACATCCGAAAGGACTGATGTAACCTACTTGGAAAAAGAAATAAATAATGATGGACTGTTTTTCATCACAGTTCAGTTATCCTTTCATTGCCACCCAAATGTGACTAAGGCTGTGGTACCAGTGTGACAGTGCCAATGCAAGGATGAACTTCTCTATGACTGTACAAACATACTCCTTAGTATGTAATGGAAGATTTCAAACTTCAGCTAACAGCAGACACAGATGTTGACTCAGAGAAAAGGATCTCCTGTCTAAAACCAAAAGGCTGATTATTAGTTCTCCTTTAAGCATTTCAGTACTTAATTTTCAGTGGTCTGAAGTATATTTTAAAAAAAAAATTTCCCTGGCTGGAAGACACAGGTTGTGTTGTTGCTGTCTGAGCACATTACTTCACTGCTGAATTTTTCAATCTTCAGAAATCTGTGCATCTTCCAGCCCCAGCTTGATATTATGTAAGAGTTTTAAGTTAATTAAAATTACATAGACTGTGTTACTGATTTACTAATATTTTATCTCCTTCTATAGAGAGTTTTCTGTATCTTACTTTCTCTCTTTGCCTTTTTTCTCAGATTTTCCATAGTAATTGATATCTGGCAGCTTGCTCAGGAACTGTTGACTTGAGAGCCTGGATGGTGGTCCTTCTTGTCATTTTAATGGCACTAGCAGTGAAAACAATTCCAGATTTCTGTCTGCAGGGTATCCTTTAACTCCAGTTTCCTTATCCCTTGTCTTAGTTTAAGCTAGGATCCCACTTCTGGGAGCATTTCCAGCCTATTTAGCCACGTTTTCTTCTCTAAGGTGAAGCATTCTGCCAATAAAAGCTTGCTTCAGTAAGTGTGAATGGTGGTCTTAAATAGCTATTTGTTTGTAAGCTGTGAGTGGGATTTCTGAGTTGATTAGAGGATATTTGAGGTTGATTCTCACAGTAATGCTGGACATTAAAAACCCTGTTGGAGAATGAGTTTGTTGTCCTTCAGCTGCCTTTTATTTCGGAGACATCTGTCACATGCAGGACATTAAAAATAACCTAGCGGTTAATAGCCAGCTCAAAATAACAGCCAGCAAAGTATTTAGGAAAAAGGAAATGAGAACTAAAATTACACTTCTGAAAAGGGTCACTTAATTACTGACTGATTTTTATTTTTTTCTTTAAATTCTAGAATATTTTCTGCTTGGCTGCTAAATTTTGCTGCCTGTTAGCCTCTATCTGATTTAGGCAGAGGCAGTGCATCTTATACTGAGCATATATTTGTCAGGTGAATCTGCCTGTCTGTGGAGAACCATAACCCTGCAGAGTTGTTGACCATGTTCTAGTGTCTCACCAGGCAAAGTTTTTCAGTATATACTATGTTTTTCAATACCTTTTTAAAATGTTTCTATATACTGCTGTCATTATTGCATCTCTGTGAATCTTGGTGAATTAATATTTTCTGTGAAGCAATGTTTTTAGGTGCCATAAAAGAACCATAAAACAGTACTCCAGGTGATAATTTGGCATCCAGGGTTTAATTGAGGTTTAGTTTTAGCATGCTTTGCTTTAGAATGCTTTTTTTTTTTCTTAGAAATATCAGTTGGTAAAGGAAATCATTAGGACAATTTACCAGCACTTTATTTTCTGTGAGCCTTCCAGTTGAGAAGAAATTTTTCAAGGCTCAGCATCTGTTTGTTGAAGGACCTACACAAGCATTTCCTGGTGTAACTAACAGCATCATAGCCTTGACTGTAGTTTTATCCATGTTTTTTAGCTGTGTTCTTGTGCCCAGGGGAAGAGATGTTAGACTGTAGTCTGAGACAAGACATCAAGTCTAACCAGAATTAAAATTCAGTGACCAGTTTGTAATTAATTCAGTAGGATTGATAAGGTTTTCATCTGTTGCATTTGGTTTGTTCTTGTCCCTTGAAACCCCTTGAAAATGCATGTTATGGATTTCAGTGAGGAGGTAGAAAATATTTCTCATCTGCATGTTGTTTTCTTTTTTATTTGGGTAGACTTCTACTGTAAGTGCTGGTGAGAATCCACCATGTGTCAGTCAGAGGATGAATGTGCTAAGATGCTCACTGTAAAATACTCTCTTCCTGTACTTTCTGCTGGTAGAAGGAGAATTGTCAAGAATACTAAAATTCAGGTCATGGTCATATTTAAACACTTGGCTGGAATCTTTAGTTTAACTTATTCTCTTGGGCTTTTTGGGCCATTTGTTTTCCAAATGGATCATTCACTGAGATGCACTTAAAGCCCTTTGTTAAGAGGGCTAATAAGGTAATGAAGCAGTGGTAGGAGGGTGAAAGAGTCTGGCTGCTTTTTTTGCCAGTGTTTTAAAAATCAGAAAGTCTTGGGAGCCACATTGTAGTCACTATAAGTCCCACAACAGGTCCTTTAACATTGTTTGTTGAGTTGAAGGCACCAAGTCTTTTGCTAAAACATAAAGCTGATGTTTTCAGCAGTGAGTGATGTGATCCCTCTCCCACCCTGAACTTTATTAAGCCTGAGATGAACTTTTAAAAAGTAAACCGTGCAGCCACTTGATTACTTGCTAAGTTCAAAGTGTGCTCACAGCCTTTCATACTGTGTCCTACCTTATCCCTAATAAATTAAACACTGACATTAAAAGCCACTTATTGTTTAATTATCTGCACACATTCAAAGAAATAGTTGTTAAATAGCATTCAAAATATTACAGTTCTAATTGAAAGTAAATGAGGGTAAGATGTAGTGCTGTTTTTTTGTTATAAATGCTGTCTAGCCTGCTCTGGAGATGAATGGAATGTGAGTTAGGAAAATTGCTTGCTGCTGTCAAAAGGCATAATTAGGTGGCAAAATGGAGCAAAGTACTTAGTGCCAAATTTGCCAAATTGGCCTCTGGGATTCTTGGGAAAGTGCATCTGCATAACAAGACCCCAGATGACTTTTGAAAATCAGCTAGGGATAGTTGTCTCCAAACTTCTTTCTGCACTCCCATGAGTAAAGAAGTTTGAGCACAAATGCCTATTGATAAATTAAGCTATTTTAATATTTTTTCTCCACTCCAGTGCATTGGAAACTGCTCAGGTATTGTTAGATATCCGCACTTTTCTCGTGTGAATTAATAAGACAATCCTTGACCAGACTGACTGGAGAAATTGTTGGTTTTGAGTCAGTTTTGGAAGAGATTTTAGGCTAATTTTTAAGCTCTGATTTATAATATGTAAAAATCAATTCTCTGCTTGAGAGTTAAGTTTATGAATGTATCTGAAAGAGTTGGTACCACTGCAGACCATAATCTGGCTTGGAAGCAGAGAAGCCCAACTAGAAGAAAGTGTACTGTAAGGATGATAATGGAACTTGGTCAGGTTCCTTTTTAACAGTTCACATATCTTCCAATTTATATGGGCATATATATTAAAAGCTATTTATATTAAGTGATTTAAATAGAGGCAAGATAAATGCTTGATTATAATGACATGGGATTGCACAGAGCTTTTGCTCTTAGTGCTTTTGTAGATATATCACTGATGTTCCCTTACTCTTTATCTATTTGGTGCCTTTATTATTTTAGTAATTGAACAATGACAGTTCAGATGGAGTCCTTAAGATAAGCAACAGGAAATGGAAGAAACTTGTGCTAAGTATGTCACAGATGAGGCCTTTTTAGTGCTGTTATGCATAGCCAAAACTTGATGATGGGGAAAAAAAGAATCATTTAACTAGATCTTTGTCCCAAATTCCACTGGAGTGCAAGTTTCAAAGCTCTAGAAAGGCAGCACTGTTTCAGAAACTGAAGATACACCTCTAAACTTGACTCTTGATATTATGTCCTGGGATCTTGGTATGAAGCTTTACTCTTGAAGTCTCTTCCTCTAATCTGTTACTTATTTGTTGGTCACTGTTCAGACCTTTCAGGAAGGGGATAGTGCAGTATGGCCCAGATTTGCCCAACCTAAATGCCCCCTAATCCCACCTAAGTCCTTTTGTCTGCTGTTTCTTACTGGCTACATGCCTTTGGAAGCCTGGAGCCAACCAATAAGAACCAACAGGCACAGGGCCTATTGTGGAATTATATGGGATTAAAACTGTGTAAATCTGAGCCATTGCAATGCTCTTCCTTTTTTTTTGGATGATCTGGTGTCAGCCTTATCTGACACTGATACACAAACCACAGCCTGTACTGCCTCACTGAAACTGCTGCAGGCTCTCCTAGTGTCATTTTAACCACCACTGCAAGGCTTAACTGCTCCATCAGCACTTGAGGATGTTTTTTCCACCTCCCAATGTGGGAGTGTGGAGGAAGATTTGTTGGAAGCTTTCAGTGGATGCAGGCAGTGCTAGGAAGGACACAGTGTAGATTTATGCTGTTCAAATATATGTAGAAATGGCAGTTGCTTCTTAGTTGCTTGTAACAATGGTTCTTTATTTTGATAGAATATAGTTTATCTCTATTCAAATATCAGTTTTGCTCTAGTACAGCAAGTCTTTGGTGTATTTTTATTATATTGGGAAGATGGGATATTCCCTTAGTTGTTCACAGATTCAGACACTGAATTTTTTTGTTTCTTTAACTTTATTATAGATTAAAGAAAGCAGGAAAACCTGTTGCAAGTTCAGTGTGAAGGCATCATTTTTCATGCCATTAAAAGAACAAGCCAATGGTTGGTTTTGTTTTTTTTTTTTCTTCCTATCAGTGAAGTGAATCCAGAAGTGTATGAACTGGAGACAGAAGTTGATCCTCTAATTAGCTTTGTGATAAATTGAGACAGAGTGAAAGACTAATTGTGTTAACTTGCCTGCTTCATAAAGCAGTTAGCAGCTACTGCATATTCTGACAATATTCTCTGGAGAAATTGAGAGAGGGAGCCCCAACCAGGGCAGGGAGGGATGTTTGAAGACCTGATTGGAGAAAGTCCAAAGCAGCCTGTTTTGAATTCTGTTTTGTCCCTGTTTTGAGGAGGAATTTGGATGAGGTGACCTTCTGAGCTGACCTTGCCAGCCTCAGTGAATCTAGAAAGGATTTGGAGAGAGACATGGTTTAAAAGTTGTTCATGATAAATCATTAATGAGACATTCAATTAAAAAAAAAAGTTAAAATCTTTGCTGACAACCTGAATTAAAAAAAACCCCAATTAGTTCTTTGGCAAATTAATTAGGTAAATACCAAATGGGGACTAAAGAAACTGAAACTGGAAGCTCATCAGAAAAAATCAGATGAACTCACCTCTTCCCTCTTCCTGGTGCCAAATAAGAAGTCTGTTTTGGGAATAGCTGCATCAAATACCATAGTTAAGAAAATAAAATTGTAATGAGGGACTATTTGCCTTATTTATTATACAAATATACATCCCATGAAGTAGAGCTGCACTTCTGGCTACTATATTAAATTATTGGTAATAAATTAGAGTTGACTTTGTTGTAGAAATGCTGTTGATAGGGCTACCAGGAGACACAAACCCTGTAGCAGGAACCCTTAGTTCCAATTCAATCTGCTCAACCATGGAGTGTGTCAGGAACAAAGGCTGCAGGGCTTTTCAGAGGCTAAACAGCTGAAAAAGTAGGAGATGAAATTTAGTATCTTGTAGAAGACAAGCAACTTACAAGTTTTACAGAGAAATTTCAGAAGAACCAAGACAGCTTTCCCAAATAATTAGTCTCGTTGGAATAAGCTTTTATGCAAAAAACATGAAGGCCTCTGAAAAGGAGTTCTTTTGATCTTCTGAGACTGTCTTTAGTAGGATTCCAGGTAAGAGAATAATTGTTTGCATCTGGAATAGACCCTCAGAATTAAATCTGGTTATATAAAAGTTTGATTCCTGGCTTCTACTGTTTTGGTTCTAATAAGAAATGCTGACTTATTACTTTGTGAACACTCATGCTCAGCCTGAAGCTTTGTGAATATTCAGTATTTAAAAGTAGCTGGAATATCTTATCCTCAAGTGCCTAGGCCCTTCAGTTTGGCTGATGGCAAGGGAATGGAGAAGACACAGGAGAAGCAGGGGAAGGAGCTATTATACTGCAGATCATTATGTTATGAAAAATTTAACTATGGCTTATCAAAAATTTAATTCAGTCTGATGAATGAGCTGTGCAAATCTGAAATGAATTCTTTGCTTTGATTAAATCAAATGGAGGAACTTAAAAATTCATTCCAGTACTGTAGAATAAAGTGCTTTTGGATTGTCATAATAACCTCAGAGTGCTCAGTCTTTCTGATGTGTGTCTATGGAGGACTTGCACATCCTTTCTTAGATGAGATTCATCTAAATTTGGGTTGAGATGTGCTTTGTAGAGGTCCTTGTTTCTATTCTTGCTTTCAGCAAAAAAAGCTTTATGGGAAATGTTTATATGATGTGAGTGTGGAGCTGCTGTTACATACAATTTAAATCCTTTTGGAATATGTAGTGTTGAATTCTTCCATACTTGAAAGGAAGGAACTGTGATGGAACTGCTTGTTATGCTGCTACATGTGTATTCCTTATTATATTAGCTGACTGCTCATTTAAATGGAAATAATATTGTTACAGAGGTGCACAAACAGCTGTATCAATGTACAGTGAAACCTTTAAAGAATGACAGAGCTATGGAAAGACAAAGAATGATTATTTGAACACTTTAAAAGATTGCTTAGCTTACAATTTAAACAGTTAAATATAGTTACTTTGCAAGTGCATGAAATGATTTAATCATTAATTTCTATCAGGCAGGTAGACATCCAAAGAATTTATATATAACCTATTGAATTTTCTCTTTTTTTTTGTATGACTTAAATGGAATAATTTGGTGCTGTTCATTGATTTCTTACTAAGGGAACTACCACATTAAAGCCAGCAGCCACAATAGTCTGTGTTTGTGTTTTCCACAAGCTGCCACTAAAATGGGAAATTTGGTCTCTCCCTCCTCCTGTATCTGTTTTTCCATAGGCTCAGATGCATTTTGAAACTGCTTAGAGCTAAACTTGGGTTACTCATAGGCTTTTAACTGCTCTGCAGATAAAGTAGTGCTGTCTTTTTGGTGTGGATGTCAGTGGGAACAAGACATTGACATCATCTGGCATTTTTAATCACTATGAAATTACTTGCATCTTAGGAGGCATAAGAAGCAAATGACTAAGAGATCAAGCTAGGCAACATGCACAATTGCTTTAGAAGGAGACAGCAGATGATGCTAAGCTGGTAGTGTTTTAAGAAGAGATGGTGCAAGCAGTTTGAAGAAGAGGAAATTCTGGGCTCCTTGGAGCAGAGCTGATGCACTTTTTACTGCTGCCTGTCCCAGGGGTGACTTTATTCTGATATACTGAGTTTTATCCATTCCATACAGCTGTGGTGTTAACTGATGGAAGGTTTTGGACTTTTTTTGATGAAGATCACAAAGAAGCATAGAATAAAATTCTCCAGATCTAAGAGGTATTCACATCTATCTGTCCTTTCTGTTTTTCTTATGTTAAAATTGGGACTTTGGAATTTTCCTTGCTTCTAATGAAATAAAAAGGAAGGAAAGCATCCTTGTAGCACAACCTGTTTTTTCCATGCTGAACTTAATGCACAGTAGACTCTTTAATTTCTAGTGCTTTGGTTGCTGGTTTTCATAGGAGGATAATGTCTATTAATTGCCAATTTATAAACACAATTGATAGCAACAAGTTCAGCATTTCTAGATTATCCCATTTAGTCCTGCTATAAGCAGAACTCTCTTTGGTTCTCCATGGTAGCAAATGAGTTTCCCTCATTGCTACAGGGAGGCCTGACATCCCAGAGTAATCTCTGGATTATTATTGTGATGCTGTGCTCAGGGGACCAAATTAATTTCATCAATAAATCACTGCAGATGACAGTCATGCTGGGGCAGAAGGAAAATGAACATCAGCACTTAGAGAGGGATAACAATCATGCTTTCTTGCTGAGGAAAAGCTCACTCCTGGGTACCAGCAATGCCTGGGATATGGAATGGGATCACAAAGATGAATTGCCATTGCCTTCAGTAATTGCAGGCCAGGGTTTAGGATTATGGAGCAGGCAGGAGTTGCAAATCTAATGAGAAAAAGCCTTTGCTGGAGAGAAATGCTGTAATGACAAGAACTGAGTTGAGAAGTGCTGGTCAGGTTACTCTTCCTTGAATTCATAATNAGGGATAACAATCATGCTTTCTTGCTGAGGAAAAGCTCACTCCTGGGTACCAGCAATGCCTGGGATATGGAATGGGATCACAAAGATGAATTGCCATTGCCTTCAGTAATTGCAGGCCAGGGTTTAGGATTATGGAGCAGGCAGGAGTTGCAAATCTAATGAGAAAAAGCCTTTGCTGGAGAGAAATGCTGTAATGACAAGAACTGAGTTGAAAAGTGCTGGTCAGTTTACTCCTCCTTGAATTCATAATGGATGTTATTTTTCTCCACATTGACATGTGACTAAATTATTAAAAAAATTTGTCTTCTCTGGATTTCAGTAATGTTCAGGTACAGTCTATCAGGTTTTAGTGACATAAACCATCTCTTCTGCTGAACATTGCTGACAGTGAGCTCTTGCTGTACCTTCAGCACCTTTGATCTAGTTCCAAGGGACCTTTTTGTTCAACTAAAGTGTATTTATCCTTTAAGACCAACATGATGATTTTTCATGGCAGGTGAAGGATTTTGGTACTAATAGAATATTTGTACTTAGAGCCAAGTCCAAGCTACAGATTTCACACTGTGATTTGGGATGCCCATTGCATCTTCATCTTCCACCTAAAACAGATTCTACTCCATGTGACAATGGGAACAAACAGCTTGGTAAAATTTTAGCTGATTTTTGTTGTGTGTTTGGTTTTTTTTTTCCTTCCTGGTTCTGTTCCTTACCTCTAAAACTCCTACCTTTTAGAGTAGAGATAGCACTGCAGAGATTTCAGTCTCAATATACAGGTTCTGGACATTTTGAGAGCTCATAAGATCTGTTTAATTTGCTCAGGGATGTTGTTTGGAGCAACTGGAGGTGCTGAGGTGGGTAGGGAGGGAGTTTGTTCACTGCCCCACCTCCAACTTCAGTCTATTCACTACTTTCTTTTGGGATTCTCCTGACAAGGGCAGGCTGCAGGAGCACCACGGTCCTGGCTGCTGTCTGACACGGGGCTCATCCCAGGTTACTTAAAAACCTTTGAGAGGTAAAATTAAATGGAAATCCAAAATGAGGAAGCTGACCCATGCTGAGTGGCATTTTCCTTGGAAAAATGTTTTTCTTTAATGATGCAACCTGTGTAGTATTTGACTGAAACATGATTACAGTATTTTCTGATAGCTTGATTGTTTTTTTTTTCCCCCCCCTGCTTGTTAGAGCTTGCAGAGTGGGCACACTTGAAAATTGTTTGAGAAAAGATTGTGTTTGAAATAAATAGTCTCTGTTGATGAATATCTCTGGAGCAAGAAAGTATTCTTTTTCCTCAATTGCATATCCCTATTTCTTAGACTGCTTAATGGTTATTCTACTTTTAAATTCATATTCTTGTTGAAAGGAAAATGTGGAAGAGAAGGAAATGGTTATGGTACAGATTTGGCCTAGGGGACCTAGGTTAACACCTTTGCCATGTCACAGGATTCTTAGCTGTCACTGGAAAAATCTTTATCCACAAGAAGCTCATTTGCAATTGAGAGATAACACAATCTTGCTGCAGGCTTGTGAAGACACACTTAGGAGCAACTGTAGTGTGATACCATGATGGAGGCCTTCCTAATGCCCCCCAAAAATAGGTTTTATCAGCTCTATGGGCAAGTAATTGATAGTGGAAACACTGCTTCCAATTTGCTCCTGCAAATAGTTATCTGATAACAACTTGTCAGAACAAGTTGATTAGCATATGCTGTCGTTAACAAGACTGCATGAATGGCATGTGTGCAGGAGAATTTCTATATCCCTGACAAAATTTGAAGTCAAATAATGTTCTGAGTCTACTTGAAGCAGTAGACAGTCCTTTGGAAATATTTAAAGAATGATTTTTATTAAGCTTAAAAGAAGATGTTAACTACCTACAAGCCTTTTGAGATGGGACTCCCTAGGTGGTTGCTTTTTTTTTTCTTAATTTAAGTCACTGATAAGCTTTATCTGGGGTTCTACAAAGTGATGCTTTATGTTCCCTTTCTCTCCTTGACAGGCAGTTAAAGATAAGATTGATGAGAGAGATACTGAGTGGCTGGCAGTAAGGGTGGTGATTACTGTAGTTGGCAGAAGCCAGAAGTTAGGAAGGAACCCAATTAACTTAGTGATTTGCTCTGACCAGATCTGGACACAGCTAATCTAACTTCTTTTTAAAAAAAAGTGATGCTGGAATTTGTTCCTAATGGACTTTAAAAAATTGCAATGTTATAAATAATGTGTAGATTAAGGTTAGTTTATTTTCCTTGCATTTGTTAATACCTTTGATGTGATTGACAGCTACTTTGAATGTTTCTGAAATCCTCAAAAATAGAGTTTATGAAAGCTAGATCCTTGCCAAGAGAGGAAAAGTATTGATTAGTTGATATATGTTACTTTGTGGCTACTTTCAATTTCATAGACTAAAGAAATTAAAGAAAAAGTAGTTATTAGGGTTTGCCAAAGAGTAAAAAAGACCACATTATCATTTTACTACCTGAACCACATCTTTATTGAAATATATAGACAGTGATAGTGGTGTTTTGTATTTCATAATCTTTTTTCTTTTCCTGTTGGCACATGGTTCAACTAAATTCTCCACAACTGGTCAAGTCCCATGTTGTTCAAGTGTCCCAATATCCAAATTATTTATTAATCTTAGGAGGGAAAGCATTTTCTGGACTTGCCCTATGTGGTTTTAGAAAACACTTGAGTTGCTTTATAGTGAAGGAAGTAACTGCCTTTGTGATGATGATCCCTGACATTGCCTGGGCAGGCTGCCAATGGCCATTCTCTGCAGGTATTTCCAGGTGTTATCAGCCCACAGCCACCCTCTGCCAGCCCTTCTGGGGAACACTGCCAATCTGTTTTGATTGCCCTGATCTTTTTCCTTGTCTCATTTCATTTCCCACTCCTCTCTTTCTCTTCTGCCCCTGTACCACAATGATGACAGTGTGCTAAGCTTTTGTTAAGGATAATTTTAGGAAGATCAGTGCAGGAGCAAGTTGTTGGCCATTCAAGCTGTGCCAGATCTAAGTGAAGTGGGGACAAAGAATCAGTTTTTCTTGTTCAGCAGCTCTGTGATACACCATGGACTCAATATTAAAGCAATTGCTTTCCCTGGATATTGGTAACGTTAAAAAAGTACTCAGTAAAAAATTCCCTTTTCCTTAACAGGATGTGAAACCTTCTCATTTGGAAAAAACCCTTCATGTATTTCATGACTTCCAAATTATCTCAAGTTGGTTTCATTTCCATATTCACAATTATCTTTGTGAATCAGGATGCTAACACTTTTTCAGGACCTGTGTTTACACCTTTGTCTTCTGAAGTATTGTGTTAAAAGAACAGCATTTTATTTTTTACAGAGTAGAAGCAATGATTTTCACATTAAATTTATTATACTATTAGTACAGGTTTTTCTGTTTACTGGCAGAAGTTTACTTCATCTTTGTGCACATCTATCTCTTAGAACTTTTTAATTTGGTCACTTCATGGGCAGCATAAGAAGAAACCAAGAGACAGTGAAGTTCTTATGTGTGTACACTTTACTTTTAGAAAAGTTTGAGAATTAGATATCTTTGAAGAGTTGGATCCCTCTTGAGACATTGCAGCTCTTGTTCTTTTCCAGGCTGGTTGAAAGCCTTCCTTTAGTAGTACAGTAGTGATTTGGCTCTTGATGGGTAAAAAGAATAAATTCTGTATTTTCAGCTGCCAAATTCCAAGTCAGATTTATCTTTAATCTCTGGGCATCCTTCTTATAGAAAGAGAATCTCCTGGGACAGGGGCCAGTAGGTGGGATAAGATGAACTTGATGGTTTGAGGTTGTGGAAGAGATTCACATTGTCATCTTTGATATGTTTAAACTTTTTAATCAAGATTTGTTGTCAAATGCTTTTCAGTTTGGTTAATTTCTAAATACTGGGGGTAACCATGGTTACATTTATTTTTATAGTTGTCTTCTTGCATGCAAGTCAAAATAACTAATTGAGTTTATTTGGAAGTATTAAGAATCAGCAATCTTTAAGTGTTGTTGGCTCAAAATGCTGACTGTTGCTGCTGGAGAAAGCTTTACCCTTCTGCTGTCCATAAATGGCTGAGCATTAAGAAAAGATCTGAACAAATACATAAATAGATGGATTTTAATAGATTTTTACTGTCTAGGAAATAGTTTTAAAAACATGAGCTATTATGAAATTTCTGGCATTTCCATTCCTGTGTGGAAATGCCATAAGATAAATTGGTTTTTATATGCAAAGTGACAGCTCTGTGGCTATCTAAGTAACAATTATGAATGTAACTACTTTTTTACAGCAGAATTAATTTCAAATATTGTTCCATTTAGAGACACACAGCAGGGGGCTCATTCCATTCCTGCAGTTACTTTATCATTCTAGTTTATAACTTCCATTGCTTATTTCAATCCTCATAAAATGTGTGCTGTTGTGTTCTACCTCTGTGATCACTGATTTGAGCAATACTTCTCAAAATCAGTGTTTAATGGTTATTTTTTTAATTGGGTACTACTAATCTGTGCAGCTCAATAGTGCATATCACTAACACTGAGAGGAAATAACATGAAAATGTGTTAATCCTACCTTTACAGAGCATTTAATGCCTGTGTTTACCCCTTTTTGTAGTAATAAGTTATTCCAGCTATTATTTTAGTTCAGGTTTAGTGAATTATTCTCCATTTCATGTGATTTTTACTGTGATTTGATTTAATTTCTCAGTAGGAAAGAGGTGTTTTAGTGCATTTATTCCAGTGTAAAAAAAAAAAGGCAAACATTACATGACAGTAACAGACAAAAGAAAAGGTTTTTATAGTTCCCCAGGTAGCAATGGCATAGGCAAAAGTGATTTTGTAATACCTGTAGAGTTAATCCTCTCATCACAAAACCAAGGAGTGCTTTCCACCCCTCTGTATTGATCTATATATTCTGGCAATAGAGGAAATGCAGAGAAAATCTTGAGTACTTGACATCTTGAGCACCTTCCTAAGGCAAAGAAAAGCTTAATCCTCAGGATGAGTTTGACCAACTGCTTCTCTGATTCTGGAAGAATTTTACTTTCCTCTTTTTAATGATGAAAACATTGCTTATAATCAGATAATGTTCTATCCTGTTTGATTCAACAAAACAACTTGTCCTAGCACTTCTGGAGGGAGCTTGGGGTTTCAACTGAAGTTGCAATGAAATGTTTGCACATGAAATCAGGAAGCCTGTATTCATCTGGTTCTATTATTGATTCCTAATTAACTTTCTGTAAAAGACCTGGTGCTAGAGTTCTGTTGAGCAAGCGAAGCTACTTGCTAAGCAGACAGACAGTAAGAATTATCTACATATAGTATATGTGAGTTGCTAATTAACTAAGCAATGATAAAAATAGTCCATGGATGTGTCTACATCATACTCTTGATGGAGAGACAATATCCTGCATCCTTTTTTGCTTCTGTTCAAGAACCTGTTTGCACAAAATTCCTGGATTTTTGTGTTTAGGCAGAGGGAGCAGGGAGAGGATTTTGAGTGTTTGCCACTTCTGGTCATCCAAAATCTGAGCCTTTAAAAATTCCCATTTCCTTGTCTTGCACCCTAATTTGTCTCTGCTGGATGTTTGCCACTTTGGATTTCATTCTCCAGAGCTTGCCAGTCAAATCACCAGGTGCCTCTAATTGGATTAGATGCTTCCACTCTGAGCCCTCTTCTGAGGAAGAGTTTGTCTGGCTGCCATTTCAGGATATAATTTCTTACTGTTTTTATATTTAGTTAGGATGAAAGCCATGAGATACCTGCAAAATGGATGGGGCTTTGATCCTGTCTCTCTTGAAATATTTATATAGAAGGAAAAAATGGGGTTTTTTTAGAGCTTCTGAATCAGAGAAGCCAAGATCTCAGTGGGATGCCAATTAAATTTCCCCTGACTAGCTTTCCTGTTTGCCATTTGCTCCTGTTTATGTGGACAATACAGATGCACATGCTGCTAGGGAATGAGCACTGTTATTTTATTTATTGTGGAACATATATAATTTATTTTGTCATTAGAAGTATCAGAATAAGGTGACCGGAAATTAACTCTCATACAATATGTGATTACATTGTTAAACCTAAAAACCTTCTCACTGCTGTTCCTAATTTATTCTGTGACTTTTTTTTAAATGTGAAATTAACCTCCCACTCTAGGTTAATGCCAGTGCTTAGAAATTCAGCTGTGCATTTCATTCATCACTTTAAAAGCTCAAATATCACTGAAAGGTTTTTTATAAAGCTCAATTGCATTTCAGGCTATTCAACAGCTTTGGTGTTTGTTTATCCTGTGTAAGTTTTGTAGAAAATAAATGTTTGGGGTGTAGCCCAGGATAAAATTTTCCATCTCTATCATTCTGCAAAAAAGAAAGGGAGTTGTTTTCTTTCCTTATGGTATTTTGAAATTGTTTCTTGGTCTAATTTTAAGACTAATTTCTCCCTGAAGATCATAGTTTTATCTCAGACTCTATTGTACTATAAGAAAATCTACTAGGAGAATCTGAGCCTGGAACAAAGTTTATTGTAGAATTAGACTTTGGCTCCGTTTGTTGTGGGTAATATTTGAAATGTTTTCAGTACATGCACCTGCATGAATTGTATTTTTTAGGTAACTTGAGTTTTTTACATCTTGAGTTTTCAAAAGAAAAATTGTAACAATAGGCCAATGAAAATGTTAGTTTTCCACCATAATTTTGCTAATTAGCAGTATAGAGAAGGAAAAATCTGGAATATATAACATTAGATCAGTGAATTAAGAAAGTTTTCATATGAGTTATTTGAGTTTTTCTTCTCTGAGGCTGTTTTTTTCAGGGACTCTCCTTTATTTGTTTTGTTCTTATTGAAGTTCTAAGTTGTTAAGGGGCAGGTGTTATTTGTGATGATGTGCTCTTATGTTGCTTCAATTTTCAGAAGACCTGGTTGTGTTTGGAGATCCCAGGCAAAGTTGTTACACCTGATGTTCGATATTTTCTTCCTTAAATGGGAAACATCAAATACTGCCTGCTGTGTAGCATAGGAAATTTGTCTTGCCAGTGTCAACTGAAGTTCTAATTAGAATTTGTCTGTGTCATCTTTGGCTCCTTGCTTGACTCTAAATTGTATTTCTATGCTATTTTTTACTGGTGATTTTTGTATAAGTATCAATAAAATTGTCTCAATACCCTGTACATTATTTTAGGGAGCACTGTTAGTATTGGGTAAAAGAATGGCTGAATGTGGTTGTTAAGCTTCAGGGTTTTTTTCCTTCAAAAACTTTTTTAAGTGCCACAGAAAGAATTAAGCTTTAAAAAGAAACAGCAAATAATCTTGCTTAAAATTGTTTTTGGGAAAACTTCTGTGGAGTTAAAAACTAAATTATTTTCTGCATAGTGAATACTTTGAGCATCTCAGAGTAAATTGCCTTTGGATTTTTCTCCAAAACTGTGAGAATTATCAAGAAATGAAAAAGAAATTGTTAACTAGTAAATGAAGGAGTTGTTCTGGTTCTGTTCTGTGCAAACTTTGAAGCAGCCTGATTTTTGAAATGCACATCCTGAAGCAGTTGGGCAGTTTCTCCTCTTGGAACCAGCACTAAAACTCAGTCTAAAATCAGTGCCTGAACTTCCTTGTGTTCCATTTTCTGTGTTTCCAAAACAGAAATGGAGCTTATCTGAGAGGAATCTGAGTCTTTATATTGCTCTTTTTCATATTTACCTGAAGGTAGAGTGAGTGCTGTATGCTGTGACCAAAGCATATTGTTTTCTTGAAGGTGTTGACCTTGCTAGGAGAATGTTTTGGTGTGAGTTTCTGTGGGTTTCTTGCCTATATGTATTATTTGTGGGGGATTTGCAGGTAAGGGCTGTGTTTTTTGGCTTGTCTTTCCCTCAGGGTTTTTCATCTTGTGCATTTTCAGGTTATGTAACGTTGACATCTCCTAGAATTTTGCCAGAGACACATCTTTTTACCTTGTAGCACCATGTGAATATGTTGGAATTTTATCTTTCACTCAAAAACCTGTGTTTCCAGTCTTTTTTACTCTGATGTTTTTGAGCAAGTAAACAACAGAACGTATTTAAAAGATATTTGTGTTGAGATGTGCAAGTATGTCTAGAAGATTGTCTTCAATATAACCAAAGCAGCTTGAATATGCAGGATCAAGTATTTGAATGTCTCATCTTCCTTCAACTTGAGGGATGTTATTCTCACATGATACATCTAACCTTTTTTCATTGGAAGTAAGGGGTTTCAGACATGGGAAAGCAAAGTGCTTTGTTTTTTGTTTTTAACTCTCATCCCCTCTTCTATCACAAATTTTATTATAAATCTTGTAAGGGAATTTCAATTCCAGTGAACTTGTTTGTATGAAATCCCAGGAAAATAGTAGTAATTAATTTCTTGTAGTGAATTTAGTAATTAACATCCAGTAAAGCAGTTAAAAATATTCAGTGAAATGAATTTGAAGTCCAGGAATGTGCTGTAACATCTTCTTAGCCCTTGGAATAGTTGTGCTACAGCATTAACTGCACTGATCTTTTATTGCATTGGAACCTGCAGTAAAATAGGCAATATAGATTAAACTACCCATAGATTAAACTATCCATAGATGGGAAGAAAGGAGTGTTTGCTGAATAGTGTTCTCTTCTGTCACTCAGAGTTTTCCTCAGGCTTGCACTTTATATGCTGAAATTGTCCTAATTTGGCTTCTGTGGAGGACTGAGCTTTGGTTTTGGGAAGATCAAATGTCAAAAGTATTGGAGGAACAAACAGAAAGAGATGGGAATGAGGGTGATCACTTAAACCCTAAGTCTCAGTAAAGACAGCTGAAATGTTAAATTATTACAGTTTGACATAAAAATAGCTCTGGTTGCTAGGCAATGATGAAGATTTGTTCTATAGGAAACCAGACATGTGTTGCCCAAGATCTAAATTTGTGTGCATGTTTATTTTTCTATATATAAATACACGGGTATGAATATTTGCCAAATTCACAAATAAGCATGAACTTGAAAGTTTACATACAGCAGGGTTGAGATTTTTTATTTCTTATATTTTTTTAAGGCTTCACATGTAAGTAAAATGAGGACTTCTTGATGCCAGGTCTCTTCATTTTTTGACATGCCTGGAGTGGCTCAGTTCTCATAATATTTTTAAAATCTATTTTACATTTCCCTTTTACTGTCTGGCTTTTAGATTCCTTAATTATTGCCCTTTTTCCTAATAAAAAAACACTCCAAAACAAGTAAAAAAAAAGAAAAAATGGATGAAGGGAAGATATTTCAATTATAGAAATGTAATAATTATGGGTTCTTAGACATCTAAAATATCAGACCCTGGTATATCAGTGGTGTAAGAATGTATAATTATACTTGTAGTATTTCAATAGAAATAATGGATTTGAATGAGACTTGCAGGATTTGTCTCCTTAGATTTGCTTTTCAACTTGATCTCATTTACTTTTGATTTCACAGCCATTCATTTTAAGTTGTATTTTTAGTAAGTAAATCCATAGAAATTTTTAAATTAATTACTATGGATTTAATGCATTTAAATATTTTTAGTCCCCTTTTACTTCTATTTAAAGGTAAAATTGGAAATCTTGCTTTTAATTATTGTGGATTTAATACCTTACAATGTTACTAGCCCCCTTTTTCTTCTATTTAAAGGTGAAGTGAAAGCAAGATTTCTAATTTTATGCTGCTCAAATTATTTGGGCACTTAAAAAAGCTTTAGGTTTTTCATCCATTCTCTTGGGCTGTCTTCATCTTCATCTCACTGCTGTAATCTTCATCTCAGTCAGCAATTAGAGCCAGGTAGGCTTCAATTAGAGTAGAATACCAGTTCTTGCTGTTCCTAGAAGGAATCTAAAACTCAGTTGGAGTTGCTAAATTGAGTTGTGCACAGTACAATTTCTCCTGTGTTCATTTGTCTGTCTGCAATGGAATGTACTGCTGTTATTCTCTTAACATTTTAAGAAGTGTACAGCAGTGTGTCTCCCCCCACCTCAAACCTGAATCCTCTACAGACACAACAAATGGGGAGGAGGATTTCTGTAAACAGGAAAGTTAAAATGCCTTTTTGCATGCTTGAATAAGCCAGGAATGTACATAGTTGTGGTTCGACAACTGCAAGAGTGAGAGCTAAAATAGAGGGACTGTTTTAGCCTTCATAGAAGGAGGTCTAACAATGGGTGAGGAGTGTGTCAAATGTATTGCAGAGGGGTGGAATACATATTTATCAGCCTATTTGAATGGGGTACTAGAGCTTGCTTTTCATCTGCTGCTATAAAGAAGCAGTATCAGAGCGTGAAATTAGCAGTCAAGTAATACACATGCCATAGCCAAAAGCAAAACAATTAGCTGCACAGATCCACAGAGCTTTATCTACTGATTCTATTGCATTTTCAGTTCCAAACTTGATGGCTTTTTCTTTTTTTTTTTTTTTTTCCACTCACTGAGCAGCAAAGGCAGTCAACAAAATTCATTTGCTGAAAGAGAAGTATTACTCCAGCCTGCAGCAGCTCAGCCTGGTAACTTCAGCAGGCAATATGATGCCTGCAGCATCTGTAGTGGATGGTAAACATGTGGTGTTTGTGTGTGGCAAACTGAGACACATTAACTCCTGTTCAAATCAGTTGGAACTTGTACTCCAACGTGCATCTTCATTTGCGGATGTGCTGGAGAAAGCCATTCAGAAATTCGGGTGTGTGTTTGAGACCAAAGCTCTTGAGCGCTGTCTTGTGGTCTTCAGTGGCTTGGTGTGAACTGAATTTAGGTCAGGACTGGAGTTTGCTGCCTTTTAGACACAGGAAGACTGTACTTTACCATCATTTATGTGGTGAACCACAAATATATTCTTATGAACCTATAGAGTTTTATTAAGTATGAGGTATTTTTGTATATCTTCTCTGCTTACTCTTAAAATCAGCAAAAAAAATACTACAAAGATGGATAAAGGAAGTGATTGCTTTGGTTTGCAGAAACACACAGTAATATTGAAAGAAACAATAAGCAGTGGCATAAAAATTACCTGAGAAATTACTGGGTTGCTCAAATGCTCCATCTAAGGAAGGAAATCTTAAGGCTTTTGGCATTTTCCCAGTCACAGCCCTTTTGCTAGGCTGTAATAAGGTGCACAGCATCTCAGTTAATAACTATTTCTAGTTTCTAGATGTTCCCTGTAGCCCTGTTTTCATTCTGTTTGTTGATTCCTGTGGGCAGTTAGGGAGTAGCAGCCACTGTTGTGTGAGAACAGGCACATATGGAAGGCAAAGCTTAAGCTCAGGCTTCCAAATCCTTATGAATGGGGGTTTTAATTCTGGGAATTTAACCTACAATCAGGGTAGCAACATATTATGTGGGGAAGATCTTTTGACATAGTGTTATGGCAGCAACAACCAGCTGTCTCTCAGTTGCAGAATGGCACTTTCTATTTCAGCCTTTCTAAAACAAAGTTAATTACAATGTTTCCCCCTCATGTTTATCTAAGGACAATTTTGAAAAGGAGCATGTGGAAGATGGCAAATAATAATAATAAAGGAACAAACAACAAAACAAGAGCAGCTGGTTGAATGCACATGATTTGTATGTTTCTAAAGTAATGAGATACAGGTATTTCCCTTTTGTATCTCTTTTTCCTGAGACATAATAACAAAGAAAATGCTAAGACAGTGAAAAGATAAATGCATAAACACTAGATTTTGTTCACAGGCTTTAAGTCACTAGATTTCTTTGATGTTTTGTCAGTCTCTCTTTTTTTTTTCAGCTCTCTTTGCCTCTCTCTGTAAGCTAGCTAATAGGATGAGCATCCTTGGCACAGCCATGTGTGGAACTTGCAATTTTTGACACAGATCTTGCTTGTGTGTCTCATGGCATGTGACTGTAATCCTTTTAGGTTTACTGATTCCAAGCTCTTAACTCCTCAGTGAGGTTTTCTACCTCGCTTTCTTCCTCTTAAGTTTAGCTAAGCCCAAGTGAAAGGTTGTTATCAATTATTATAGTAAATAATTCCTTTTTATGAAGAACATAATGGAGTTTGTATCAAAAAATCTGTAGTGTGTGAAAGTGGATGCCTGTACCAGAATGTTTAAGCAAGGCTGGCATATATAGATGTTACTTCTATTTCTATCTAAACAAACTTGAATGATTTTTTAAAGCCTCCTATAGTTGGCTTGCATTAAACAACTGATGGTTCATTCTCTTATTGAACAACTTTAGCATCTGCACAGCACCAAGCTTCTGGTTTTTCAACTGAAGGGAATTACTGTGACCAAAACCATGTGATTTTTTAAATAATAAATTCAAAATATATGCAATAGATGGAAGGTCTGACCAAAGATAACAGTTACCAACATATCTAAGATGAAAATTTATAACTTGAGTATAGAAGATGGTTTTCAAAAGCTTCTATTTTGAATAGCCACTTGCATTTTTATTTGTGAGAGGAGAAACTCTTGATTATCTCAACTTCACACTGTGTGAGATGCAAAGCTTTAAGTACAACTGCTTAAGACTTGGAGATCAATATTTTCTTTACTACACAAACCAAATCCCCAAGGGTGCAATCAGACTTAGGAGGAAATTACTTCCTTCCTGCCCTTCTCTCCACATGTATCAGTGTTCAGTTATCACAGAACATCTGTTATCTAAGCAATTTAAAACTGGATGGAAAACATGGTGGTGTTTGATCAATAAAATGCCCTAGTCTTTGGGGTTTTCTTGTCCTACAGGAAGGACTGTTTCAATTTTTATTGCTGTAAAAATAAAAATTAAGTATTTTTCTTCTAGTAGATGAGTGTGTATCAATGCATCATTTGATTCCATTTCCTTTTTTCATGCAGGGATTCTTATGACCTTTACCTTAAGTTGCTTTTGAATGGAGTTCTGAATGTTATTAATGGAGATTAGAATTGTTGTGGTGAATTTTTTAGCACTTAGTTAAGTGACAGATTGACAACTGTAACTACCTTGTATTATATAGTAATTTGCCACTGTTCTTGGGACAATTTAAAAACTGTTAAAATAATTGTGTATGTACTTATTTCAATACAAAAATGGTCTTTGATGGGCAAATAGTTTCATAAAGAAGTCAAAATACAGCACAGCACATTATGAAAGAGGGAATTTTCACTAATAGATCTATTTAGTTGTTTTATGTTGAGTGTTTTTTGATAATAGATCACTGATTTGATCATCAGAGAGAAAATGAAGCATAAGTACTGTCTCTGTTCTGTATTTTACAGGTCCCAAATTAAATTAATTTTTTTCAATTCTTAAAAAGCAAGAGGAAAAAAAATCTGATGGGTTGATATTCTTTGATTTGTTATGGTCTAAGCCTTAAGTTTAACTCTTCAAAATGCTTTAGGAATATAAGGCTGAGAGAATCCTGTACATTGTGTAAACTTGTCATTTTAGGAGTAAAATTTAAAAAAAATTATAGTCCAAAAATTTTTATAGACCAAATATAGAGATCTGAAATCAAGTGATATGTCCTTGAAGTCATCCTTTGGAAATAACCCCATGCTACCTTGTGTCTACGTAAAATACACTCCTTATATTCTGGGTCCTTTGGTAATTTACTATTATAATTAGTTTTTATTGGGATAGAAGAGAGAGTGCCTCTCAGGACAGTCAATTTAGCCCATGTCCTCTTTTCCCCTTTCCTCAATTAGATAGTTACTAACCAAGTTTTGGCAGTGTTTTTTGTAAGGCTTGGCTTCATCATAAGAATCCTTGTAGCAAAGTTGCCATTTAGAAAACAGATTAGCAATTTAATTCTTTGATTAATTCCTTGTGTCTGCTACCAGCAGCTCAATGTAATAAAGGAAGAGCAGATGGACGGGTCCTGCACACAGCAAAGCTGCACCAAACCAGGATGGCAGCTTCATCCACACACCAATCCTAGACTTACACACCCAAGAAAAAGGAAGGAGATTAATTTTCAGCTAAATAAAATCCTTCAGAATAAGTGTACCCAAAAGCATTGCCAGTCAAATAAATGGAACTGTTACTTGGTTCATGCTTGAAAAATTCCTACATGCAGTGGTTGGGATAAATAAGGATTCCTGCCTTTCTATCCAAGCACTATACTTTGTTTGTTTTCTATCCAAAAGAATGTACCTGAAGTCTGTGAGGAAAATAAATTTAGCCTTATATATATGAGAGAAAACTAACTTTTGCATCCCAAGCATGAATTTATTTTTCTTATGTAGAGTTTTTAGAAAGAAGGAGCTATTAACTTTGAATTAAATACTGAGCACTTCCCTTCAGAGACTTGTGGTGTCTACAAAAGCAACATTCACTCTTCATTTAAGGAAACCAATTTACTGACACAAAAAGTGGTGTTTCATTCTTTTGATAGCCAGAAGAGTAGGAGGTGAAGACATTAGACTGTAGGTAATTGGAAGCAATACAATTTCCCATCTACTGCAAATTCTGAACATGAAGAATATACCTTTTACCTCAGCTTTACTATGATCCAGCATCCAATAAACCAAACTAGGACTACATTAACCACTACAGTCATCTGTTAACCAAGTTAACTATTGGATTGCAAAGAGCAAAGTGATATGGCCAATCCTTAATGCCTGCCAAGGAAACCAACACATCATCATGGAGAACAAAGTCTTCTTGAGCATTTTTGAAGCATTACTCTGGAAGGTTCGAATGGCATCAAGCTGTTCTTTAACAGCAAACTTAACAGAAACAAATAAAAGGCTAGATGGAAATTTCCAAACAGGCCTTTGATAGTAATTCATGTAATACTTCTGAAAGGTGTGTCTGTGAAACACAGAAGGCTGCTCATGGAAGCTCTG